>OZ001668.1:18819550-19188581 GCA_963924145.1 Pyrausta purpuralis | reverse complement strand
CCGGTGAGTTAATTTGATCGAAAGGTATGCTAAAAGATTATCGATTTGAACAGAAACGACAAACTAATACATTTCAAACTGAGCTTCAAAACGACAAATATTCAGTGTCTAAAGTAGGTGAAAACGCTAAAATTATTGCAAACAGAATCCATATTGCGATGTCGTTGAAGTGCAACAGGTCCGATCTACACAAACAAGCTATCTACGCAACGGGCTCGACGCGACGGTCAATATAAAGTCGGTTACTATCAAGACAAAATATTTTACGGTGACCGTAAAAGTGTAAAATTCGACTAACTTTGTATGGCATGTATCTTTTAAAATAACGCAGGAGAGTACCCCATTTTAACAGCAGAGCGTGCGCACAAACACTCTGGTGAGCTTATATAATCGAAAAGTATGCTAGAAAAATTGCACTCCGGGAGTGCCGGCAGAAGTGAAAACTTGAATATCAACGTTGTGCATTTTTGATTTTTTGGAATAGTTATTATCAATACAAAAGAACTATCATTTTTGTGATAGAAAACAATAATAATAATACAATAATAATAATAATAATAATAAATATTATATTTTTATAGAATACAATATTTATTTATTGCGCTATCGTACACAAACATTACAATTTATATTATATTAAATAACATTAAAAAGTTTTTCTCTCAGAAATATCAACTTTCATCCATAATTTCGCCAACCGTCTTACGGTTTTTCGATCAGCCCACGTGTCCTGACGCGAGTTTCACATTATTCCCCCATCCCACAAAAGTGCTTAACGCCGCTAAAGAAGTTTTCACTTAAAAAATGATCAATTTTAACAGAAACGACAAACTAAAACATTTCAAACTAAGCTTTAAAACGACAAATATTCAGTGTCTAAGGTAGGTGAAAACGCTAAAATTATTGCAAACCGAATCCATATTGCGATGTTTTTAAAGTTCAACAGGTCCGATCTACACAAACAAGGTGTCTACGCAACGGGCTCGATGCGACAGTCAATATAAAGTCGGTAAATATCAAGACAAAATATTTCACGGTGACCGAAAAAGTGTAAAATTCGACTAACTTTGTATGGGATGTATCATTTAAAATATCGGAAAAGAGTACCTTTTTCAACAGCAGAGCGTGCGCATAAACACTCCGTGAGCTAATATGATCGAAAAGTATGCTAAAAGATTATCGATTTGAACAGAAACCACAAACTAATACTTTTCAAACTGAGCTTCAAAACGAAAAATATTCAGTGTCTAAAGTAGGTGAAAACGCTAAAATTATTGCAAACAGAATCCATATTGCGATGTTTTTGAAGTGCAACAGGTCCGATCTACACAAACGAGGTGTCTACGCAACGGGCTCGATGCGACGGTCAATATAAAGTCGGTTTATATCAAGACAAAATATTTCACGGTGACCGAAAAAGTGTAAAATTCGACTAACTTTGTATGGGATGTATCTTTTAAAATAACAATGGATAGTAACTTCTTCAACAGCGGAGCGTGCACAGAACTACTTCGGTGAGCTAATGTGATTGAAAAGTATGCTAAAAGATGATCGATTTGAACAGAAACGACAAACTAAAACATTTCAAACTGAGCTTTAAAAAGACAAATATTGTCGTGAAGCGACAAATGTGGAGAAGTAGAAGAAGGTAAAAGAAAGAGGTAGAAGAGGGAATAGAATTTGTATTGAAACAAAAAGAATACAGTACCGAAAAATGAGATGAGGTGATGTCTGTATGAATGTAAGTAAAGTGCAGTGGGCGTGAGTAAGTATCTTCAAATCTTCAATAAGTATTGTCCTGGAGGCAGCAAAGGGCGGCGTCGGAGTGCAGGGCCGACACAGCGGTGGTAGCAGCGACGCCGATGTGTAGCAGTGACAGGCGCCGTGAAGAGCAGTGACGCCGATGTGCAGCGGTGACAGGCGCCGTGAAGAGCAGTGACGCCGATGTGCAGCGGTGACAGGCGCCGTGAAGGAGTGACTCACAGCAGTAATGAGGGTAACGGGCACTATATAGAAAATGTTATGATCAGTTGGAGTGCCAGAAGTACTTGGTCTCGGACCCTCTTCCGAGAAGGAGACAGGTCCCTCCCCTAGAGCGAGGAGGTGTTACTGCAGTCAATGGGCTTGGATACTCCTCCGGTGTCCGGTCCCTCCCCTAGCGTGAGGAGGTGTTTCAGTAGTCACCGGTGGTTCTTCAAGACTTCTTCAGGGAAGATGTAGAGTGTTTATTTCTTGAAGTATAATAGAACTGTTCGAGCTTAGAACTCGGAATCGAATGAATAGAATGAAAAAAATAAAGGCTTATATAGGGGGCCGGGGCCGTTCAAATTTAGATCGAGGTAGGTTCAAAAATAGAACATGAATACTGGTGGTTTACAGAGGATTGAACCCGAAAAAGTAATAAACTTTGATAGAAGTTGTCAGACTTTGAAAGATATTGTCATAACAACCATGTCAATAAAGATAAAAATTCTGTCAAAAATCAAGCAAATTACGAAAATACAGGAAAACGAATCATCACCCAATGCAAATTAAAGGAAAATTGCAAACAAAGGTAAAACACAACTATTTTTACAGTATTATGTAAAGAAAAGTAGAATAACAGAGCTTTGAAAGTTTGACATTTTTAGATTCACAATAAATATTGTTCAAAAAGGATTAGAAAACATCAATAATCCAAAAATACAGAGTAATAGTAATAAGAAGAGTAGAAAGGCAGGTAATGCCTATAGTTTAATGTCTACAGTACGACTTTTTAGGGAGAAAATACGAACTGCGTTATGGTAGATAGAATCTATGATTAACTCTTATGTTCGTGTTTACAGCAAACGAACCAGCAATCTTTGGATGGAAAAAGGAAATGAAAGCATGGAAAAACAAAGATAATGTGATGAAAATGTTAATGTGGATCCGATGAATACTAAATATATTAAGGTACTCAATTTATTACACATAAAACATGTACAACGGTACAATATGCAGTGTCTAAAGTATGTGAAAACGCTAAAATTATTGCAAACAGAATCCATATTGTGATGTTTTTGAAGTGAAACAGGTCCGATCTACACAAACGAGGTGTCTAAGCAACGGGCTCGACGCGACGGTCAATATAAAGTCGGTTAATAGCAATACAAAATATTTCACGGTAACCAATTAATTGTAAAATTCGACTAACTTTGTATGGGATGTATCTTTTAAAATATCGCAAAAAAGTACCTAATAAAACAGCGAAGCATGCGCAGAATTACTCCGGTGAGCTAATATCATCGAAAAATATGCTAAAAGATGATCGATTTGAACAGAAACGACAAACTAAAACATTTCAAACTAAGCTTCAAAACGACAAATATTCAGTGTCTAAAGTAGGTGAAAACGCTAAAATTTTTGCAAACAGAATCCATATGGCGATGCTTTTAAAGTGCCACAGGTCCGATCTACACAAGCGAGGTGTCTATGCAACGGTCTCGGCGCGACAGTCAATACAAAGTCGGTTAATATCAAGACAAAATATTTCAAGGTAACCGAAAAAGTGTAAAATTCGACTAACATTGTATGGCATGTATCTTTTAAAATAACACAGGAGAGTATCTTCTTCAATAGCAGATCGTACGCAGGACTATTTCATTGAGCTAATATGATCAGAAAGTATGCAAAACGATGATCGATTTGAACAGAAACGACAAACTAAATTATTTCAAACTGAGCTTCAAAAAGACAAATATTCAGTGTCTAAAGTAGGTAAAAACGCAAAAATTACTGCAAACAGAATCCATATTGCGATGTTTTTGAAGTGCAACAGGTCCGATCTACTCAAACGATGTGTCTACGCAACGATCTCGACGCGACGGTCAATATAAAGTCGGTTTATATCAAGACAAAATATTTCACGGTGACCGAAAAAGTGTAAAATTCGACTAACTTTGTATGGCATGTATCTTATAAAATAACAAAGGAGAGTAACTTCTTCAAAAGCGGAACGTGCGCAGAACCACTTCGTTGAGCTAATATGATCGAAAAATATGCTAAAAGATGATCGATCTGAACAGAAACGACAAACTAAAACATTTCAAACTGAGCTTCAAAAAGACAAATATTCAGTGTCTAAAGTAGGTAAAAACGCAAAAATTACTGCAAACAGAATCCATATTGCGATGTTTTTGAAGTGCAACAGGTCCGATCTACTCAAACGATGTGTCTACGCAACGATCTCGATGCGACGGTCAATATAAAGTCGGTTTATATCAAGACAAAATATTCCACGGTGACCGAAAAAGTGTAAAATTCGACTAACTTTGTATGCGATGTATCTTTTTTATATTTATTTATTAATTTATTGGTTCATTTATTTATTTATTTATTTATTTATTGATTTATTTATTCATTTATTGATTTAAATATTTATTGATTTATTTATTTATTGATTTATTAATTTATTTATTAACTTATTTATTTATTTAATTATTAACTTATTAACTAATTAACTAAATTACTAGTTTACTTTTCTACTTATTTACTAATTTATTTATTTATTAATTTTATACATTTTTTTTTATTTATTTATTTACTTATTTATTTATTTATTTTTTACTTATTTATTTATTTACTCAATTACTTAATTACTATATTACTAATTTAGTTATTTACTTATTTACTTATGTTTTTATTTATTTATTTATTTACTTATTCATTTGTTTATTTATTTATTTATTATTTATGTATTTACTTAAATACTTATTTACTTATTTGTTTATATATTTATTTATATTTGGTATACAGACAAGATACAGTCATCCCATACTATAATTATTACAATACACAAAAAAGACTGGACCGTAGCTCATAAATAGTATACACCACATGTTTGGTAACTGCTTATGTATGCTACTAGAACATTAAATCTTATACGAGTTAAAAACGAAATTAACACAAAAGGAACAAAGCATTAAACTGAATTAACTTAAAATTGTTGCATTTCGTTGTTACGGCGAGAACACTTCTGCATTAAGAGTGTTGGATATGGCTTTTTTATAATGACAAAAGTAACTATCGAAAATATTTATGTCTTTGCCACTGCGGGACAGCTCGTTGTACGTACGGCACATTCTGGCTATTAGATTGTAATACGAAGTGTTATTCCTGTAAACCTGTATGTCAAATATGTTGGGATTGCGAGATCTATGACGAATATTAACGTTAAGAGCCGAGAGAAGACCTGGAGTATTGACTGTAGAGTGGAAAATTTTATGAAGATACAGAAGGTCGTATCTTTTTCGTCGAGGTTTAAGGGGCAAGATGTCGAATTAAGTTAGTCGCTCGTAAGGGAGCGACAGTAGTGATATTTACGGGATAAATATCGCAGCAATATAAGCACGTGACCGCCAGATCGCAGCTAGCGACAAGTGTGTGTCTTTTTAATCTATAGCATTGAGGTTTTTGCGCACTACAACGTATCATACCAATACATACATTTACAAAATTCTCTAAATAAAAACCTCTACAACAAACTTCACAAAATCCTGTCCATACATCACCTAAACACATTTACAGTTAAACACATACTTTCAGAAGGGTTGCCTTCATTCTATACAATAAATATTAAACACACACACACACTGAGTACCTTTATGACTGGATTTTTTAAATGTATAATAATCCTCTCAATTGTTGTTCTAATTATTTCTTAAGTTTAGATGTGTTTAGTGTAAGTTCGATTAAAAATATTACAAACCAAGAGATGGGGCCTGCCTAAAGGCTTGAAATACAGGTATTAAACCTAGTACATCAGCTTCCACAAACTTTGGTTGCAGTTAGTGCTACTTATAACTTATTAACTAATTTACTAATTCACTTACTTACTTATTTCCTTATTAACTTATTAATTTTTTTACTTATTAACTTATTTACTTATTTATTTATTTACTTATTTACTTATTTATTTATTTATTTATTAATTTATTTATTTATTTATTTATTTATTGATTTGTTGATTTATAAATTTATTGATTCATTCATTTATTTATTGATATATTTATTTATTTATTGATTTTTTTATTTATTTATTGATTTACGTATTTATTGTTTATTTATTTATTGATTTATTAATTTATTTTTTGAATAATTAATTATTTTTTTTTTTTTTTATTTACTTATTAACTAATTAACTTATTTACTAGGTTACTTTTTTACTTATTTATTTATTTATTTATTTATTAGTTTATAATTATTTTTTTATTTATTTATTTATTAACTTATTTATTTATTTACTTTTTTAATTATTTATTAATTAACTTATTTACTTATTCAATTATTTATTTATTGACTTATTAACTTAATTACTAGATTACTTATTTAGTTATTTACTTATTTACTTATGTTTTTATTTATTTATTTATTTACTTATTTATTTATTTGTTGATTTATTTATTTATTTATTATTTATGTATTTACTTAATTACTAATTTACTTATTTGTTCATATATTTATTTATTTTTTATATTCGGTATACAGACAGGATACAGTCGTCCCATACTATAATTATTACAATACACAAAGAAGACTGGGACGTAGCTCATAAATAGTATACACCACATGTTTGGTAACTGCTAATGTATGCTACTAGAACATTAAATCTTATACAAGCTAAAAACGAAATTTACACAAAAGGAACAAAACATTAAACTGAAATAACTTAAAATTGTTGCATTTCGTTGTTACGGCGAGAACACTTCTGCATTAAGAGTGTTGGATATGGCTTTTTTATAATGAGAGAAGTAACTATCAAAAATATCTACGTCTTTGCCACTGCGGGACAGCTCGTTGTACGTACGGCACATTCTGGCTATTGGGTTGTAATACGACGTGTTATTCCTGTAAACCTGTATGTCAAATATGTTGGGATTGCGAGATCTATGACGAATATTAACGTTAAGAGCCGAAAAAAGACCTGGAATATCGTCTGTAGAGTGGAAAATTTTATGAAGATACAGAAGGTCGTATCTTTTTCGTCATGGTTTAAGGGGCAAGATGTCGAATTAAGTTAGTCGCTCGTAAGGGAGCGACAGTAGTGGTATTATTTATTTACTTATTTTCTCATTTACTTATTTACTAATTACCTTTTTAACTTATTTACTAGTTTACTAATTAACTAATTAACTTATATACTTATTGACTAATTTACTAATTTACTAATTTACTTATTTTCTAATTTACTTATTTACTTATTCACTTATTTACTTATTTACTTCTTTACTAATTTCTTTTTTACAAATTGACCATTTTAATTATTTATTTATGAACTTAATAACTTATGTTATAATTATTTATTTATTTATTTGTTTATATATTTATTTATTTATTTATTTGTTTATTTCTTCATTTACTAATTTATTTATTGATTTATTTATTTATTTACTTACTTACTTATTTATTTATTTACTTATTTACTTATTAACTTTTTTACATTTTTTATTATTTATTTATTTACTAATTACCCTTTAAACTTATTTTCTTGTTTACTAATTAACTAATTAACTTATATACTTATTGACTAATTTACTAATTAACTAATTTACTATTTAACTTATTTTCTAATTTACTTATTTACTTATTCACTTATTTACTTATTTACTTCATTACTTATTTCTTTTTTACTAATTGACTTATTTACTTATTAATTTATTTACTTATGTTTTTTTTATTGACTTATTTATTTATTTATTTGTTTATTTATTTATTGATTTATTTATTTATTTAATTATTTACTTATTTTCTTATATACTTATTTTTTTATATACTTATTTTGGTTATTTACTAATTTACTCATTTTCTTATTTAATTATTTACTAATTTACTTATTTACTCTTTTACTTATTAACTTATTTAATTATTTACTTATTAACTTATTTACTTATTTTCTTATTTACTCATTTACTTATTTACTTATTACCGTTTTAACTTATTTACTAGTTTTCTAATTTACTTATTACCTTTTACAATTATTAACTAATTTACTAATTAACTTATTTCCTTATTTACTAATTAACTTATCAACTTATTAACTCATTTACTTATTTACTTATTTATTTATTTACTTATTTACTTTTTCTAGTTTTTTAATTTACTTATTTACTTATTAACGTATTTATTTATTAACTGATGTTCTTATTTATTTATTTATTTAAATATTTGTTTGTTTATTTATTAATTTATTTTTTATTTATTTATTTATTTATTAATTTATTTAGTCATTTATTTATTTATTTATTTATTTATTTAATAATTAAATAATTTACTTATTTTCATATTTACTTCTTTACTTATTGTTTTTTTACTAATTGACTTATTTACTTATTTATTTATTAACTTAATTACTTATGTTCTTATTTATTGACTTATTTATTTATTGACTTATTTATTTATTTGTTTATTTATTTATTTATTTATTTGTTTATTTTTAATTTATATATTTAATTATTTATTTATTGATTTATTTATTTATTAAATAATTTTTATTTACTTATATACTTATTTAGTTATTTACTAATTTACTCTTTTACTTATTTACTTATTTAAATATTTACTTTTTTACTTATTAACTCATTTAATTATTTACTTATTTATTTATTTACTTATTTACTTATTTACTTATTACCTTTTTAACTTATTTACTAGTTTACTAATTTACTTATAAACTTATATACTTATTTACTAATTTTCTAATATACTTATTTTCTTATTTTCTAATTTGCTTTTACTTATTTACTTATTTACTTTTTTCTAGTTTTTTAATTTACTTATTTACTTATTTATTTATTTGATTTTGTTTTTATTTATTTATTTATTTTCTTATTCATTTATTTTTATTTATTATTTTTTTATTTTTTTTATTTATTTATTTATTTATTATTTATTTATTTATTTATTTATAAATTATTTATTGATTTATTGATTATTTATTTATTTATTAATTAATTATTTATTTATTTATTATTTGATAAGTTTATTTATTGATTTATTTAATATTTTTTTTTATAAATTTATTTATTAACATTCATTTATTTACTAATTTACTTATTAACTAATTTACTTATTAACTAATTTACTAATTTCCTTATTTACTTATTTACTAATTTTTTTATATACTAATTAACTTATTTACTTTTTACGTATTTGCTTAATTATTTATTTACTTATTTACTTATAAACTTATTAACTTATTTACTTATTTTATTATTAACTTATTTACTTATTAACTTATTTACTAATTAACTTATTTACTTATTCACTAATTTACTTATTTATTTATTAATTTATTGACTAATTTATTCATTTACTTATTTACTTATTTATAAATTTATTTATTTGTTTACTTTTTTCTTATTTATTTATTAACTTATTTACTTATTTATCTATTCACTTATTTATTTATTTACTTCTTTTCTTAATTACTAGATTACTAATTTAGTTATTTACTCATTTTCTTATTTACTTATGTTTTTATTTATTTATTTATTTATCATTTATGTATTTACTTAATTACTTATTTACTTATTTGTTTATATATTTATTTATATTCGGTATACAGACAGGATACAGTCATCCCATACTTTAATTATTACAATACACAAAAAAGACTGGACCGTAGCTCATAAATAGTATACACCACATGTTTGGTAACTGCTAATGTATGCTACTAGAACATTAAATCTTATACGAGCTAAAAACGAAATTTACACAAAAGGAACAAAACATTAAACTGAATTAACTTAAAATTGCTGCATTTCGTTGTTACGGCGAGAACACTTCTGCATTAAGAGTGTTGGATATGGCTTTTTTATAATGAGAGAAGTAACTATCAAAAATATCTACGTCTTTGCCACTGCGGGACAGCTCGTTGTACGTACGGCACATTCTGGCTATTGGGTTGTAATACGACGTGTTATTCCTGTAAACCTGTATGTCAAATATGTTGGGATTGCGAGATCTATGACGAATATTAACGTTAAGAGCCGAGAGAAGACCTGGAGTATCGACTGTAGAGTGGAAAATTTAATGAAGATACAGGAGGTCGTATCTTTTTCGTCGAGTTTTAAGGGGCAAGATGTCGAATTTAGTTAGTCGCTCGTAAGGGAGCGACAGTAGTGGTATTTACGGGATAAATATCGCAGCAATATAAGCACGTGACCGCCAGATCGCGGCTAGCGACAAGTGTGTGTCTTTTTAATCTATAGCATTGAGGTTTTTGCGCACTACAACGTATCATACCAATACATACATTTACAAAATTCTCTAAATAAAAACCTCTACAACAAACTTAACAAAATCCTGTCCATACATCACCTTAACACATTTACAGTTAAAGACATACTTTCAGAAGGGTTGCCTACATTCTATACAATAAATATTAAACACACACACACACTGAGTACCTTTATGACTGGATTTTTTAAATGTATAATAATCCTCTCGATTGTTGTTCTAATTATTTCTTAAGTTTAGATGTGTTTAGTGTAAGTTCGATTAAAAATATTACAAACCAAGAGATGGGGCCTGCCTAAAGGCTTAAAATACAGGTATTAAACCTAGTACATCAGCTTCCACAAACTTTGGTCACAGTTAGTGCTACTTATAATTTATTTACTAATTCACTTACTTACTTATTTCCTTATTTAATTATTTACTTATTAACTTATTTACTCATTTACTTATTTACTTTTTTACTTATTTACTTACATACTTATTTATTTTTAAACTTATTTACTAATTTTCTTATTTAGTAATTTACTTATATATTTATTTACTTATTTACTCATTTACTTATATACTAATTAACTTTTTAACTTATTTACTAGTTTACTAATTAACTTATATACTTATTGACTAATTTACTAATTTACTTATTTACTTATTTTCTAATTTACTTATTTACTTATTCACTTATTTATTTTTTTACTTATTTACTTCTTTTCTTAATTCTTTTTTTCTAATTGACTTATTTATTTATTTACTTAATTACTTATGTTTTTATTTATTTATTTGTTAATTTTTTATTTATATATTTATTTATTGATTTATTTATTAATTTTATAATTTACTTACTTACTTATTTACTTATTTATTTGTTAACTTATTTACTTATTTTATTATTTATTTATTTACTTATTATCTAATTAACTTATTTACTTATTTACTAATTTACTTATTTACTTATTAATTTATTAACTTATTATCTTTTTAACTTATTTATTCATTTACTTATTTTCTTATTTACTTGTTTAATTATTTATTTATTTAAAAATTTATTTTTTATTTATTTATTTATTTACTTTTTTATTTATTTACTTTTTTACTTAATTATTTATTAACTTATTTACTTATTCACTTATTTATTTATTTACTTAATTACTAGATTACTAATTTAGTTTTTTTCTTATTTACTTATGTTTTATTTATTTATTTATTTATTTGTTTATTTATTTATTTATTTATTATTTATGTATTTACTTAATTACTTATTTACTTATTTATTTATTAATTTATTTACTTATTTACTCATACACTTATTTACTTATTTACTAATTACCTTTTTAACTAATTTACTAGTTTACTAATTAACTTTTTAACTTATATACTTATTGACTAATTTACTAATTAACTTATTTTCTAATTTACTTCTTAACTTATTTACGTATTCACTTATTTACTTCTTAAGTTATTTCTTTTTTACTCATTGACTTATTTATTGACTTATTTATTTATTTGTTTATTTATTTAGTTATTGATTTATTTTTTTATTTATATATTTATATATTTATTTATTGATTTTTTTTAAATTATTTACTTATATACTTATTTAGTTATTTACTAATTTTCTCAGTTTCTAATTTAATTATTTAATAATTTTAATATTAACTTTTTTACTTATTTACTCATTTACTTATTTCTTTATTACCGTTTTAACTTATTTACTAGTTTACTATTTTATTTTTTAACTTATATACTTATTTACTAATTTACTTATTAACTTATTTACTTATTTATTTACTTATTTATTTATTTACTTTTTTACTTATTTATTTATTTACTTATTTACTTATTTATTTATTTACTTATTTACTTGATTACTTATTTAGTTATTTACTCATTTAGTTATGTTTTGATTATTTTTTTTTATGTACTTATTTATTTATTTAATTGATTGTTTATTTATTAATTTATTATTTATGTATTTACTTAAGTACTTATTTACTTATTTGTTTATATATTTATTTATTTATTTATATTCGGTATACAGACAGGATACAGTCATCCCATACTATAATTATTACAATACACAAAAATACTGGACCGTAGCTCATAAATAGTATACACCACATGTTTGGTAACTGCTAATGTATGCTACTAGAACATTAAATCTTATACGAGCTAAAAACGAAATTTACACAAAAGGAACTAAACATTAAACTGAATAAACTTTAAATTGTTGCATTTCGTTCTTACGGCGAGAACACTTCTGCATTAAGAGTGTTGGATATGGCTTTTTTATAATGAGAGAAGTAACTATCGAAAATATCTATGTCTTTGCCACTGCGGGACAGCTCGTTGTACGTACGGCACATTCTGGCTATTGGATTGTAATACGACGTGTTATTCCTGTAAACCTGTATGTCAAATATGTTGGGATTGCGAGATCTATGACGAATATTAACGTTAAGAGCCGAGAGAAGACCTGGAGTATCGACTGTAGAGTGGAAAATTTTATGAAGATACAGAAGGTCGTATCTTTTTCGTCATGGTTTAAGGGGCAACACGTCGAATTTAGTTAGTCGCTCGTAAGGGAGCGACAGTAGTGGTATTTACGGGATAAATATCGCAGCAATATAAGCACGTGACCGCCAGATCGCGGCTAGCGACAAGTGTGTGTCTTTTAAATCTATAGCATTGAGGTTTTTGCGCACTACAACGTATCATACCAATACATACATTTACAAAATTCTCTAAATAAAAACCTCTACAACAAACTTCACAAAATCCTGTCCATACATCACCTAAACACATTTACAGTTAAACACATACTTTCAGAAGGGTTGCCTACATTCTATACAATAAATATAAAACACACACACACACTGAGTACCTTTATGACTGGATTTTTTAAATGTATAATAATCAACTCGATTGTTGTTCTAATTATTTCTTAAGTTTGGATGTGTTTAGTGTAAGTTCGATTAAAAATATTACAAACCAAGAGATGGGGCCTGCCTAAAGGCTTGAAATACAGGTATTAAACCTAGTACATCAGCTTCCACAAACTTTGGTTGCAGTTAGTGCTACTTATAACTTATTTACTAATTTACTAATTCACTTACTTACTTATTTCCTTATTAACTAATTTAATTATTTACTTATTAACTTATTTACTCATTTACTTATTTACTAATTTACTAATTTACTTTTTTACTTATTAACTTATTTACTTACTAATTTATTTACTTATTTACCTTTTTACTTATTTTATTATTTACTTATTTACTTATTAACTTATTTAATAATTAACTTATTTACTAATTTACTTATTTACTAATTTACTTATTAACTTATTTACTTATTTATTCATTTACTTATTCACTTATTTATTTACTTATTTATTTAATAATTTATTTTTCATTTATATATATATTTACTTATTTATTTATTTAATTTTTACTTATTTATTTATCTACTCATTAAGTTATTCACTTATTTACTTATTTACTTATTTACTTAATTACTAGATTACTTTTTTAGTTATTTACTCATTTACTTATTTACTTATGTTTTGATTTATTTTTTATTTACTTATTTATTTATTTATTTATTTGTTTATTTATTTATTTATTATTTATGTATTTACTAAATTACTTTTTTACTTATTTGTTTATATATTTATTTATTTTCGGTAAACAGACAGGATACAGTCATCCCATACTATAATTATTACAATACACAAAAAAGACTGGACCGTAGCTCATAAATAGTATACACCACATGTTTGGTAACTGCTAATGTATGCTACTAGAACATTAAATCTTATACGAGTTAAAAACGAAATTTACACAAAAGGAACAAAACATTAAACTGAATTAACTTAAAATTGTTGCATTTCGTTGTTACGGTGAGAACACTTCTGCATTAAGAGTGTTGGATATGGCTTTTTTATAATGAGAGAAGTTACTATCGTAAATATCTATGTCTTTGCCACTGCGGGACAGCTCGTTGTATGTACGGCACATTCTGGCTATTGGATTGTAATACGAAGTGTTATTCCTGTAAACCTGTATGTCAAATATGTTGGGATTGCGAGATCTATGACGAATATTAACGTTAAGAGCCGAGAGAAGACCTGGAGTATCGACTGTAGAGTGGAAAATCGAGTTTTAAGGGGCAAGACGTCGAATTTAGTTAGTCGCTCGTAAGGGAGCGACAGTAGTGGTATTTACGGGATAAATATCGCAGCAATATAAGCACGTGACCGCCAGATCGCGGCTAGCGACAAGTGTGTGTCTTTTTAATCTATAGCATTGAGGTTTTTGCGCACTACAACGTATCATACCAATACATACATTTACAAAATTCTCTAAATAAAAACCTCTACAACAAACTTCACAAAATCCTGTCCATACATCACCTAAACACATTTACAGTTAAACACATACTTTCAGAAGGGTTGCCTACATTCTATACAATAAATATAAAACACACACAAACACTGAGTACCTTCATGACTGGAATTTTTAAATGTATAATAATCAACTCGATTGTTGTTCTAATTATTTCTTAACTTTATAATTTAATTTAAAAAAAATTCTTATGTTAATAATTTCAGCGTTTTCACCTACTTTGGACACTGAATATTTGTCGTTTTGAAGCTCAGTTCGAAATGTTTTAGTTTGTCGTTTCTGTTCAAATCGATCATCTTTTAGCATACTTTTCGATCATATAAGCTCACCGAATTGGTTCTGCGCACGCTCCGCTGTTGAAGTAGGTACTCTTTTGCGATATTTTAAAAGATACATCCCATACAATGTTAGTCGAATTTTACACTTTTTCGGTCACCGTGAAATATTTTGTCTTGATATTAACCGACTTTATATTGACCGTCGCGTCGAAGCCGTTGCTCAGACACCTCGTTTGTGTAGATCGGACTTGTTGCAGTTCCAAAACATCGCAATATGGATTCTGTTTGCATTAATTTTAGCGTTTTCACCTACTTTAGACACTGAATATTTGTCGTTTTAATGCTCAGTTTGAAATGTTTTAGTTGGTTGTTTCTGTTCAAATTGATCATCTTTTAGCATACTGTTCGATCATATTAGCTCATCGGAGTGGTTCTGCGCACGATCCGCTATTCTTGTAGGTACTCTTTTGCGATATTTTAAAAGATACATGCCATACAATGTTAGTCGAATTTTACACTTTTTCGGTCACCGTGAAATGTTTTGTCTTGATATTAACCGACTTAATATTGACCGTCGCGTCGAAGCCGTTGCGAAGAAATCTCTTTTGTGTAGATTGGACCTGTTGCACTTCAAAAACATCGCAATATGGATTCTGTTTGTGTTAATATTCATTGAAATTAAGTTTAAGATACTAGCGCCATCTACTGTACTTATAATCTGTGCTCTGCATCTATGATGTTCTCTGTGTTTTTATAAGAAAAATAAAATAGTCTATGCTAACCTTTTTCCGCGTTTTAATAATAGGTTATGGGCTAACGTTTTTTAATTCGCGAGAAAGTTGTTTAATCTCGTTTTTTTTCTTCATTTCGTGAACAATCAATCTAAAACTATTTTTATACCAATTTGCAATAGTTGTCAAGTGATAACAAACAGTACTTTCATAACTATCGGCTTCATAATGGCGGGCAGTTACATACTAAATGTGCCGAAACTTAAAGGCAGAGAAAACTACGACGAGTGGGCATTTGCGGTGGAAAATTTCCTTATACTAGACGGTGTGGACATCAATGCAGAAATTAAGGAAGAAGATGCGGCATCAACAGACCTAAAGAAAGCAAAAGCAAAGCTCATCATGACCATCGACAGCTCATTGTATGTTCATATAAAGAACGAAAATACGGTAAAGGAAGTATGGAACCGGCTTAAAACGCTCTTTGATGACTCTGGCTTCACACGCAGAATCGGGTTACTTCGTCAGCTTATATCTATAAGATTGGAAGACAGTGATACTATGACTGCATATGTAACTCAGATGGTCGATACGGCGCAAAAACTGAAAGGAACAGGTTTTGAAATCACGGACGAGTAGGTTGGTTCATTATTATTAGCAGGGTTGAGTGAAAAATTCGCACCAATGATAATGGCCATTGAACATTCCGGCATGAAAATAAGTACCGACGCCATTAAAGCAAAATTACTTGATATGGAATCAAGTACGGTTGGTAGTACTGACAGCGCTTTCTTATCAAAAGGTTGGCAACAGCGTTACAAAAAGCGTGATGTCAATCTGTCAAAAGCACAAACGTCAAATCAGAAAACCAAGAGAATTATTCGGTGCTATCGTTGTAAACAACAAGGACATTTTATGAATAAATGCCCCCAGAACAGTCATGAAAAGACGGAAAACGCATTTAGTGCTATATTCTTAAATCCACAAAATCGATTTCATGAATGCGACTGGTATATTGACTCGGGAGCAAGTTCACATATGGTTGTTGACAAAAGTCGCCTGGAGAATGTTACACCTAACCACGAAGTGAAGAATATAGTAGTCGCAAACAGGGAAACAATACCCGTGCTTTGCGCAGGAAATACGAGAATAACGACAGTGGTTGATGACTCAGAATTTGATATTCCCGTGAAGAACGTGCTGTGTATACCTAACCTTACCACCAATTTACTATCAGTTAGTCAGCTGATTCAAAACGGAAACAATGTTAGTTTTGAAGAAGATGTTTGCTACATACGCAATCGACAGAACACACTGGTTAGTAAAGCAGAATTGGTGAACGGAGTTTATAGGTTATGCGTCAAGTCACAGATGATGTTTGCTGGATCTGCAACAGCTGAGACTAGTGAGATGTGGCATAGAAGATTAGGGCATATCAATAGTCAAGACCTTAATATCATGAAGAATGGTGTAGTAGAAGGTATAAGCTACCCGGACAGAGCAGTGATTGACAAATCCAAGTGTATAACTTGTTGTGAAGGCAAGCAAGCGAGATTGCCATTTACTCACAAGGGTACCAGGAGTGAAGCTGTGCTTGAGGTGGTTCACGCTGATGTTTGTGGGCCCATGGAGCAAGTCTCAATTGGATCATCACGGTATTTTTTGCTCTTTGTCGATGACTTTAGTCGAATGGCGTTTGTTTATTTCCTAAAGGCTAAAAATGAAGTCTGCAAATACTTTAAGGAATTTAAAGCATTAGTTGAAAGACAAACAGGCCAGAAATTGAAAACCTTAAGAACTGATAATGGAGGTGAATTTTGCTCTTCAGAAATGAATAGTTTTTTGCAAAAAGAAGGAATCGCACATCAGAAAACTAATCCCTACACACCGGAACAGAATGGGATGTGCGAACGCCTGAACCGAACAGTAGTGGAAAGAGCTCGGTGCTTATTATTTGATGCAGACATGCCAAAAAGGTTCTGGGCGGAAGCAGTGAATACTGCCATATATCTTCGCAACAGGACTGTTGCATCTGGCCTGGCAAAAACACCTTATGAGCTCTGGACAGGCAGAAAGCCAGATGTAAGCCACGTTGGAGTTTTTGGCAGCACAGCAATGACTCATATCCCCAAAATAAAAACTGCAAAATGGGACAAGAAATCTGTCAAACATATTCTTGTGGGGTATGACAGTAATGTGAAGGGCTATAGGCTCTATAATCCAATTACGAACAAAGTCACCACGAGTCGTGATGTTATCATAATGGAGCATGCTCAGAGGAATTCCAACACAGTTCAAGTTGTGCCAGAAGACAAAGATGAGAAAGAAGAAAGGAATACCACTTGGATTGAAAGCATCAACTCAACTGATGATACTACAAGTCCTGAGGAATTCTATAATTTGCTAGAGAATGATCCTTGTGAAGCTACTCAGAACACTACTCAGAGTGAGAAACGACAAAGAAGGCAACCGGACAGATATGGTTTTTTGCCAAATAAAATTATGTGTGTAGAGAGTGCTGGTGATGAAAATCTCACATACGAGGATGTCATGAGTGGAGTAGAACAAAAAGAGTGGTGTAATGCTATGGAGGAGGAACTCCAGTCTTTTAGTGAGTGTAATGCGTGGGAAGTAGTGGAAAAACCAGGCAATTGTACTGTAGTGCAGTGTAAATGGGTGTACAAGAAAAAACTTAATAGTGACAATACAATACGATATAGAGCACGTTTGGTGGCAAAGGGTTTTACGCAAAAAGAAGGTGTGGACTTCAAGGAAACTTTTTCGCCCGTTCTCAGGTACTCTGTATTAAAATTACTATTTGCTCTGAGTGTAAAGTTAAATATGAATGTCACTCATTATGATGTAACCACTGCATTTCTAAATGGGGATTTAGAAGAGTCTGTATACATGCAGCCGCCTCCAAACCTGGCCCTTAATGGTAAAATTTTCAAGCTAAAAAAGGTAATCTACGGACTAAAACAGTCTGCCAGAGCATGGTACAGGAAGGTGGATGAATGTTTGCAGAACTTAGAGTACCAAAAATCTCCACATGAACCATGTCTTTTTGTAAAGAGGTCAAGTGAAGATAAAATTACTTACATAGCATTGTTTGTTGATGATTTTTTTGTTTTTTCAACTAGTCCATCGGAAGTAAATCATGTAAAAAGTCAGTTATGTTCCAGATTTAAATTGAAAGATTTAGGCCAAGTTAGAAAATGTTTAGGAATGAGAGTAAAGGTCCATAAAGATCAATTGTTCTTAGATCAAGAAGAGTACATTGACATCTTGTTAGCTAAATTTGGCCTAGAAAATTGTAATGAAACTATTACTACTCCAATGGAAATTAATTTAAAATTAGAGAAAAGTGAACATAAAAACACAAAATATCCCTATCAGCAATTAATTGGTAGCCTCATGTACCTATCAATACTTACCAGACCTGATATTTCATACAGTATAAGCTATTTGAGTCAGTTCAATAATTGTTTTAGTAAAATGCATTGGCAGCATGCCAAAAGAGTGTTACAATATTTAAAGGCCACCAAGTCTTACCGTTTAACATTTACTAAAGATGAATTAGATATAGTTTGCTATGTAGATGCAGATTGGGCCTCAAATACAATTGACAGACGGTCTTATACCGGCTTTTGCTTCAAGTTGTCAGGAGCTGTAATATCTCATGAGTGCAGAAAACAACAAACTGTAGCACTGTCCAGCACTGAAGCTGAATATATGGGAATCTGTGAAGCTAGCAAAGAGGCAATTTTTCTTAAAAATTTGTTATCTTATCTTACAGGAAAAGACACTGGCCCTATCATTTTGTACAATGACAACCAAAGTGCTAAAAAGCTTACTGAAAATTGTATCTTGTATAAAAGAAGTAAACATATCGATGTCCGTTTTCATTTTATTAGGGAAGCTGTATCTAATGGTTTGGTAAAAATTGTTTATTTACATACCTCATGCATGCCTGCAGACATCCTAACAAAAAGTTTGTCTAGTGTTAAACATCATAAGTATATGTCTGAATTAGGCCTTTATAATAATTAGTTTATTTCAATGAGTGGTGGTGTTAATATTCATTGAAATTAAGTTTAAGATACTAGCGCCATCTACTGTACTTATAATCTGTGCTCTGCATCTATGATGTTCTCTGTGTTTTTATAAGAAAAATAAAATAGTCTATGCTAACCTTTTTCCGCGTTTTAATAATAGTTTGCAATAATTTCAGCGTTTTCACCTACTTTAGACACTGAATATTTGTCGTTTTAAAGCTCAGTTTCAAATGTTTTAGTTTGTCGTTTCTGTTCAAATCGATAATCTTTCAGCATATTTGTCGATCAAATTAGCTCACCGGAGTGTTTGTGCGCACGCTGCGCTGTTGAAGTAGGTACTCTTTTGCGATATTTTAAAAGATACATACCATACAAAGTTAGTCGAATTTTACACTTTTTCGGTCACCGTGAAATATTTTGTCTTGATATTAACCGACTTTATATTGACCGTCGCGTCGAAGCCGTTGCGTAAAAATTTCGTTTGTGTAGATCGAATCTGTTGCACTTCAAAAACATCGCAATTTGGATTCTGTTTGCAATAATTTAAGCGTTTTCACCTACTTTAGACACTGAATATTTGTCGTTTTAAAGCTCAGTTTGAAATATTTTAGTTTGTCGTTTCTGTTCCAATCGATCATCTCTTAGCATACTTTTCGATCATGTTAGCTAACCAGAGTGTTTGTGCGCACGCTCCGCTGTTCTAGTAGATACTCCTTTGCGATATTTTAAAAGATACATCTCATACAAAGTGAGTCGAATTTTACACTTTTTCGGTCACCGTGAAATATTTTGTCTTGATATTAACCGACTTTATATTGACCGTCGCGTCGAGGCCGTTGCGTAGACACCTTGATTGTGTAGATCGGACCTGTTGCACTTTAAAACATCGCAATATGGATTCTGTTTGCAATAATTTTTGCGTTTTCACCTACTTAAGTCACTGAATATTTGTCGTTTTAAAGCTCAGTTTAAAATGTTTTAGTTTATCGTTTCCGTTCATATCGATCATCTTTTAGCATACTTTTCAATCATATTAGCTCACCAGAGTGTTTTTGCGCACGCTCCGCTGTTAAAAAAGGTATTATCTGCGTTATTTTAAAAGATACATGCCATAGAATGTTAGTCGAATTTTACATGTTTTCGATATTTTGTATTGATATTAACCGACTTTATATTGACAGTCGCGTCGATATCGTCGCGGTGGCACTTCGTTTGTGTAGATCGGACCTGTTGCATTTCAAAAACATCGCAATATGGATTCTGTTTGCAATAATTTTAGCGTTTTCACCTACTTTAGACACTGAATATTTGTCGTTTTAATGCTCAGTTTGAAATGATTTAGTTTGTCGTTTCTCAAATCGATTATCTTTTAGCATACTTGTCGATCAAATTAGCTCAGCGAAGTGTTTGTGCGCACGCTCTGCTGTTGATATAAGAACTCCCCTGCGTTATTTTAAAAGATACATGCCATACAAAGTTAGTCGAATTTTACACTTTTTCGGTCACCGTGAAATATTTTGTCTTGGTATTAACCGATTTTATATTGACCGTCGCATTGAACCCGTTACGTAGACACCTAGTTTGTGTAGATCGGACTTGTTGCATTTTAAAAACATCGCAATATGGATTCTGTTTGCAATAATTTTAGCGTTTTTAGGGTTCCGTACCTCAATAGGAACAAAACGGAACCCTTATAGGATCACTTTGTTGTCCGTCTATCCGCCCGTCCGTCCGTCTGTCAAGACCCTTTTTCTCAAGAACGCGTTAAGGTATGAAGCTGAAATTTAATTATCAATTACTCAAGTCTACTGTGCCTTGAAGCTGTGAAAAAATCAGTTTTAATACAGCCGTTTATGCCGCAAATTTTCGACACTTGCAAGGGAATCAAAACCTACAGGGTGCTTCCCGTAAACTCAGAATCTTGAAATTTAGTACGAAGCAACGTCTTATAGCATAGATAAAGGAAAAATTATGAAAACCATAAATTTTTAGTTACATCACATAATATATATTTTTTAATAATTTTAAACTTACTTCCCATTTCCTCATAAACGCGTAGAGTTATTAAATTGAAATTCATACCAAATACTTAGGCCTATAATAACTTTAAGCTGTAACAAAATCAAACTTCTATGTCAACGCAATCAAAAGAAACAGCAATTTAAGCTTCATATTTTGAAACTCGCAAGTACTCGCAAGGGAATCAAAACCTAAAGGGTACTTCCAGTCGACCTAGAATCTTGAAATTTGGCATGAAGCAACGTTTTATAGCACACATAAAGCATAATTCCGAAAGCCTTAAGTTTTTAGTTACATTACAAAATATATATTTTTTAATAAATATAAACTTATTCCTTTTTTCCTCATGAACGCTTTGAGCTATCAAGTTGAAATTCATATCAAATACTTAGATCTAATTGCCTTTAACCCGTAAAAAAAAAACTAAGTCAACGCAAAAACGCAAAACGCAAAAGTACAACCATTGATACCGCATATTTTGAAACTCGCAACCACACGCAAGGGAATTAAAACCTAAAGACCACTTCCCGTTGACATAGAATCTCGAAATTTGGTGAGAAGCAAAAGATAACAGCACAAGTAACAGAAAAATTCCGAAAAGCTTAAAATTTTAAGTAGTTATACCACCAAAAAAATTCTGATTGTAAACATAATTGTAGTTACAGCAATGACCGCGAGTTATAATTATGCTATGTATGGGGAGGGCAACATTTTTCAATGATATGTGTTAATATAAAATAAAGGATAACTTAAACGATAAAGAGATCTTTGTCTTAAATTTATGCTCCTCCATCTTTCACCATTGTAATGTTATGAATTTCATTTTGCAATAAAAATACCATAGTTATGACTCGATTGTCGTAATGAACGAACTTTGTAAACCTTGCAGGTTTGTACGAAACCCTTGGTGCGCGAGTCCGACTCGCACTTGGCCGGTTTTTTACCTACTGTAGACACTGAATATTTGTCGTTTTAAAGCTCAGTTTCAAATGTTTTAGTTTGTCGTTTCTGTTCAAATTGATCATTTTTAGCATACTTTTCGATCATATTAGCTCACCGAAGTGGTTCTGCGCACGCTCCGCTGTTAAAGTAGGTACTCTTTTGCGATATTTTAAAATATACATCCCATACAAAGTTAGTCGAATTTTACACTTTTTCGGTCACCGTGAAATATTTTGTCTTGATATTAACCGACTTTATATTGACCGTCGCATCGAGCCCGTTGCGTAGACACCTCGTTTGTGTAGATCGGACTGGTTGCACTTCCAAAACATCGCAATATGGATTCTGTTTGCAATAATTTTAGCGTTTTCACCTACTTTAGACACTGAATATTTGTCGTTTTAATGCTTAGTTTGAAATGTTTTAGTTGGTCGTTTCTGTTCAAATTGATCATCTTTTAGCATACTTTTCGATCGCATTAGCTCACCGAAGTAGTTCTGCGCACGATCCGCTGTTAAAATAGGTACTCTTTTGCGATATTTTAAAAGATACATCCCATACAAAGTTAGTCGAATTTTACACTTTTTCGGTCAACGTGAAATATTTTGTCTTGATATTAACCGACTTTATATTGACCGTCGCGTCGAAGCCGTTGCGTAAAAATCTCGTTTCTGTAGATCGGACCTGTTGCACTTCAAAAACATCGCAATAGGGATTCTGTTTGCAATAATTTTAGCGTTTTCACCTACTTTAGACACTGAATATTTGTCGTTTTAAAGCTCAGTTTGAAATATTTTAGTTTGTCGTTTCCGTTCATATTGATAATCTTTTAGCATACTTTTCAATCATATTAGCTCACCGGAGTGTTTTTGCGCAGGCTCCGCTGTTGAAGTAGGTACTTTTTTTGCGATATTTTAAAAGATACATCCCATACAAAGTTAGTCAAATTTTACACTTTTTCGGTCACCGTGAAATACTTTGTCTTGATATTAACCGACTTTATATTGAGCGTCGCGTCGAGGCCGTTGCGTAGACACCTTGATTGTGTAGATCGGACCTGTTGCACTTTAAAACATCGCAATATGGATTCTGTATGCAATAATTTTAGCGTTTTCACCTACTTTAGACACTGAATATTTGTCGTTTTAAAGCTCAGTTTGAAATATTTTAGTTTGTCGTTTCTGTTCCAATCAATCATCTTTTAGCATACTTTTCGATCATATTAGTATAATATATCGTCTGTCTGTATGTATGTAACAATAATATTAGCGTTTTGACCTACTTTAAACACTGAATATTTGTCGTTTTAAAGCTCAGTTTGAAATATTTTAGTTTGTCGTTCCGGTTCAAATCGATCATCTTTTAGCATACTTTTCGATCATATTAGCTCACCGAAATGGTTCCACGCACGATCCGCTCTTCTAGTAGAAACTCTCCTGCATTATTTTAAAAGATACATCCCATACAATGTTAGTCGTATTTTACACTTTTTCGGTCACCGTGAAATATTTTGTCTTGATATTAACCGACTTTATATTGACCGTCGCATCGAGCCCGTTGCGTAGACACCTCGTTTGTGTAGATCGGACCTGTTGCACTTCAAAAACATCGCAATATGGATTCTGTTTGCAATAATTTTAGCGTTTTAACCTACTTTAAACACTGAATATTTGTCATTTTGAAGCTCAGTTTGAAATGTTTTAGTTTGTCGTTTCTGTTCAAATCGATCATCTTTTAGCTTACTTTTTGATCATATTAGCTCACTGAAGTGATTCTGCGCACGCTCCGCTGTTAAAGTAGGTACTTTTTTTCGATATTTTAAAAGATACATCCCATACAATGTTTGTCGAATTTTACACTTTTTCGGTCACCGTGAAATATTTTGTCTTGATATTAACCGACTTTTGTTGTCTACTGTCGACTGTCGTTTTAATGCTCAGTTTGAAATGTTTTAGTTTGTCGTTTCTGTTCAAATCGATCATCTTTTAGCATACTTGTCGATCATATTAGCTCACTGATGTGGTTTTGCGCACGCCCTGCTGTTAAAGTAGGTTTTCTTTTGCGATATTTTAAAAGATACATGCCATACAAGGTTAGTCGAATTTTACACTTTTTCGGTCACCGTGAAATATTTTGTCTTGATATTAACCGACTTTATATTGACCATCGCGTGTAGCCCGTTGCGAAGACACCTTGGTTGTGTCGATCGGACCTGTTGCACTTCAAAAACATCGCAATTTTGGATTCTGTTTGCAATAATTTTAGCGTTTTCACCTACTTTAGACACTGAATATTTGTCGTTTTGAAGCTAAGTTTGAAATGTTTTAGTTTGTCGTTTCTGTTCAAATCGATCATGTTTAAGCATACTTTTCGATCATATTAGCTCACTGATGTGGTTCTGCGCACGCTCCGCTGTTAAAGTAGGTACTCTTTTGCGATAATTTAAAAGATACATGCCATACAAAGTTAGTCGAATTTTACACTTTTTCGGTAACCGTGAAATATTTTGTCTTGATATTAACCGACTTTATATTGACCGTCGCATCGAGCCCGTTGCGTAGACACCTCGTCTGTGTAGATCGGACCTGTTGCACTTCAGAAACATCGCAATATGGTTTCTGTTTGCAATAAATTTAGCGTTTTCACCTACTTTAGACACTGAATATTTGTCGTTTTAAAGCTCAGTTTGAAATGTTTTAGTTTGTCGTTTCTGTTCAAATCGATCATTTTTTAGCCTATTTTTCGATCATATTAGCTCACCGAAGTGGTTCTGCGCACGCTCAGCTGTTAGAGAAGGTACTTTTTGCGATATTTTAAAAGATATATCCCATACAAAGTGAGTCGAATTTTCACTTTTTCGGTCACCGTGAAATATTTTGTCTTGATATAAACCGACTTTATATTGACCGTCGCGTTGAGGCCATTGCGTAGACACCTCGTTTGTGTAGATCGGATCTGTTGCATTTAAAAAAACATTGCAATATGGATTCTGTTTGCAATAATTTAAGCGTTTTCACCTACTTTAGACACTGAAAATTTGTCGTTTTAAAGCTCAGTTTGAAATGTTTAAGGTTGTCGTTTCTGTTCAAATTGATTATCTTTTAGCATATTTTTTGATCACATTAGCTCACTGAAGTGGTTTTGCACACGCTCCGCTGTTGAAATAGGTACTTTTTTGCGACATTTTAAAAGATACATCCCATTTAAAGTTAGTCGAATTTTACACTTTTTCGGTCACCGTGAAATATTTTGTCTTGATATTAACCGACTTTATATTGACCTTAGCATCGAGCCCGTTGCGTAGACACCTCGTTTGTGTAGATTGGACCTGTTGCACTTTAAAAAACATCGCAATATGAATTCTGTTTGGAATAATTTTAGCGTTTTCACCTACTTTAGACACTGAATATTTGTCGTTTTTAAGCTTAGTTTGAAATGTTTTAGTTTGTCGTGTCTGTTCAAATCGATTATCTTTTAGCATACTTTTCGATCGTATTAGCTCACCGAAGTGGTTCTGCTTACGTTTTACTGTTCTAGTAGGTACTCTTTTGCGATATTTTACAAGATACATCCCATACAAGGTTAGTCGAATTTTACACTTTTTCGGTCACCGTGAAATATTTTGTCTTGATATTAACCGACTTTATATTGACCATCGCGTGTAGCCCGTTGCGAAGACACCTTGGTTGTGTCGATCGGACCTGTTGCACTTCAAAACCATCGCAATTTTGGATTCTGTTTGCAATAATTTTAGCGTTTTCACCTACTTTAGACACTGAATATTTGTCGTTTTGAAGCTCAGTTTGAAATGTTTTAGTTTGTCGTTTCTGTTCAAATCGATCATCTTTAAGCATACTTTTCGATCATATTAGCTCACTGATGTGGTTCTGCGCACGCTCCGCTGTTAAAGTAGGTACTCTTTTGCGATAATTTAAAAGATACATGCCATACAAAGTTAGTCGAATTTTAAACTTTTTCGGTAACCGTGAAATATTTTGTCTTGATATTAACCGACTTTATATTGACCGTCGCATCGAGCCCGTTGCGTAGACACCTCGTCTGTGTAGATCGGACCTGTTGCACTTCAAACACATCGCAATATGGATTCTGTTTGCAATAATTCTAGCGCTTTCACCTACTTTAGACACTGAATATTTGTCGTTTTGAAGCTCAGTTTGAAATGTTTAATTTATCGTTTCTGTTCAAATCGATCATCGTTTAACATATTTTTCGATAATATTAGCTCCTCGGAGTGTTTGTGCGCACGCTTCGCTGTTCTAGAAGGTACTCTTTTGCGATAGTTTTAAAGATACATCCCATAAAATGTGAGTCGAATTTTCACTTTTTCGGTCACCGTGAAATATTTTGTCTTGATATAAACCGACTTTATATTGACCGTCGCGTTGAGGCCATTGCGTAGACACCTCGTTTGTGTAGATCGGATCTGTTGCATTTAAAAAACATTGCAATATGGATTCTGTTTGCAATAATTTAAGCGTTTTCACCTACTTTAGACACTGAAAATTTGTCGTTTTAAAGCTCAGTTTGAAATGTTTAAGGTTGTCGTTTCTGTTCAAATTGATTATCTTTTAGCATATTTTTTGATCACATTAGCTCACTGAAGTGGTTTTGCACACGCTCCGCTGTTGAAATAGGTACTTTTTTGCGACATTTTAAAAGATACATCCCATTTAAAGTTAGTCGAATTTTACACTTTTTCGGTCACCGTGAAATATTTTGTCTTGATATTAACCGACTTTATATTGACCGTCGCGTCGAGGCCGTTGCGTAGACACCTCGTCTGTGTAGATCGGACCTGTTGCACTTCAAACACATCGCAATATGGATTCTGTTTGCAATAATTCTAGCGCTTTCACCTACTTTAGACACTGAATATTTGTCGTTTTGAAGCTCAGTTTGAAATGTTTAATTTATCGTTTCTGTTCAAATCGATCATTGTTTAACATATTTTTCGATAATATTAGCTCCTCGGAGTGTTTGTGCGCACGCTTCGCTGTTCTAGAAGGTACTCTTTTGCGATAGTTTAAAAGATACATCCCATAAAATGTGAGTCGAATTTTACACTTTTTCGGTCACCGTGAAATATTTTGTCTTGATATTAACCGACTTTATATTGACTTTAGCATCGAGCCCGTTGCGTAGACACCTCGTTTGTGTAGATTGGACCTGTTGCACTTTAAAAAACATCGCAATATGAATTCTGTTTGGAATAATTTTAGCGTTTTCACCTACTTTAGACACTGAATATTTGTCGTTTTTAAGCTTAGTTTGAAATGTTTTAGTTTGTCGTGTCTGTTCAAATCGATTATCTTTTAGCATACTTTTCGATCGTATTAGCTCACCGAAGTGGTTCTGCTTACGTTTTACTGTTCTAGTAAATACTCTTTTGCGATATTTTACAAGATACATCCCATACAAAGTTAGTCGAATTTTACACTTTTTCGGTCACCGTGAAATATTTTGTCTTGATATTAACCGACTTTATATTGACCGTCGCATCGAGCCCGTTGCGTAGACACCTCGTCTGTGTAGATCGGACCTGTTTCACTTCTAAAACATCGCAATATGGATTCTGTTTGCAATAATTTTAGCGTTTTCACCTACTTTAGACACTGAATATTTGTCGTTTTAAAGCTCAGTTAGAAATATTTTAGGTCGTGGTTTCTGTTCCAATCGATCATCTTTTAGCATACTTTTCGATCATGTTAGCTAACCAGAGTGTTTGTGCGCACGCTCCGCTGTTGAAATAGGTACTTTTTTTGCGATATTTTAAAACATACATCCCATACAAAGTTAGTCGAATTTTACACTTTTTCGGTCACCGTGAAATATTTTGTCTTGATATTAACCGACTTTATATTGACCGTCGCATCGAGCCCGTTGCGTAGACACCTCGTCTGTGTAGATCGGACCTGTTTCACTTCTAAAACATCGCAATATGGATTCTGTTTGCAATAATTTTAGCGTTTTCACCTACTTTAGACACTGAATATTTGTCGTTTTAAAGCTCAGTTTGAAATGTTTAAGGTTGTCGTTTCTGTTCCAATCGATCATCTTTTAGCATACTTTTCGATCATGTTAGCTAACCAGAGTGTTTGTGCGCACGCTCCGCTGTTGAAATAGGTACTTTTTTTGCGATATTTTAAAACATACATCCCATACAAAGTTAGTCGAATTTTACACTTTTTCGGTCACCGTGAAATATTTTGTCTTGATATTAACCGACTTTATATTGACCGTCGCATCGAGCCCGTTGCGTAGACACCTCGTCTGTGTAGATCGGACCTGTTTTACTTCTAAAACATCGCAATATGGATTCTGTTTGCAATAATTTTAGCGTTTTTACCTACTTTAGACACTGAATATTTGTCGTTTCGAAGCTCAGTTTGAAATGTTTTAGTTTGTCGTTTCTGTTCAAATTGATCATCTTTTAGCATATTTTTCGATCATAATAGCTTACTGAAGAGGTTTTGCGCACGCTCCGCTGTTGAAATAGGTACTCTTTTGCGATATTTTAAAAGATATATCCCATACAAAGTTAGTCGAATTTTACACTTTTTCGGTCACCGTGAAATATTTTGTCTTGATATTAACCGACTTTATATTGACCGTCGCATCGAGCCCGTTGCGTAGTCACCTCGTCTGTGTAGATCGGACCTGTTGCATTTCAAACACATCGCAATTTGGATTCTGTTTGCAATAATTTTAGCGTTTTTACCTACTTTAGACACTGAAAATTTGTCGTTTTAAAGCTCAGTTTGAAATGTTTAAGGTTGTCGTTTCTGTTCAAATCGATTATCTTTTAGCATATTTTTTGATCACATTAGCTCACTGCAGTGGTTTTGCGCACGCTCCGCTGTTGAAATAGGTACTTTTTTGCGATATTTTAAATAATACATCCCATACAAAGTAAGTCGAATTTTACACTTTTTCGGTCACCGTGAAATATTTTGTCTTGATATTAACCGACTTTATATTGACTTTAGCATCGAGCCCGTTGCGTAGACACCTCGTTTGTGTAGATTGGACCTGTTGCACTTTAAAAAACATCGCAATATGAATTCTGTTTGGAATAATTTTAGCGTTTTCACCTACTTTAGACACTGAATATTTGTCGTTTTTAAGCTTAGTTTGAAATGTTTTAGTTTGTCGTGTCTGTTCAAATCGATTATCTTTTAGCATACTTTTCGATCGTATTAGCTCACCGAAGTGGTTCTGCTTACGTTTTACTGTTCTAGTAGGTACTCTTTTGCGATATTTTACAAGATACATCCCATACAAAGTTAGTCGAATTTTACACTTTTTCGGTCACCGTGAAATATTTTGTCTTGATATTAACCGACTTTATATTGACCGTCGCATCGAGCCCGTTGCGTAGACACCTCGTCTGTGTAGATCGGACCTGTTTCACTTCTAAAACATCGCAATATGGATTCTGTTTGCAATAATTTTAGCGTTTTCACCTACTTTAGACACTGAATATTTGTCGTTTTAAAGCTCAGTTAGAAATATTTTAGGTTGTGGTTTCTGTTCCAATCGATCATCTTTTAGCATACTTTTCGATCATGTTAGCTAACCAGAGTGTTTGTGCGCACGCTCCGCTGTTGAAATAGGTTCTTTTTTGCGATATTTTAAATAATACATCCCATACAAAGTAAGTCGAATTTTACACTTTTTCGGTCACCGTGAAATATTTTGTCTTGATATTAACCGACTTTATATTGACCGTCGCATCGAGCCCGTTGCGTAGACACCTCGTCTGTGTAGATCGGACCTGTTTCACTTCTAAAACATCGCAATATGGATTCTGTTTGCAATAATTTTAGCGTTTTCACCTACTTTAGACACTGAATATTTGTCGTTTTAAAGCTCAGTTAGAAATATTTTAGGTTGTGGTTTCTGTTCAAATCGATTATCTTTTAGCATACTTTTCGATCGTATTAGCTCACCGAAGTGGTTCTGCGCACGCTCCACTGTTAAAGTTGGTAGTCTATTGCGATATTTTAAAAGATACATCCCATACAAAGTTAGTCGAATTTTACACTTTTTCGGTCACCGTGAAATATTTCGTCTTGGTATTAACCGACTTTATATAGACCGTCGCGTCGAGTCCGTTGCTTTGATATCGCGTTTGTGTTAATCGGACCTGTTGCACCTCAAAATCTTCGCAATATGGATTCTGTTTGCAATAATTTTAGCGTTTTCACCTAGTTTAGACACTGAATATTTGTCGTTTTAAAGCTTAATTTGAAATGTTTTACTTTCTCGTTTCTGTTCAAATCGATCATCTTTGAGCATACATTTCGATCATATTAGCTCAACGGAGTGTTTGTGCGTACGCTTCGTTGTGGATTTAAGTACGTTTTTGCGATATTTGAAAAGATACATCCCATACAAAGTTGGTCGAATTTTACACTTTTTCGGTCACAGTGAAATATTTTGTCTTGATATTAACCGACTTTATATTGACCGTCGCATCGAGCCTGTTGCGTAGACACCTCGTCTGTGTGGATCGGACCTGTTTTACTTATAAAACATCGCAATATGGATTCTGTTTGCAATAATTTTAGCGTTTTCACCTACTTTAGACACTGAATATTTGTCGTTTCGAAGCTCAGTTTGAAATGTTTTAGTTTGTCGTTTCTGTTCAAATTGATCATCTTTTAGCATATTTTTCGATCATAATAGCTCACTTAAGTTGTTTTGCGCACGCCCTGCTGTTTAAGTAGGTTTTCTTTTGCGATATTTTAAAAGATACATACCATACAAAGTTAGTCGAATTTTACACTTTTTCGGTCACCGTGAAATATTTTGTCTTGATATTAACCGACTTTATATTGACCGTCGCATCGAGCCCGTTGCGTAGACACCTCGTCTGTGTAGATCGGACCTGTTGTACTTCAAACACATCGCAATATGGATTCTGTTTGCAATAATTTTAGCGTTTTCACCTACTTTAGACACTGAATATTTGTCGTTTTAAAGCTCAGTTTGAAATGTTTAAGGTTGTCGTTTCTGTTCCAATCGATCATCTTTTAGCATACTTTTCGATCATGTTAGCTAACCAGAGTGTTTGTGCGCACGCTCCGCTGTTGAAATAGGTACTTTTTTTGCGATATTTTAAAACATACATCCCATACAAAGTTAGTCGAATTTTACACTTTTTCGGTCACCGTGAAATATTTTGTCTTGATATTAACCGACTTTATATTGACCGTCGCATCGAGCCCGTTGCGTAGACACCTCGTCTGTGTAGATCGGACCTGTTTCACTTCTAAAACATCGCAATATGGATTCTGTTTGCAATAATTTTAGCGTTTTCACCTACTTTAGACACTGAATATTTGTCGTTTTGAAGCTCAGTTTGAAATGTTTTAGTTTGTCGTTTCTGTTCAAATCGATCATCTTTTAGCCTATTTTTCGATCATATTGACTCAACGAAGTGGTTCTGCGCACGCTCAGCTTTTGACGTAGGTACTCTTTTGCGATATTTTAAAAGATACATCCCATACAATGTTAGTCGAATTTTACACTTTTTGGTCACCGTGAAATATTTTGTCTTGATATTAACCGACTTGATATTGACCGTCGCATCGAGCCCGTTGCGTAGACACCTCGTCTGTGTAGACCGGACCTGTTGCACTTCAAACACATCGCAATATGGATTCTGTTTGCAATAATTTTAGCGTTTTCACCTACTTTAGACACTGAATATTTGTCGTTTCGAAGCTCAGTTTGAAATGTTTTAGTTTGTCGTTTCTGTTCAAATTGATCATCTTTTAGCATAATTTTCGATCATATTAGCTCACCGGAGTGTTTTTGCGTACGTTTCGCTGTTAAAAAAGGTACTTTTTGCAATATTTTAAAAGATACATTCCATACAAAGTTAGTCGAATTTTACACTTTTTCGGTCACCGTAAAATATTTTGTCTTGATATTAACCGACTTTATATTGACCGTCGCATCGAGTCCGTTGCGTAGACACCTCGTCTGTGTAGATCGGACCTGTTGTACTTCAAACACATCGCAATATGGATTCTGTTTGCAATAATTTTAGCGTTTTCACCTACTTTAGACACTGAATATTTGTCGTTTTAAAGCTCAGTTTGAAATGTTTTAGTTTGTGGTTTCTGTTCAAATCAATCATCTTTTAGCATATTTTTCGATCACATTAGCTCACTGAAGTGGTTTTGCGCACGCTCCGCTGTTGAAATAGGTACTTTTTTGCGATATTTTACAAGATACATCCCATACAAAGTTAGTCGAATTTTACACTTTTTCGGTCACCGTGAAATATTTTGTATTGATATTAACCGACTTGATATTGACCGTCGCATCGAGCCCATTGCGTAGACACCTCGTCTGTGTAGATCGGACCTGTTGCACTTCAAACACTTCGCAATATGGATTCTGTTTGCAATAATTTTAGCGTTTTCACCTACTTTAGACACTGAATATTTGTCGTTTCGAAGCTCAGTTTGAAATGTTTTAGTTTGTCGTTTCTGTTCAAATTGATCATCTTTTAGCATATTTTTCGATCATAATAGCTTACTGAAGAGGTTTTGCGCACGCTTCGCTGTTGAAATAGGTACTTTTTTGCGATATTTTAAAAGATATATCCCATACAAAGTTAGTCGAATTTTACACTTTTTCGGTCACCGTGAAATATTTTGTCTTGTTATTAACCGACTTTGTATTGACCGTCGCATCGAGCCCGTTGCGTAGACACCTCGTCTGTGTAGATCGGACCTGTTTCACTTCTAAAACATCGCAATATGGATTCTGTTTGCAATAATTTTAGCGTTTTCACCTACTTTAGACACTGAATATTTGTCGTTTCGAAGCTCAGTTTGAAATGTTTTAGTTTGTCGTTTCTGTTCAAATTGATCATCTTTTAGCATATTTTTCGATCATAATAGCTTACTGAAGAGGTTTTGCGCACGCTCCGCTGTTGAAATAGGTACTTTTTTGCGATATTTTAAAAGATATATCCCATACAAAGTTAGTCGAATTTTACACTTTTTCGGTCACCGTGAAATATTTAGTCTTGATATTAACCGACTTTATATTGACCGTCGCATCGAGCCCGTTGCGTAGACACCTCTTCTGTGTAGATTAGACCTGTTGCATTTCAAACACATCGCAATTTGGATTCTGTTTGCAATAATTTCAGCGTTTTTACCTACTTTAGACACTAAAAATTTGTCGTTTTAAAGCTCAGTTTGAAATGTTTAAGGTTGTCGTTTCTGTTCAAATCGATTATCTTTTAGCATATTTTTTGATCACATTAGCTCACTGAAGTGGTTTTGCGCACGCTCCGCTGTTGAAATAGGTACTTTTTTGCGATATTTTAAATAATACATCCCATACACAGTTAGTCGAATTTTACACTTTTTCGGTCACCGTGAAATATTTTGTCTTGATATTAACCGACTTTATATTGACCGTCGCATCGAGCTCGTTGCGTAGACACCTCGTCTGTGTAGATCGGACCTGTTGCACTTCTAAAACATCGCAATATGGATTCTGTTTGCAATAATTTTAGCGTTTTCACCTACTTTAGACACTGAATATTTGTCGTTTCGAAGCTCAGTTTGAAATGTTTTAGTTTGTCGTTTCTGTTCAAATTGATCATCTTTTAGCATATTTTTCGATCATAATAGCTTAATGAAGAGGTTTTGCGCACGCTTCGCTGTTGAAATAGGTACTTTTTTGCGATATTTTAAAAGATATATCCCATACAAAGTTAGTCGAATTTTACACTTTTTCGGTCACCGTGAAATATTTTGTCTTGATATTAACCGACTTTATATTGACCGTCGCATCGAGCCCGTTGCGTAGACACCTCGTCTGTGTAGATCGGACCTGTTGCACTTCAAACACATCGCAATTTGGATTCTGTTTGCAATAATTTTAGCGTTTTTACCTACTTTAGACACTGAAAATTTGTCGTTTTAAAGCTCAGTTTGAAATGTTTAAGGTTGTCGTTTCTGTTCAAATCGATTATCTTTTAGCATATTTTTTGATCACATTAGCTCACTGAAGTGGTTTTGCGCACGCTCCGCTGTTGAAATAGGTACTTTTTTGCGATATTTTAAATAATACATCCCATACAAAGTAAGTCGAATTTTACACTTTTTCGGTCACCGTGAAATATTTTGTCTTGATATTAACCGACTTTATATTGACCGTCGCATCGAGCCCGTTGCGTAGACACCTCGTCTGTGTAGATCGGACCTGTTGCACTTCAAACACATCGCAATTTGGATTCTGTTTGCAATAATTTTAGCGTTTTTACCTACTTTAGACACTGAAAATTTGTCGTTTTAAAGCTCAGTTTGAAATGTTTTAGTTTGTCGTTTCTGTTCATATTGATCATCTTTTAGCATATTTTTCGACCATAATAGCTCACTGATGTGGTTTTGCGCACGCTCCGCTGTTGAAATAGGTACTTTTTTGCAATATTTTAAAAGATATATCCCATACAAAGTTAGTCGAATTTTACACTTTTTCGGTCACCGTGAAATATTTAGTCTTGATATTAACCGACTTTATATTGACCGTCGCATCGAGCCCGTTGCGTAGACACCTCGTCTGTGTAGATCGGACCTGTTGCACTTCAAACACATCGCAATATGGATTCTGTTTGCAATAATTTTAGCGTTTTCACCTACTTTAGACACTGAATATTTGTCGTTTTGAAGCTCAGTTTGAAATGTTTTAGTTTGTCGTTTCTGTTCAAATTGATCATCTTTTAGCCTATTTTTCGATCATATTAGCTCAACGAAGTGGTTTTGCGCACGCTCCGCTGTAGAAATAGGTACTTTTTTGCGACATTTTAAAAGATACATCCCATTTAAAGTTAGTCGAATTTTACACTTTTTCGGTCACCGTGAAATATTTTGTCTTGATATTAACCGACTTTATATTGACCGTCGCGTCGAGGCCGTTGCGTAGACTCCTCGTCTGTGTAGATCGGACCTGTTGCACTTCAAAAACATCGCAATATGGATTCTGTTTGCAATAATTCTAGCGCTTTCACCTACTTTAGACACTGAATATTTGTCGTTTTGAAGCTCAGTTTGAAATGTTTTAATTTATCGTTTCTGTTCAAATCGATCATCTTTTAACATATTTTTCGATAATATTAGCTCCTCGGAGTGTTTGTGCGCACGCTTCGCTGTTCTAGAAGGTACTCTTTTGCGATAGTTTAAAAGATACATCCCATACAATGTGAGTCGAATTTTACACTTTTTCGGTCACCGTGAAATATTTTGTCTTGATATTAACCGACTTTATATTGACCTTAGCATCGAGCCCGTTGCGTAGACACCTCGTTTGTGTAGATTGGACCTGTTGCACTTTAAAAAACATCGCAATATGGATTCTGTTTGGAATAATTTTAGCGTTTTCACCTACTTAAGACACTAAATATTTGTCGTTTTTAAGCTTAGTTTGAAATGTTTTAGTTTGTCGTGTCTGTTCAAATTGATTATCTTTTAGCATACTTTTCGATCGTATTAGCTCACCGAAGTGGTTCTGCACACGTTTTACTGTTCTAGTAGGTTCTTTTTTGCGATATTTTACAAGATACATCCCATACAAAGTTAGTCGAATTTTACACTTTTTCGGTCACCGTGAAATATTTTGTCTTGATATTAACCGACTTTATATTGACCGTCGCATCGAGCCCGTTGCGTAGACACCTCGTCTGTGTAGATCGGACCTGTTTTACTTCTAAAACATCGCAATATGGATTCTGTTTGCAATAATTTTAGCGTTTTCACCTACTTTAGACACTGAATATTTGTCGTTTTAAAGCTCAGTTAGAAATATTTTAGGTTGTGGTTTCTGTTCAAATCGATTATCTTTTAGCATACTTTTCGATCGTATTAGCTCACCGAAGTGGTTCTGCGCACGCTTCACTGTTGAATTGGTAGTCTATTCGATATTTTAAAAGATACATCCCATACAAAGTTAGTCGAATTTTACACTTTTTCGGTCACCGTGAAGTATTTTGTCTTGGTATTAACCGACTTTATATTGACCGTCGCGTCGAGGCCGTTGCTTTGATATCGCGTTTGTGTTAATCGGACCTGTTGCACTTCAAAATCTTCGCAATATGGATTCTATCTATGGATACTTTAGACACTGAATATTTGTCGTTTTGAAGCTCAGTTTGAAATGTTTTAATTTATCGTTTCTGTTCAAATCGATCATCTTTTAACATATTTTTCGATAATATTAGCTCCTCGGAGTGTTTGTGCGCACGCTTCGCTGTTCTAGAAGGTACTCTTTTGCGATAGTTTAAAAGATACATCCCATACAATGTGAGTCGAATTTTACACTTTTTCGGTCACCGTGAAATATTTTGTCTTGATATTAACCGACTTTATATTGACCTTAGCATCGAGCCCGTTGCGTAGACACCTCGTCTGTGTAGATCGGACCTGTTTCACTTCTAAAACATCGCAATATGGATTCTGTTTGCAATAATTTTAGCGTTTTCACCTACTTTAGACACTGAATATTTGTCGTTTTGAAGCTCAGTTTGAAATGTTTTAGTTTGTCGTTTCTGTTCAAATCGATCATCTTTTAGCCTATTTTTCGATCATATTAGCTCAACGAAGTGGTTCTCTTTTGCGATATTTTAAAAGATACATCCCATACAAAGTTAGTCGAATTTTACACTTTTTCGGTCACCGTGAAATATTTTTTCTCGATATTAACCGACTTTATATTGACCGTCGCATCGAGCCCGTTGCGTAGACACCTCGTCTGTGTAGATCGGACCTGTTTCACTTCTAAAACATCGCAATATGGATTCTGTTTGCAATAATTCTAGCGCTTTCACCTACTTTAGACACTGAATATTTGTCGTTTTGAAGCTCAGTTTGAAATGTTTAATTTATCGTTTCTGTTCAAATCGATCATCGTTTAACATATTTTTCGATAATATTAGCTCCTCGGAGTGTTTGTGCGCACGCTTAGCTGTTCTAGAAGGTACTCTTTTGCGATAGTTTAAAAGATACATCCCATAAAATGTGAGTCGAATTTTACACTTTTTCGGTCACCGTGAAATATTTTGTCTTGATATTAACCGACTTTATATTGACCTTAGCATCGAGCATGTTGCGTAGACACCTCGCTTGTGTAGATTGGACCTGTTGCACTTTAAAAAACATCGCAATATGGATTCTGTTTGCAATAATTTTAGCGTTTTCACCTACTTTAGACACTGAATATTTGTCGTTTTTAAGCTTAGTTTGAAATGTTTTAGTTTGTCGTGTCTGTTCAAATCGATTATCTTTTAGCATACTTTTCGATCGTATTAGCTCACCGAAGTGGTTCTGCTTACGTTTTACTGTTCTAATAGGTACTCTTTTGCGATATTTTACAAGATACATCCCATACAAAGTTAGTCGAATTTTACACTTTTTCGGTCACCGTGAAATATTTTGTCTTGATATTAACCGACTTTATATTGACCGTCGCATCGAGCCCGTTGCGTAGACACCTTGTCTTTGTAGATCGGACCTGTTTCACTTCTAAAACATCGCAATATGGATTCTGTTTGCAATAATTTTAGCGTTTTCACCTACTTTAGACACTGAATATTTGTCGTTTTAAAGCTCAGTTAGAAATATTTTAGGTTGTGGTTTCTGTTCAAATCGATTATCTTTTAGCATACTTTTCGATCGTATTAGCTCACCGAAGTGGTTCTGCGCACGCTCCACTGTTAAAGTTGGTAGTCTATTGCGATATTTTAAAAGATACATCCCATACAAAGTTAGTCGAATTTTACACTTTTTCGGTCACCGTGAAATATTTTGTCTTGGTATTAACCGACTTTATATAGACCGTCGCGTCGAGTCCGTTGCTTTGATATCGCGTTTGTGTTAATCGGACCTGTTGCACCTCAAAATCTTCGCAATATGGATTCTGTTTGTAATAATTTTAGCGTTTTCACCTACTTTAGACACTGAATATTTGTCGTTTTAAAGCTCAATTTGAAATGTTTTAGTTTCGCGTTTCTGTTCAAATCGATCATCTTTCAGCATACATTTCGATCATATTAGCTCAACGGAGTGTTTGTGCGTACGCTTCGTTGTGGATTAAAGTACGTTTTTGCGATATTTGAAAAGATACATCCCATACAAAGTTGGTCGAATTTTACACTTTTTCGGTCACAGTGAAATATTTTGTCTTGATATTAACCGACTTTATATTGACCGTCGCATCGAGCCCGTTGCGTAGACACCTCGTCTGTGTAGATCGGACCTGTTTCACTTATAAAACATCGCAATATGGATTCTGTTTGCAATAATTTTAGCGTTTTCACCTACTTTAGACACTGAATATTTGTCGTTTCGAAGCTCAGTTTGAAATGTTTTAGTTTGTCGTTTCTGTTTAAATTGATCATCTTTTAGCATATTTTTCGATCATAATAGCTCACTGAAGTGGTTTTGCGCACGCCCTGCTGTTAAAGTAGGTTTTCTTATGCGATATTTTAAAAGATACATACCATACAAAGTTAGTCGAATTTTACACTTTTTCGGTCACCGTGAAATATTTTGTCTTGATATTAACCGACTTTATATTGACCGTCGCATCAAGCCCGTTGCGTAGACACCTCGTCTGTGTAGATCGGACCTGTTGTACTTCAAACACATCGCAATATGGATTCTGTTTGCAATAATTTTAGCGTTTTCACCTACTTTAGACACTGAATATTTGTCGTTTTAAAGCTCAGTTTGAAATGTTTAAGGTTGTCGTTTCTGTTCCAATCGATCATCTTTTAGCATACTTTTCGATCATGTTAGCTAACCAGAGTGTTTGTGCGCACGCTCCGCTGTTGAAATAGGTACTTTTTTTGCGATATTTTAAAACATACATCCCATACAAAGTTAGTCGAATTTTACACTTTTTCGGTCACCGTGAAATATTTTTTCTCGATATTAACCGACTTTATATTGACCGTCGCATCGAGCCCGTTGCGTAGACACCTCGTCTGTGTAGATCGGACCTGTTTCACTTCTAAAACATCGCAATATGGATTCTGTTTGCAATAATTTTAGCGTTTTCACCTACTTTAGACACTGAATATTTGTCGTTTTGAAGCTCAGTTTGAAATGTTTTAGTTTGTCGTTTCTGTTCAAATCGATCATCTTTTAGCCTATTTTTCGATCATATTAGCTCAACGAAGTGGTTCTCTTTTGCGATATTTTAAAAGATACATCCCATACAATGTTAGTCGAATTTTACACTTTTTGGTCACCGTGAAATATTTTGTCTTGATATAAACCGACTTGATATTGACCGTCGCGTCGAGGCCGTTACGTAGACACCTCGTCTGTGTAGATCGGACCTGTTGCACTTCAAACACATCGCAATATGGATTCTGTTTGCAATAATTCTAGCGCTTTCACCTACTTTAGACACTGAATATTTGTCGTTTTGAAGCTCAGTTTGAAATGTTTAATTTATCGTTTCTGTTCAAATCGATCATCGTTTAACATATTTTTCGATAATATTAGCTCCTCGGAGTGTTTGTGCGCACGCTTAGCTGTTCTAGAAGGTACTCTTTTGCGATAGTTTAAAAGATACATCCCATAAAATGTGAGTCGAATTTTACACTTTTTCGGTCACCGTGAAATATTTTGTCTTGATATTAACCGACTTTATATTGACCGTCGCATCGAGCCCGTTGCGTAGACACCTCGTCTGTGTAGATCGGACCTGTTTCACTTCTAAAACATCGCAATATGGATTCTGTTTGCAATAATTTTAGCGTTTTCACCTACTTTAGACACTGAATATTTGTCGTTTTGAAGCTCAGTTTGAAATGTTTTAGTTTGTCGTTTCTGTTCAAATCGATCATCTTTTAGCCTATTTTTCGATCATATTAGCTCAACGAAGTGGTTCTGCGCACGCTCAGCTTTTGACGTAGGTACTCTTTTGCGATATTTTAAAAGATACATCCCATACAATGTTAGTCGAATTTTACACTTTTTGGTCACCGTGAAATATTTTGTCTTGATATAAACCGACTTGATATTGACCGTCGCATCGAGCCCGTTGCGTAGACACCTCGTCTGTGTAGACCGGACCTGTTGCACTTCAAACACATCGCAATATGGATTCTGTTTGCGATAATTTTAGCGTTTTTACCTACTTTATACACTGAATATTTGTCGTTTCGAAGTACAGTTTGAAATGTTTTAGTTTGTCGTTTCTGTTCAAATTGATCATCTTTTAGCATAATTTTCGATCATATTAGCTCACCGGAGTGTTTTTGCGTACGTTTCGCTGTTAAAAAAGGTATTCTTTGCGATATTTTAAAAGAAACATCCCATACAAAGTTAGTCGAATTTTACACTTTTTCGGTCACCGTAAAATATTTTGTCTTGATATTAACCGACTTTATATTGACCGTCGCATCGAGCCCGTTGCGTAGACACCTCGTCTGTGTAGATCGGACCTGTTGCATTTTAAACACATCGCAATATGGATTCTGTTTGCAATAATTTTAGCGTTTTCACCTACTTTAGACACTGAATATTTGTCGTTTTAAAGCTCAGTTTGAAATGTTTAAGGTTGTCGTGTCTGTTCAAATTGATTATCTTTTAGCATACTTTTCGATCGTATTAGCTCACCGAAGTGGTTCTGCACACGTTTTACTGTTCTAGTAGGTACTCTTTTGCGATATTTTACAAGATACATCCCATACAAAGTTAGTCGAATTTTACACTTTTTCGGTCACCGTGAAATATTTTGTCTTGATATTAACCGACTTTATATTGACCGTCGCATCGAGCCCGTTGCGTAGACACCTCGTCTGTGTAGATCGGACCTGTTTTACTTATAAAACATCGCAATATGGATTCTGTTTGCAATAATTTTAGCGTTTTCACCTACTTTAGACACTGAATATTTGTCGTTTTAAAGCTCAGTTAGAAATATTTTAGGTTGTGGTTTCTGTTCAAATCGATCATCTTTTAGCATACTTTTCGATCGTATTAGCTCACCGAAGTGGTTCTGCGCACGCTTCACTGTTGAAGTTGGTAGTCTATTCGATATTTTAAAAGATACATCCCATACAAAGTTAGTCGAATTTTACACTTTTTCGGTCACCGTGAAATATTTTGTCTTGGTATTAACCGACTTTATATAGACCGTCGCGTCGAGTCCGTTGCTTTGATATCGCGTTTGTGTTAATCGGACCTGTTGCACTTCAAAATCTTCGCAATATGGATTCTATCTATGGATACTTTAGACACTGAATATTTGTCGTTTTGAAGCTCAGTTTGAAATGTTTTAATTTATCGTTTCTGTTCAAATCGATCATCTTTTAACATATTTTTCGATAATATTAGCTCCTCGGAGTGTTTGTGCGCACGCTTTGCTGTTCTAGAAGGTACTCTTTTGCGATAGTTTAAAAGATACATCCCATACAATGTGAGTCGAATTTTACACTTTTTCGGTCACCGTGAAATATTTTGTCTTGATATTAACCGACTTTATATTGACCTTAGCATCGAGCCCGTTGCGTAGACACCTCGTTTGTGTAGATTGGACCTGTTGCACTTTAAAAAACATCGCAATATGGATTCTGTTTGGAATAATTTTAGCGTTTTTACCTACTTAAGACACTAAATATTTTTCGTTTTTAAGCTTAGTTTGAAATGTTATAGTTTGTCGTGTCTGTTCAAATTGATTATCTTTTAGCATACTTTTCGATCGTATTAGCTCACCGAAGTGGTTCTGCACACGTTTTACTGTTCTAGTAGGTACTCTTTTGCGATATTTTACAAGATACATCCCATACAAAGTTAGTCGAATTTTACACTTTTTCGGTCACCGTGAAATATTTTGTCTTGATATTAACCGACTTTATATTGACCGTCGCATCGAGCCCGTTGCGTAGACACCTCGTCTGTGTAGATCGGACCTGTTTTACTTCTAAAACATCGCAATATGGATTCTGTTTGCAATAATTTTAGCGTTTTCACCTACTTTAGACACTGAATATTTGTCGTTTTAAAGCTCAGTTAGAAATATTTTAGGTTGTGGTTTCTGTTCAAATCGATTATCTTTTAGCATACTTTTCGATCGTATTAGCTCACCGAAGTGGTTCTGCGCACGCTTCACTGTTGAAGTTGGTAGTCTATTCGATATTTTAAAAGATACATCCCATACAAAGTTAGTCGAATTTTACACTTTTTCGGCCACCGTGAAATATTTTGTCTTGGTATTAACCGACTTTATATAGACCGTCGCGTCGAGTCCGTTGCTTTGATATCGCGTTTGTGTTAATCGGACCTGTTGCACTTCAAAATCTTCGCAATATGGATTCTGTTTGCAATAATTTTAGCGTTTTCACCTACTTAAGACACTGAATATTTGTCGTTTTAAAGCACAATTTGAAATGTTTTAGTTTCTCGTTTCTGTTCAAATCGATCATGTTTGAGCATACATTTCGATCATATTAGCTTAACGGAGTGTTTGTGCGTACGCTTCGTTGTGGATTTAAGTACGTTTTTGCGATATTTTAAAAGATACATCCCATACAAAGTTGGTCGAATTTTACACTTTTTCGGTCACAGTGAAATATTTTGTCTTGATATTAACCGACTTTATATTGACCGTCGCATCGAGCCCGTTGCGTAGACACCTCGTCTGTGTAGATCGGACCTGTTTAACTTATAAAACATCGCAATATGGATTCTGTTTGCAATAATTTTAGCGTTTTCACCTACTTTAGACACTGAATATTTGTCGTTTCGAAGCTCAGTTTGAAATGTTTTAGTTTGTCGTTTCTGTTCAAATTGATCATCTTTTAGCATATTTTTCGATCATAATAGCTCACTGAAGTGGTTTTGCGCACGCCCTGCTTTTAAAGTAGGTTTTCTTTTGCGATATTTTAAAAGATACATACCATACAAAGTTAGTCGAATTTTACACTTTTTCGGTCACCGTGAAATATTTTGTCTTGATATTAACCGACTTTATATTGACCGTCGCGTCGATGCCGTTGCGTAGACACCTCGTTTATGTAGAAAGGACCTGTGGCATTTTAAAAACATTGCAATATGAATTCTGTTTGCAATAATTTTAGCGTTTTTACCTACTTTACTCACTGAAAATTTGTCGTTTTAAAGCTCAGTTTGAAATGTTTAAGGTTGTCGTTTCTGTTCAAATTGATTATCTTTTAGCATATTTTTTGATCACATTAGCTCACTGAAGTGGTTTTGCGCACGCTCCGCTGTTGAAATAGGTACTTTTTTGCGACATTTTAAAAGATACATCCCATTTAAAGTTAGTCGAATTTTACACTTTTTCGGTCACCGTGAAATATTTTGTCTTGATATTAACCGACTTTATATTGACCGTCGCGTCGAGGCCGTTGCGTAGACACCTCGTCTGTGTAGATCGGACCTGTTGCACTTCAAACACATCGCAATATGGATTCTGTTTGCAATAATTCTAGCGCTTTCACCTACTTTACACACTGAAAATTTGTCGTTTTAAAGCTCAGTTTGAAATGTTTAAGGTTGTCGTTTCTGTTCAAATTGATTATCTTTTAGCATATTTTTTGATCACATTAGCTCACTGATGTGGTTTTGCGCACGCTCCGCTGTTGAAATAGGTACTGTTTTGCGATATTTTAAAAGATATATCCCATACAAAGTTAGTCGAATTTTACACTTTTTCGGTCACCGTGAAATATTTTGTCTTGATATTAACCGACTTTATATTGACCGTCGAATCGAGCCCGTTGCGTAGACACCTCGTCTGTGTAGATCGGACCTGTTTCACTTCTAAAACATCGCAATATAGATTCTGTTTGCAATAATTTTAGCGTTTTCACCTTCACTTTAGACACTGAATATTTGTCGTTTCGAAGCTCAGTTTGAAATGTTTTAGTTTGTCGTTTCTGTTCAAATTGATCATCTTTTAGCATATTTTTCGATCATAATAGCTTACTGAAGAGGTTTTGCGCACGCTCCGCTGTTGAAATAGGTACTTTTTTTGCGATATTTTAAAAGATATATCCCATACAAAGTTAGTCGAATTTTACACTTTTTCGGTCACCGTGAAATATTTTGTCTTGATATTAACCGACTTTATATTGACCGTCGCATCGAGCCCGTTGCGTAGACACCTCGTCTGTGTAGATCGGACCTGTTGCATTTCAAACACATCGCAATTTGGATTCTGTTTGCAATAATTTTAGCGTTTTTACCTACTTTAGACACTGAAAATTTGTCGTTTTAAAGCTCAGTTTGAAATGTTTAAGGTTGTCGTTTCTGTTCAAATCGATTATCTTTTAGCATATTTTTTGATCACATTAGCTCACTGAAGTGGTTTTGCGCACGCTCCGCTGTTGAAATAGATACTTTTTTGCGATATTTTAAATAATACATCCCATACAAAGTAAGTCGAATTTTACACTTTTTCGGTCACCGTGAAATATTTTGTCTTGATATTAACCGACTTTATATTGACCGTCGCATCGAGCTCGTTGCGTAGACACCTCGTCTGTGTAGATCGGACCTGTTGCACTTCTAAAACATCTTAATATGGATTCTGTTTGCAATAATTTTAGCGTTTTCACCTACTTTAGACACTGAATATTTGTCGTTTTTAAGCTTAGTTTGAAATGTTTTAGTTTGTCGTGTCTGTTCAAATCGATTATCTTTTAGCATACTTTTCGATCGTATTAGCTCACCGAAGTGGTTCTGCTTACGTTTTACTGTTCTAATAGGTACTCTTTTGCGATATTTTACAAGATACATCCCATACAAAGTTAGTCGAATTTTACACTTTTTCGGTCACCGTGAAATATTTTGTCTTGATATTAACCGACTTTATATTGACCGTCGCATCGAGCCCGTTGCGTAGACACCTTGTCTGTGTAGATCGGACCTGTTTCACTTCTAAAACATCGCAATATGGATTCTGTTTGCAATAATTTTAGCGTTTTCACCTACTTTAGACACTGAATATTTGTCGTTTTAAAGCTCAGTTAGAAATATTTTAGGTTGTGGTTTCTGTTCAAATCGATTATCTTTTAGCATACTTTTCGATCGTATTAGCTCACCGAAGTGGTTCTGCTTACGTTTTACTGTTCTAATAGGTACTCTTTTGCGATATTTTACAAGATACATCCCATACAAAGTTAGTCGAATTTTACACTTTTTCGGTCACCGTGAAATATTTTGTCTTGATATTAACCGACTTTATATTGACCGTCGCGTCGAGCCCGTTGCGTAGACACCTTGGTTGTGTAGATCGGACCTGTTGAACTGCAAAAACATTTCAATATGGATTCTGTTTGAAATAATTTTAGCGTTTTCACCTACTTTAGACACTGAATATTTCCCGTTGTAAAGCTCAGTTTGAAATGTTTTAGTTTGTCGTTTCTGTTCAAATCGATCATCTTTTAGCATACTTTTCGATCGTATTAGCTCACCAAAGTGGTTCTGCGCACGCTCCACTGTTAAAGTTGGTAGTCTATTCGATATTTTAAAAGATACATCCCATACAAAGTTAGTCGAATTTTACACTTTTTCGGTCACCGTGAAATATTTTGTCTTGGTATTAACCGACTTTATATAGACCGTCGCGTCGAGTCCGTTGCTTTGATATCGCGTTTGTGTTAATCGGACCTGTTGCACCTCAAAATCTTCGCAATATGGATTCTGTTTGCAATAATTTTAGCGTTTTCACCTACTTTAGACACTGAATATTTGTCGTTTTAAAGCTCAATTTGAAATGTTTTAGTTTCGCGTTTCTGTTCAAATCGATCATCTTTCAGCATACATTTCGATCATATTAGCTCAACGGAGTGTTTGTGCGTACGCTTCGTTGTGGATTAAAGTACGTTTTTGCGATATTTAAAAAGATACATCCCATACAAAGTTGGTCGAATTTTACACTTTTTCGGTCACCGTGAAATATTTTGTCTTGATATTAACCGACTTTATATTGACCGTCGCATCGAGCCCGTTGCGTAGACACCTCGTCTGTGTAGATCGGACCTGTTTCACTTATAAAACATCGCAATATGGATTCTGTTTGCAATAATTTTAGCGTTTTCACCTACTTTAGACACTGAATATTTGTCGTTTCGAAGCTCAGTTTGAAATGTTTTAGTTTGTCGTTTCTGTTTAAATTGATCATCTTTTAGCATATTTTTCGATCATAATAGCTCACTGAAGTGGTTTTGCGCACGCCCTGCTGTTAAAGTAGGTTTTCTTATGCGATATTTTAAAAGATACATACCATACAAAGTTAGTCGAATTTTACACTTTTTCGGTCACCGTGAAATATTTTGTCTTGATATTAACCGACTTTATATTGACCGTCGCATCAAGCCCGTTGCGTAGACACCTCGTCTGTGTAGATCGGACCTGTTGCACTTCAAACACTTCGCAATATGGATTCTGTTTGCAATAATTTTAGCGTTTTCACCTACTTTAGACACTGAATATTTGTCGTTTCGAAGCTCAGTTTGAAATGTTTAAGGTTGTCGTTTCTGTTCCAATCGATCATCTTTTAGCATACTTTTCGATCATGTTAGCTAACCAGAGTGTTTGTGCGCACGCTCCGCTGTTGAAATAGGTACTTTTTTGCGATATTTTAAAACATACATCCCATACAAAGTTAGTCGAATTTTACACTTTTTCGGTCACCGTGAAATATTTTTTCTCGATATTAACCGACTTTATATTGACCGTCGCATCGAGCCCGTTGCGTAGACACCTCGTCTGTGTAGATCGGACCTGTTTCACTTCTAAAACATCGCAATATGGATTCTGTTTGCAATAATTTTAGCGTTTTCTTCTACTTTAGACACTGAATATTTGTCGTTTTGAAGCTCAGTTTGAAATGTTTTAGTTTGTCGTTTCTGTTCAAATCGATCATCTTTTAGCCTATTTTTCGATCATATTAGCTCAACGAAGTGGTTCTGCGCACGCTCAGCTTTTGACGTAGGTACTCTTTTGCGATATTTTACAAGATACATCCCATACAAAGTTAGTCGAATTTTACACTTTTTGGTCACCGTGAAATATTTTGTCTTGATATAAACCGACTTGATATTGACCGTCGCATCGAGCCCGTTGCGTAGACAACTCGTCTGTGTAGATCGGACCTGTTGCACTTCAAACACTTCGCAATATGGATTCTGTTTGCAATAATTTTAGCGTTTTCACCTACTTTAGACACTGAAAATTTGTCGTTTTAAAGCTCAGTTTGAAATGTTTAAGGTTGTCGTTTCTGTTCAAATCGATTATCTTTTAGCATATTTTTTGATCACATTAGCTCACTGAAGTGGTTTTGCGCACGCTCCGCTGTTGAAATAGGTACTTTTTTGCGATATTTTAAATAATACATCCCATACAAAGTAAGTCGAATTTTACACTTTTTCGGTCACCGTGAAATATTTTGTCTTGGTATTAACCGACTTTATATTGACCGTCGCATCGAGCCCGTTGCGTAGACACCTCGTCTGTGTAGATCGGACCTGTTTCACTTCTAAAACATCGCAATATGGATTCTGTTTGCAATAATTTTAGCGTTTTCACCTACTTTAGACACTGAATATTTGTCGTTTCGAAGCTCAGTTTGAAATGTTTTAGTTTGTCGTTTCTGTTCAAATTGACCATCTTTTAGCATATTTTTCGATCATTATAGCTCACTGAAGTGGTTTTGCGCACGCTCAGCTTTTGAAGTAGGTACTCTTTTGCGATATTTTAAAAGATACATCCCATACAAAGTTAGTCGAATTTTACACTTTTTCGGTCACCGTGAAATATTTTGTACTGATATTAACCGACTTGATATTGACCGTCGCATCGAGCCCGTTGCAAAGACACCTCGTCTGTGTAGATCGGACCTGTTGCACTTCAAACACTTCGCAATATGGATTCTGTTTGCAATAATTTTAGCGTTTTCACCTACTTTAGACACTGAAAATTTGTCGTTTTGAAGCTCAGTTTGAAATGTTTTAGTTTGTCGTTTCTGTTCAAATTGATCATCTTTTAGCATATTTTTCGATCATATTAGCTCAACGGAGTGTTTTTGCGTATGTTCCGCTTTTGAAATAGGTACTTTTTTGCGATATTTTAAAAGATACATCCCATACAAAGTTAGTCGAATTTTACACTTTTTCGGTCACCGTAAAATATTTTGTATTAATATTTTATATTGACCGTCGCGTAGATGCCGTTGCGTAGACACTTCGTTTATGTAGAACGGACCTGTGGCATTTTAAAAACATTGCAATATGGATTCTGTTTGCAATAATTTTAGCGTTTTCACCTACTTTAGACACTGAATATTTGTCGTTTTGAAGCTCAGTTTGAAATGTTTTAGTTTGTCGTTTCTGTTCAAATCGATTATCTTTTAGCCTATTTTTTATCATATTAGCTCAACGAAGTGGTTCTGCGCACGCTTAGCTTTAAAAGAAGGTACTCTTTTGCGATATTTTAAAAGATACATCCCATACAAAGTTAGTCGAATTTTACACTTTTTCGGTCACCGTGAAATATTTTGTCTTAATATTAACCGACTTGATATGGACCGTCGCATCGAGCCCGTTGCGTAGACACCTCGTCTGTGTAGATCGGACCTGTTGCACTTCAAACACTTCGCAATATGGATTCTGTTTGCAATAATTTTAGCGTTTTCACCTACTTTAGACACTGAAAATTTGTCGTTTTAAAGCTCAGTTTGAAATGTTTAAGGTTGTCGTTTCTGTTCAAATCGATTATCTTTTAGCATATTTTTTGATCACATTAGCTCACTGAAGTGGTTTTGCGCACGCTCCGCTGTTGAAATAGGTACTTTTTTGCGATATTTTAAATAATACATCCCATACAAAGTAAGTCGAATTTTACACTTTTTCGGTCACCGTGAAATATTTTGTCTTGGTATTAACCGACTTTATATTGACCGTCGCATCGAGCCCGTTGCGTAGACACCTCGTCTGTGTAGATCGGACCTGTTTCACTTCTAAAACATCGCAATATGGATTCTGTTTGCAATAATTTTAGCGTTTTCACCTACTTTAGACACTGAATATTTGTCGTTTCGAAGCTCAGTTTGAAATGTTTTAGTTTGTCGTTTCTGTTCAAATTGATCACCTTTTAGCATATTTTTCGATCATAATAGCTCACTGAAGTGGTTTTGCGCACGCTCCGCTGTTGAAATAGGTACTTTTTTGCTATATTTTTAATAATACATCACATACAAAGTAAGTCGAATTTTACACTTTTTCGGTCACCGTGAAATATTTTGTCTTGATATTAACCGACTTTATATTGACCGTCGCATCGAGCCCGTTGCGTAGACACCTCGTCTGTGTAGATCGGACCTGTTTCACTTCTCAAACATCGCAATATGGATTCTGTTTGCAATAATTTTAGCGTTTTCACCTACTTTAGACACTGAATATTTGTCGTTTCGAAGCTCAGTTTGAAATGTTTTAGTTTGTCGTTTCTGTTCAAATTGATCATCTTTTAGCATATTTTTCGATCATAATAGCTCACTGAAGTGGTTTTGCGCACGCTCCGCTGTTGAAATAGGTACTTTTTTGCGATATTTTAAAAGATATATCCCATACAAAGTAAGTCGAATTTTACACTTTTTCGGTCACCGTGAAATATTTTGTCTTGATATTAACCGATTTTATATTGACCGTCGCATCGAGCCCGTTGCGTAGACACCTCGTCTGTGTAGATCGGACCTGTTGCATTTCAAACACATCGCAATTTGGATTCTGTTTGCAATAATTTTAGCGTTTTTACCTACTTTAGACACTGAAAATTTGTCGTTTTAAAGCTCAGTTTGAAATGTTTAAGGTTGTCGTTTCTGTTCAAATCGATTACCTTTTAGCATATTTTTTGATCACATTAGCTCACTGAAGTGGTTTTGCGCACGCTCTGCTGTTGAAATAGGTACTTTTTTGCGATATTTTAAATAATACATCCCATACAAAGTAAGTCGAATTTTACACTTTTTCGGTCACCGTGAAATATTTTGTCTTGATATTTACCGACTTTATATTGACCGTCGCATCGAGCTCGTTGCGTAGACACCTCGTCTGTGTAGATCGGACCTGTTGCACTTCTAAAACATCGCAATATGGATTCTGTTTGCAATAATTTTAGCGTTTTCACCTACTTTAGACACTGAATATTTGTCGTTTCGAAGCTCAGTTTGAAATGTTTTAGTTTGTCGTTTCTGTTCAAATTGATCATCTTTTAGCATATTTTTCGATCATAATAGCTCACTGAAGTGGTTTTGCGCACGCTCCGCTGTTGAAATAGGTACTTTTTTGCGATATTTTAAAAGATATATCCCATACAAAGTTAGTCGAATTTTACACTTTTTCGGTCACCGTGAAATATTTTGTCTTGATATTAACCGACTTTATATTGACCGTCGCATCGAGCCCGTTGCAAAGACACCTCGTCTGTGTAGATCGGACCAGTTTTACTTCTAAAACATCGCAATATGGATTCTGTTTGCAATAATTTTAGCGTTTTCACCTACTTTAGACACTGAATATTTGTCGTTTCGAAGCTCAGTTTGAAATGTTTTAGTTTGTCGTTTCTGTTCAAATTGATCATCTTTTAGCATATTTTTCGATCATAATAGCTTACTGAAGAGGTTTTGCGCACGCTCCGCTGTTGAAATAGGTACTCTTTTGCGATATTTTAAAAGATATATCCCATACAAAGTTAGTTGAATTTTACACTTTTTCGGTCACCGTGAAATATTTTGTCTTGATATTAACCGATTTTATATTGACCGTCGCATCGAGCCCGTTGCGTAGACACCTCGTCTGTGTAGATCGGACCTGTTGCACTTCAAACACATCGCAATTTGGATTCTGTTTGCAATAATTTTAGCGTTTTTACCTACTTTAGACACTGAAAATTTGTCGTTTTAAAGCTCAGTTTGAAATGTTTAAGGTTGTCGTTTCTGTTCAAATCGATTACCTTTTAGCATATTTTTTGATCACATTAGCTCACTGAAGTGGTTTTGCGCACGTTCTGCTGTTGAAATAGGTACTTTTTTGCGATATTTTAAATAATACATCCCATACAAAGTAAGTCGAATTTTACACTTTTTCGGTCACCGTGAAATATTTTGTCTTGATATTTACCGACTTTATATTGACCGTCGCATCGAGCTCGTTGCGTAGACACCTCGTCTGTGTAGATCGGACCTGTTGCACTTCTAAAACATCGCAATATGGATTCTGTTTGCAATAATTTTAGCGTTTTCACCTACTTTAGACACTGAATATTTGTCGTTTCGAAGCTCAGTTTGAAATGTTTTAGTTTGTGGTTTCTGTTCAAATTGATCATCTTTTAGCATATTTTTCGATCATAATAGCTCACTGATGTGGTTTTGCGCACGCTCCGCTGTTGAAATAGTTACTTTTTTGCGATATTTTAAAAGATATATCCCATACAAAGTTAGTCGAATTTTACACTTTTTCGGTCACCGTGAAATATTTTGTCTTGAATTTAACCGACTTTATATTGACCGTCGCATCGAGCCCGTTGCAAAGACACCTCGTCTGTGTAGATCGGACCAGTTTTACTTCTAAAACATCGCAATATGGATTCTGTTTGCAATAATTTTAGCGTTTTCACCTACTTTAGACACTGAATATTTGTCGTTTTAAAGCTCAGTTTGAAATGTTTTAGTTTGTCGTTTCTGTTCAAATTGATCATCTTTTAGCATATTTTTCGATCATAATAGCTTACTGAAGAGGTTTTGCGCACGCTCCGCTGTTGAAATAGGAACTCTTTTGCGATATTTTAAAAGATATATCCCATACAAAGTTAGTCGAATTTTACACTTTTTCGGTCACCGTGAAATATTTTGTCTTGATATTAACCGACTTTATATTGACCGTCGCATCGAGCCCGTTGCGTAGACACCTCGTCTGTGTAGATCGGACCTGTTGCATTTCAAACACATCGCAATTTGGATTCTGTTTGCAATAATTTTAGCGTTTTCACCTACTTTAGACACTGAATATTTGTCGTTTTGAAGCTCAGTTTGAAATGTTTTAGTTTGTCGTTTCTGTTCAAATTGATCATCTTTTAGCATATTTTTCGATCATAATAGCTCACTGATGTGGTTTTGCGCACGCTCCGCTGTTGAAATAGGTACTTTTTTTGCGATATTTTAAAAGATATATCCCATACAAAGTTAGTCGAATTTTACACTTTTTCGGTCACCGTGAAATATTTTGTCTTGATATTAACCGACTTTATATTGACCGTCGCATCGAGCCCGTTGCGTAGACACCTCGTCTGTGTAGATCGGACCTGTTGCATTTCAAACACATCGCAATTTGGATTCTGTTTGCAATAATTTTAGCGTTTTTACCTACTTTAGACACTGAAAATTTGTCGTTTTAAAGCTCAGTTTGAAATGTTTAAGGTTGTCGTTTCTGTTCAAATCGATTATCTTTTAGCATATTTTTTGATCACATTAGCTCACTGAAGTGGTTTTGCGCACGCTCCGCTGTTGAAATAGATACTTTTTTGCGATATTTTAAATAATACATCCCATACAAAGTAAGTCGAATTTTACACTTTTTCGGTCACCGTGAAATATTTTGTCTTGATATTAACCGACTTTATATTGACCGTCGCATCGAGCTCGTTGCGTAGACACCTCGTCTGTGTAGATCGGACCTGTTGCACTTCTAAAACATCGCAATATGGATTCTGTTTGCAATAATTTTAGCGTTTTCACCTACTTTAGACACTGAATATTTGTCGTTTCGAAGCTCAGTTTGAAATGTTTTAGTTTGTCGTTTCTGTTCAAATTGATCATCTTTTAGCATATTTTTCGATCATAATAGCTCACTGAAGTGGTTTTGCGCACGCTCCGCTGTTGAAATAGGCACTTTTTTGCGATATTTTAAAAGATATATCCCATACAAAGTTAGTCGAATTTTACACTTTTTCGGTCACCGTGAAATATTTTGTCTTGATATTAACCGACTTTATATTGACCGTCGCATCGAGCCCGTTGCGTAGACACCTCGTCTGTGTAGATCGGACCTGTTGCATTTCAAACACATCGCAATTTGGATTCTGTTTGCAATAATTTTAGCGTTTTTACCTACTTTAGACACTGAAAATTTGTCGTTTTAAAGCTCAGTTTGAAATGTTTAAGGTTGTCGTTTCTGTTCAAATCGATTATCTTTTAGCATATTTTTTGATCACATTAGCTCACTGAAGTGGTTTTGCGCACGCTCTGCTGTTGAAATAGGTACTTTTTTGCGATATTTTTAATAATACATCCCATACAAAGTTAGTCGAATTTTACACTTTTTCGGTCACCGTGAAATATTTTGTCATGATATTAACCGACTTTATATTGACCGTCGCATCGAGCTCGTTGCGTAGACACCTCGTCTGTGTAGATCGGACCTGTTGCACTTCTAAAACATCGCAATATGGATTCTGTTTGCAATAATTTTAGCGTTTTCACCTACTTTAGACACTGAATATTTATCGTTTCGAAGCTCAGTTTGAAATGTTTTAGTTTGTGGTTTCTGTTCAAATTGATCATCTTTTAGCATATTTTTCGATCATAATAGCTCACTGATGTGGTTTTGCGCACGCTCCGCTGTTGAAATAGTTACTTTTTTGCGATATTTTAAAAGATATATCCCATACAAAGTTAGTCGAATTTTACACTTTTTCGGTCACCGTGAAATATTTTGTCTTGATATTAACCGACTTTATATTGACCGTCGCATCGAGCCCGTTGCGTCGACACCTCGTCTGTGTAGATCGGACCTGTTGCATTTTAAACACATCGCAATATGGATTCTGTTTGCAATAATTTTAGCGTTTTTACCTACTTTAGACACTGAAAATTTGTCATTTCAAAGCTCAGTTTGAAATGTTTAAGGTTGTCGTTTCTGTTCAAATCGATTATCTTTTAGCATATTTTTAGATCACATTAGCTCACTGAAGTGGTTTTGCGCACGCTCCGCTGTTGAAATAGGTACTGTTTTGCGATATTTTAAAAGATACATACCATACAAAGTTAGTCGAATTTTACACTTTTTCGGTCACCGTGAAATATTTAGTCTTGATATTAACCGACTTTATATTGACCGTCGCATCGAGCCCGTTGCGTAGACACCTCGTCTGTGTAGATCGGACCTGTTGCATTTTAAACACATCGCAATATGGATTCTGTTTGCAATAATTTTAGCGTTTTCACCTACTTTAGACACTGAATATTTGTCGTTTTGAAGCTCAGTTTGAAATGTTTTAGTTTGTCGTTTCTGTTCAAATCTATCATCTTTTAGCCTATTTTTTATCATATTTGCTCAACGAAGTGGTTCTGCGCACGCTTAGCTTTAAAAGAAGGTACTCTTTTGCGATATTTTAAAAGATACATCCCATACAAAGTTAGTCGAATTTTACACTTTTTCGGTCACCGTGAAATATTTTGTCTTAATATTAACCGACTTGATATGGACCGTCGCATCGAGCCCGTTGCGTAGACACCTCGTCTGTGTAGATCGGACCTGTTGCACTTCAAACACTTCGCAATATGGATTCTGTTTGCAATAATTTTAGCGTTTTCACCTACTTTAGACACTGAAAATTTGTCGTTTTAAAGCTCAGTTTGAAATGTTTAAGGTTGTCGTTTCTGTTCAAATCGATTATCTTTTAGCATATTTTTTGATCACATTAGCTCACTGAAGTGGTTTTGCGCACGCTCCGCTGTTGAAATAGGTACTTTTTTGCGATATTTTAAATAATACATCCCATACAAAGTAAGTCGAATTTTACACTTTTTCGGTCACCGTGAAATATTTTGTCTTGGTATTAACCGACTTTATATTGACCGTCGCATCGAGCCCGTTGCGTAGACACCTCGTCTGTGTAGATCGGACCTGTTTCACTTCTAAAACATCGCAATATGGATTCTGTTTGCAATAATTTAAGCGTTTTCACCTACTTTAGACACTGAATATTTGTCGTTTCGAAGCTCAGTTTGAAATGTTTTAGTTTGTCGTTTCTGTTCAAATTGACCATCTTTTAGCATATTTTTCGATCATTATAGCTCACTGAAGTGGTTTTGCGCACGCTCAGCTTTTGAAGTAGGTACTCTTTTGCGATATTTTAAAAGATACATCCCATACAAAGTTAGTCGAATTTTACACTTTTTCGGTCACCGTGAAATATTTTGTACTGATATTAACCGACTTGATATTGACCGTCGCATCGAACCCGTTGCAAAGACACCTCGTCTGTGTAGATCGGACCTGTTGCACTTCAAACACTTCGCAATATGGATTCTGTTTGCAATAATTTTAGCGTTTTCACCTACTTTAGACACTGAAAATTTGTCGTTTTGAAGCTCAGTTTGAAATGTTTTAGTTTGTCGTTTCTGTTCAAATTGATCATCTTTTAGCATATTTTTCGATCATATTAGCTCAACGGAGTGTTTTTGCGTATGTTCCGCTTTTGAAATAGGTACTTTTTTGCGATATTTTAAAAGATACATCCCATACAAAGTTAGTCGAATTTTACACTTTTTCGGTCACCGTAAAATATTTTGTATTAATATTTTATATTGACCGTCGCGTAGATGCCGTTGCGTAGACACTTCGTTTATGTAGAACGGACCTGTGGCATTTTAAAAACATTGCAATATGGATTCTGTTTGCAATAATTTTAGCGTTTTCACCTACTTTAGACACTGAATATTTGTCGTTTTGAAGCTCAGTTTGAAATGTTTTAGTTTGTCGTTTCTGTTCAAATCGATCATTTTTTAGCCTATTTTTTATCATATTAGCTCAACGAAGTGGTTCTGCGCACGCTTAGCTTTAAAAGAAGGTACTCTTTTGCGATATTTTAAAAGATACATCCCATACAAAGTTAGTCGAATTTTACACTTTTTCGGTCACCGTGAAATATTTTGTCTTAATATTAACCGACTTGATATGGACCGTCGCATCGAGCCCGTTGCGTAGACACCTCGTCTGTGTAGATCGGACCTGTTGCACTTCAAACACTTCGCAATATGGATTCTGTTTGCAATAGTTTTAGCGTTTTCACCTACTTTAGACACTGAAAATTTGTCGTTTTAAAGCTCAGTTTGAAATGTTTAAGGTTGTCGTTTCTGTTCAAATCGATTATCTTTTAGCATATTTTTTGATCACATTAGCTCACTGAAGTGGTTTTGCGCACGCTCCGCTGTTGAAATAGGTACTTTTTTGCGATATTTTAAATAATACATCCCATACAAAGTAAGTCGAATTTTACACTTTTTCGGTCACCGTGAAATATTTTGTCTTGGTATTAACCGACTTTATATTGACCGTCGCATCGAGCCCGTTGCGTAGACACCTCGTCTGTGTAGATCGGACCTGTTTCACTTCTAAAACATCGCAATATGGATTCTGTTTGCAATAATTTTAGCGTTTTCACCTACTTTAGACACTGAATATTTGTCGTTTCGAAGCTCAGTTTGAAATGTTTTAGTTTGTCGTTTCTGTTCAAATTGATCACCTTTTAGCATATTTTTCGATCATAATAGCTCACTGAAGTGGTTTTGCGCACGCTCCGCTGTTGAAATAGGTACTTTTTTGCTATATTTTTAATAATACATCACATACAAAGTAAGTCGAATTTTACACTTTTTCGGTCACCGTGAAATATTTTGTCTTGATATTAACCGACTTTATATTGACCGTCGCATCGAGCCCGTTGCGTAGACACCTCGTCTGTGTAGATCGGACCTGTTTCACTTCTCAAACATCGCAATATGGATTCTGTTTGCAATAATTTTAGCGTTTTCACCTACTTTAGACACTGAATATTTGTCGTTTCGAAGCTCAGTTTGAAATGTTTTAGTTTGTCGTTTCTGTTCAAATTGATCATCTTTTAGCATATTTTTCGATCATAATAGCTCACTGAAGTGGTTTTGCGCACGCTCCGCTGTTGAAATAGGTACTTTTTTGCGATATTTTAAAAGATATATCCCATACAAAGTAAGTCGAATTTTACACTTTTTCGGTCACCGTGAAATATTTTGTCTTGATATTAACCGATTTTATATTGACCGTCGCATCGAGCCCGTTGCGTAGACACCTCGTCTGTGTAGATCGGACCTGTTGCATTTCAAACACATCGCAATTTGGATTCTGTTTGCAATAATTTTAGCGCTTTTACCTACTTTAGACACTGAAAATTTGTCGTTTTAAAGCTCAGTTTGAAATGTTTAAGGTTGTCGTTTCTGTTCAAATCGATTACCTTTTAGCATATTTTTTGATCACATTAGCTCACTGAAGTGGTTTTGCGCACGCTCTGCTGTTGAAATAGGTACTTTTTTGCGATATTTTAAATAATACATCCCATACAAAGTAAGTCGAATTTTACACTTTTTCGGTCACCGTGAAATATTTTGTCTTGATATTTACCGATTTTATATTGACCGTCGCATCGAGCTCGTTGCGTAGACACCTCGTCTGTGTAGATCGGACCTGTTGCACTTCTAAAACATCGCAATATGGATTCTGCTTGCAATAATTTTAGCGTTTTCACCTACTTTAGACACTGAATATTTGTCGTTTCGAAGCTCAGTTTGAAATGTTTTAGTTTGTGGTTTCTGTTCAAATTGATCATCTTTTAGCATATTTTTCGATCATAATAGCTCACTGAAGTGGTTTTGCGCACGCTCCGCTGTTGAAATAGGTACTTTTTTGCGATATTTTAAAAGATATATCCCATACAAAGTTAGTCGAATTTTACACTTCGTACCCCCAGTGGAAAAAAGGCATAAGACGAAAATGGTGATTTTTCAGTATGGCGAAAAAATTGAATTTATGGGCATATTTACTTTATTTTCAAACGAAGAAGAATTATTCTTGTATCAAAAAAAGGAGAAAAAAAAGTTGCACTGCGTGTTGTATTTAAGTTAGTACTAATGTTTATAGTTTATTAGGAATTGTAAAAAAAAAATATTATGCTATTTTTCAAAATGTAATGAAATACAGGATTCTGAGTATCAAAATGTATGCCAGACTTTGCCAGAAAAGAAAAAATATTTCAAAAAGTATGTTCTATTAAAGCAGTAATGAACTTGTAAATACAAACATTTATGCTAGTATAAGTAAGATTACTACATTATTTCCTTTATTACAATTATGTTTGAAATGTATTAGCAATACTTACCCCATTTTTCAATTTAGGGGCTTGCTAAGGTAACTTAAATAAACAAAGATAATTACTTATTCCATTATTATGTTAAAGAAAAGTTAGCTGCATATTAACACATATTACTTAGAGTTAATATTTATGACTAAAGGGAAAAAAAGGAAATGCATTTTTTGTGTTCATTATTTTTTTATTTCAGGCAAATTATAATTATAGTTTTGGCTACAATTAAAGTTCGTACTATCAACAATAAAATTTGACAGTAATAATTCAGCAATGTGGAGTTTCGGTGAAGATTACTACCACTAATGACTTTTTTTTAAATGATTACCTAATCAGTAGATCATTTGTTAAGATTTGTAACAATTAACGAAATAACTTCTTTCTTGGCTCCGTACAACAAAATATTATGTTCTCTCAATAAAAATCTAAGATAACAAGCAAAAATTATTAACAAATCAAGGTACTTTACACATTGCCAGTACCTTTTGTTTTAAAATAATCAACAAATAAAAATACAAAAAAAAACCTTCTTTAAGCAATAAATCAAAAAATTCTTGTTCCCTTCTACGTTATCTTCGTTCTACGAATTCCTTCATTACCAAACATTCTAGGCTAAAGAATGTTTGGTAATGAAGGGATATAAATGTAACAAAATATTATTATTTTCTCAATACAAATCTATGGTAACATGACATGCATAATTTGTTAACAAAATAAGACCTTTGATACTTTCACAGTACCTTTTGTTTTAAAATTATTAATAATTAATATGTTTATACGTATGAATATAAAAATTCAACAAAATTCAAATTAAAATAATAATGAGATCAAAAATACGGGAACTAGTAAAGTTATTCTTCTTCAGATGAATCAAATACCTCCAAATTTGGAGATTCAGTCGCTGGTAACAAATTTCTATAGAATGTTTGGTAATGTAGAGGTATAGCATTTGTATTACACAGGCTAATTAAGTCTTTGAACAACGCGTCAGAAATAGGTAACAATTGAGCATATGCAAGTGGAAGTTCATTAACATCTACAGCATTGGCATTATTTGATTTGCGTGTGCGCGTCGTCGTCGTACGATTTGTAGTGTCTAGTACCAAATATTCACTTTCGAAATCATATTTAAATAATAATTTATTTGGTGCATCGGGACTTGTTTTGATTTCTTTAATTTTTGAGAAAAATACTTTATGCCCGTTTGTGTCTTGTGACCAATTCTTGCTTGTCGTGACTTGACTTTTTAGGTTGTAAAAGTCATTTTGATTCATTTCTTTAATTACAAACTTATTTTGTACTTTTGAATTCATGATTACTTCGTACAGTTGGTCAGGCGAGTACAATGTCTTATTTTTCATATTTTTCTCGATGCAGGCATGCATTGAGTCGCCTTCGTTCTGAGTGTAGCCAGTTTGTAAAAACCTGTGTGTAACTTCTACGTTCAATACACGTGATACATAAATATACATCGCGAATATGAACCGATTTCTGTTCTGGCCCGAACAATTATCTGAATACAGTGAAATTGACTTTATACCCCTGTTAACTTCAGATTTAATGAAGTGTAATAAGCAACTAGCGATTTCATTCGCACCCCTTTTTGCAATTTGTGCATGCCATAGATAACAAAACCCTTGACGGGATATTAAATTGTACACAGTGAAATTGTATGCGGGGTATTTCCTTTTATAATGGAAAATATTCACATTAGATTGCGGTAAACTAAGAACCTTTTCCAAGTCAAAAACAGCTACAGTTTTCACATTAGGATCTGCTGATTCTTTTTCACTATCCTTCATATTTCGTATGATGTTTTTATTTTTTATATGACTGTCATAATCCTCTTTCAGTTGTAATTTACCTTCTTCAGTTGAATTGTCGTATTTGCTACATAAATTGCACAAATCCTTCTTCGGCCGGAAAAAAGAAAGGTTAAAATGTGTATTAAATATTTGATTATATTGATATTCGCTTGCCACTTTAGTATTACGAAAGTTTTCATTTTCTGATATCCAATCTTTGTACAAACGATGCATTTTTGAGATATTTAAGTCTTGTGACAAATATTGACGGCTGGAATTTTGTCTAAGATAGTGAGATTCGATACAAGGAAAGGACTGAATATGTTGAATTGCACTCTGTTCTGTTTCGCTGGCTGTTCTATGAGGTCTATTGGTATGTTTTCCTCGAAGGTCTGTTATTTGGTCCCCATTAGCATATTTATCAATAGCAGTGTAAACTGTTCTTTCTTTAATACCTAGCGTATTAAGAAACATAGTTTTGCACACTTTCAAATTAGTCACAAGGCATACATCGTTTTTTGACGGCAAATAATAAACCAGTGTACGATTTCGTTCACGCTTACGCTGAATTTTCATAACTTTAGGTTCTATAATCTCAGTGTTTTTCAAAATGAATTGCCATTGAGTTTCATGGTTACCACAAGCCCAAAATTGCTTAAATATTACCAACCTCCTGTCGCTGGGTATTTTTTCAAAGCATTTAAGCTTACACTTGCAAGGCTCTTGCATCTGTTTTTGAGGCTGTTGACCTGTATTTAATTTGATTTTTTTTTGTGTTTGAGACCATTTTTCGGGATTACGCTTTCTTTTTCTAGGATTTGTATTAGCTTCAGTTACTAACACTGGACGAGAATTCGTTGCTTCAGGTTCTGTGGTGGAATTATATCCAGCTGGTAGAGTTTCAACGTGGCAGGCTATGATTGGAGGGTCTGAGTGAGGAACTATAGCTGTGGCAATTGAAGAGACCGGTGGAGTTCTATCAGGGCTTGTAGATATAGGTTCTGTTTCAGGTTCTGTGAGAGTATTATGTCCAACTGGAAGAGTTTCGTCGTTATAACATGTTATGGATGTAGGTTCTGCTTCAGGTAGTATAGCCGGGGTATTTTCAAGAGTCTGTGGAGTTTTTGCAAGACTTGTGGATGTAAGTTCTTTTTCAGGTTCTGCGGCAGTATTATGTTCAACTAACGGAAATTCGTCGCGACATGCTATGGATGCAGGCTCTGCTTCACGAAGCATGACCGTAGTACTTTCAAGAGTCAGCAGAGTTCTTGTAGGGCTAGTAAATGTAGGTTCTGTTTCAGGTTCTGCGGCAGTTATGCTCTTTTCAGGAAGTGGTGCATTATACCAGAACGTGGATACGGGTTCAAGATCGGCATCATTCGGCAAAGGATAAACTCCTTCTATGTAATTTCCTGATGATACCGCTAAATTTTCATAACTGTCTTTGTTACCCATAGAAATTGTTTTTTGAGGATTAGATATAAAAACGACAGTAGGTGACGCTATAAAAATTAAATTATTATGAGTGGTGGAAATTGGAGAAGAGAAAAGTGTAGAATTACCTAAGCAATCTCTCAAACTAAAATCGAAGTCATTCAATATTGAAGATGGTAAAGTATTGCCTAAGTCTGCTATCGGACTAGGACTCGAACTTGGTAAATATACAGATACCGGTGGTGAAAATGGCTCTTCATTCGAAGACTCACTAATTCTGTAATTTACTGTAGATTGTCGTCTGCTACTTCGACTTGTTGACGGCGCGGTGTACATAATATCACCACGACTGACTTCATAATTTCCAGATGTTTGTTCTGCTTCTGTGTCGACGTCTGTAAATAAATTATTTTATTATAAAATGTAATATAAATAATATCATATTAAGTTGTTACTAAAGACGTCTTGCTCACAAAATAAGGTAAGTTAAGGTAAGACATTATTCTTTGTCTGACATCCTCGATGCCACAATTATTAGTGTCTATAGGACGAAAGGCTCCGGGTTCGATTCCCGGTCGGACAAACAATTAAACTTTACTAAACTGACTTGGGTCTGAGTGTACGTACCCCTTGCCAAATCCTTTACAGAATCCTTAGTTTAAGACCAGGTAATTAAAGTGATATGGCTGAGATTTTTAGATGTAAGTATATAAATATAACGCCTCGTTAGTTTAGTGGTATAAGTCCTGGGTTCAATTCCCGGGTTGAACAAACTTTGTGTCGGTTTTTTCGGACAGAGATCGATTACTTTTATATAAATATACTAGCTTCCGCCCGCGGCTCCGCCCGCGTGGTACCTACTTACGGGGATAAAAAGTAGCTTATGTTACTCGTGGATAACGTAGCTTTCGAATGGTGAAAGAACTTTTAAAATCGGTCCTGTAGTTTCGGAGCCTATTTATTACAAACAAACAAACAAAAAAATATTACCTCTCTATAATATTAGTATAGATTAAACAATAATACCTAGTTAACGATTTTGAAAGTATCATGTACCTAATATATTTACAAATACACATTTTGTTATAACATCTATGGTATGTCTTTACAAATTAGAAATAAAATTACACGTTAGTAACAGAAATTAATTTTATAATAATAGACAGCGAATCATTCATATAGGTTCCCCTAGTTTGAGACCAGACGATTGCTGTAATTGTCTAGCGCACTTACATACTACTTGAACCACTAGCTGGCGGTAAGATAAAACATCGTGAGGAAACTGCACCTTCATTCATTCAGAATGTGTAACCACGATATTGTTTTGGTTCCGGTTACAAAGGTCGGACGACAGTCGCTCAATGTTATTGATTATACAGTAAACACGTCATTGTGGAATAATTTATTTTTAGCTTTTATAAGAATTAAATCTAAATGTACTTACCTATTAACTTCAAAATTCTTCTCGCCCTACTGTGCTGTGTCCGGTTATACATTTTCAGGTCACTTTACTTTAAAATAAGAAGAAAAACCACTCAATTGTTGTTGTTTTGTTTTCGCAAATGCGTAAACGCAGCTATTACCTTGACCTAGAAACGGGCACTGACTGTCAAGCGCGTGGATACGCACCGCCCCCTCCCCCCTGCATCGACGTATTCACGCTTATGTTCCCGCTGTCTACTCCCGCGCCGCTGTATCAAATCTTACGTCCCGGTGCAATGAAAATATTCTAGTGGAAGAAAGAAGTAATAATTCTTATGTTACAGCCGTGCTGCAGTTTGTAGTCTTATGTTTCGACGTAAAGGATAGTTTTTAGTGGAAAAAAGCAGTAATTGTTATTATTGTAATTTATTTTAAGTTCATAAGAAGTAAACAGTCATACTGCTGTTTTTATTTTTTAAGTTTATCTTTTTGGTTAAGTAAGCGCATTTAAGATAATTTCCTTACCTAGTTAACATAACGAATAAAAAGATAATCGTGTATACAAGACTAGCGATGTAAAAAAAGCAAACGCATTTAAATCATAATATTTGTTACTATTTATTTTCTACATTAAATTTTAGGTATAAACATATTATTAATTAATATGTCATATTTTTTAATTTATTATTTGCGTTATATCACATAATCTACTAATTCTTAAGAAAAAAAGTGATGGAATATAAATTCTCAAAACTATTTTCTTGAATTAATTCGTCAAATTAAACAAGAAAAATATGAAAAAAAAATTGCGTATGTATCTTTAAACGTACTTTTCAAATATGATAAAATCGATGATTCAATGTAAATTCACTTATGCCTATTTTCCACTGAGGGTACGACTTTTTCGGTCACCGTGAAATATTTTGTCTTGATATTAACCGACTTTATATTGACCGTCGCATCGAGCCCGTTGCAAAGACACCTCGTCTGTGTAGATCGGACCAGTTTTACTTCTAAAACATCGCAATATGGATTCTGTTTGCAATAATTTTAGCGTTTTCACCTACTTTAGACACTGAATATTTGTCGTTTCGAAGCTCAGTTTGAAATGTTTTAGTTTGTCGTTTATGTTCAAATTGATCATCTTTTAGCATATTTTTCGATCATAATAGCTTACTGAAGAGGTTTTGCGCACGCTCCGCTGTTGAAATAGGTACTCTTTTGCGATATTTTAAAAGATATATCCCATACAAAGTTAGTTGAATTTTACACTTTTTCGGTCACCGTGAAATATTTTGTCTTGATATTAACCGATTTTATATTGACCGTCGCATCGAGCCCGTTGCGTAGACACCTCGTCTGTGTAGATCGGACCTGTTGCATTTCAAACACATCGCAATTTGGATTCTGTTTGCAATAATTTTAGCGTTTTCACCTACTTTAGACACTGAAAATTTGTCGTTTTAAAGCTCAGTTTGAAATGTTTAAGGTTGTCGTTTCTGTTCAAATCGATTACCTTTTAGCATATTTTTTGATCACATTAGCTCACTGAAGTGGTTTTGCGCACGTTCTGCTGTTGAAATAGGTACTTTTTTGCGATATTTTAAATAATACATCCCATACAAAGTAAGTCGAATTTTACACTTTTTCGGTCACCGTGAAATATTTTGTCTTGATATTTACCGACTTTATATTGACCGTCGCATCGAGCTCGTTGCGTAGACACCTCGTCTGTGTAGATCGGACCTGTTGCACTTCTAAAACATCGCAATATGGATTCTGTTTGCAATAATTTTAGCGTTTTCACCTACTTTAGACACTGAATATTTGTCGTTTCGAAGCTCAGTTTGAAATGTTTTAGTTTGTGGTTTCTGTTCAAATTGATCATCTTTTAGCATATTTTTCGATCATAATAGCTCACTGATGTGGTTTTGCGCACGCTCCGCTGTTGAAATAGTTACTTTTTTGCGATATTTTAAAAGATATATCCCATACAAAGTTAGTCGAATTTTACACTTTTTCGGTCACCGTGAAATATTTTGTCTTGAATTTAACCGACTTTATATTGACCGTCGCATCGAGCCCGTTGCAAAGACACCTCGTCTGTGTAGATCGGACCAGTTTTACTTCTTAAACATCGCAATATGGATTCTGTTTGCAATAATTTTAGCGTTTTCACCTACTTTAGACACTGAATATTTGTCGTTTCGAAGCTCAGTTTGAAATGTTTTAGTTTGTCGTTTCTGTTCAAATTGATCATCTTTTAGCATATTTTTCGATCATAATAGCTTACTGAAGAGGTTTTGCGCACGCTCCGCTGTTGAAATAGGAACTCTTTTGCGATATTTTAAAAGATATATCCCATACAAAGTTAGTCGAATTTTACACTTTTTCGGTCACCGTGAAATATTTTGTCTTGATATTAACCGACTTTATATTGACCGTCGCATCGAGCCCGTTGCGTAGACACCTCGTCTGTGTAGATCGGACCTGTTGCATTTCAAACACATCGCAATTTGGATTCTGTTTGCAATAATTTTAGCGTTTTCACCTACTTTAGACACTGAATATTTGTCGTTTTAAAGCTCAGTTTGAAATGTTTTAGTTTGTCGTTTCTGTTTAAATTGATCATCTTTTAGCATATTTTTCGATCATAATAGCTCACTGATGTGGTTTTGCGCACGCTCCGCTGTTGAAATAGGTACTGTTTTGCGATATTTTAAAAGATATATCCCATACAAAGTTAGTCGAATTTTACACTTTTTCGGTCACCGTGAAATATTTTGTCTTGATATTAACCGACTTTATATTGACCGTCGAATCGAGCCCGTTGCGTAGACACCTCGTCTGTGTAGATCGGACCTGTTTCACTTCTAAAACATCGCAATATGGATTCTGTTTGCAATAATTTTAGCGTTTTCACCTTCACTTTAGACACTGAATATTTGTCGTTTCGAAGCTCAGTTTGAAATGTTTTAGTTTGTCGTTTCTGTTCAAATTGATCATCTTTTAGCATATTTTTCGATCATAATAGCTTACTGAAGAGGTTTTGCGCACGCTCCGCTGTTGAAATAGGTACTTTTTTTGCGATATTTTAAAAGATATATCCCATACAAAGTTAGTCGAATTTTACACTTTTTCGGTCACCGTGAAATATTTTGTCTTGATATTAACCGACTTTATATTGACCGTCGCATCGAGCCCGTTGCGTAGACACCTCGTCTGTGTAGATCGGACCTGTTGCATTTCAAACACATCGCAATTTGGATTCTGTTTGCAATAATTTTAGCGTTTTTACCTACTTTAGACACTGAATATTTGTCGTTTTAAAGCTCAGTTTGAAATGTTTAAGGTTGTCGTTTCTGTTCAAATCGATTATCTTTTAGCATATTTTTTGATCACATTAGCTCACTGAAGTGGTTTTGCGCACGCTCCGCTGTTGAAATAGATACTTTTTTGCGATATTTTAAATAATACATCCCATACAAAGTAAGTCGAATTTTACACTTTTTCGGTCACCGTGAAATATTTTGTCTTGATATTAACCGACTTTATATTGACCGTCGCATCGAGCTCGTTGCGTAGACACCTCGTCTGTGTAGATCGGACCTGTTGCACTTCTAAAACATCGCAATATGGATTCTGTTTGCAATAATTTTAGCGTTTTCACCTACTTTAGACACTGAATATTTGTCGTTTCGAAGCTCAGTTTGAAATGTTTTAGTTTGTCGTTTCTGTTCAAATTGATCATCTTTTAGCATATTTTTCGATCATAATAGCTCACTGGAGTGGTTTTGCGCACGCTCCGCTGTTGAAATAGGCACTTTTTTGCGATATTTTAAAAGATATATCCCATACAAAGTTAGTCGAATTTTACACTTTTTCGGTCACCGTGAAATATTTTGTCTTGATATTAACCGACTTTATATTGACCGTCGCATCGAGCCCGTTGCGTAGACACCTCGTCTGTGTAGATCGGACCTGTTGCATTTCAAACACATCGCAATTTGGATTCTGTTTGCAATAATTTTAGCGTTTTTACCTACTTTAGACACTGAAAATTTGTCGTTTTAAAGCTCAGTTTGAAATGTTTAAGGTTGTCGTTTCTGTTCAAATCGATTATCTTTTAGCATATTTTTTGATCACATTAGCTCACTGAAGTGGTTTTGCGCACGCTCTGCTGTTGAAATAGGTACTTTTTTGCGATATTTTTAATAATACATCCCATACAAAGTAAGTCGAATTTTACACTTTTTCGGTCACCGTGAAATATTTTGTCATGATATTAACCGACTTTATATTGACCGTCGCATCGAGCTCGTTGCGTAGACACCTCGTCTGTGTAGATCGGACCTGTTGCACTTCTAAAACATCGCAATATGGATTCTGTTTGCAATAATTTTAGCGTTTTCACCTACTTTAGACACTGAATATTTATCGTTTCGAAGCTCAGTTTGAAATGTTTTAGTTTGTGGTTTCTGTTCAAATTGATCATCTTTTAGCATATTTTTCGATCATAATAGCTCACTGATGTGGTTTTGCGCACGCTCCGCTGTTGAAATAGTTACTTTTTTGCGATATTTTAAAAGATATATCCCATACAATGTTAGTCGAATTTTACACTTTTTCGGTCACCGTGAAATATTTTGTCTTGATATTAACCGACTTTATATTGACCGTCGCATCGAGCCCGTTGCGTCGACACCTCGTCTGTGTAGATCGGACCTGTTGCATTTTAAACACATCGCAATATGGATTCTGTTTGCAATAATTTTAGCGTTTTTACCTACTTTAGACACTGAAAATTTGTCATTTCAAAGCTCAGTTTGAAATGTTTAAGGTTGTCGTTTCTGTTCAAATCGATTATCTTTTAGCATATTTTTAGATCACATTAGCTCACTGAAGTGGTTTTGCGCACGCTCCGCTGTTGAAATAGGTACTCTTTTGCGATATTTTAAAAGATACATACCATACAAAGTTAGTCGAATTTTACACTTTTTCGGTCACCGTGAAATATTTAGTCTTGATATTAACCGACTTTATATTGACCGTCGCATCGAGCCCGTTGCGTAGACACCTCGTCTGTGTAGATCGGACCTGTTGCATTTTAAACACATCGCAATATGGATTATGTTTGCAATAATTTTAGCGTTTTCACCTACTTTAGACACTGAATATTTGTCGTTTTGAAGCTCAGTTTGAAATGTTTTAGTTTGTCGTTTCTGTTCAAATCTATCATCTTTTAGCCTATTTTTCGATCATATTAGCTCAACGAAGTGGTTCTGCGCACGCCTAGCTTTTGAAAAAGGTACTTTTTTGCGATATTTTACAAGATACATCCCATACAAAGTTAGTCGAATTTTACACTTTTTCGGTCACCGTGAAATATTTTGTCTTGATATTAACCGACTTTATATTGACCGTCGCATCGAGCCCGTTGCATAGACACATCGTCTGTGTAGATCGGACCTGTTGCATTTCAAACACATCGCAATATGTATTCTGTTTGCAATAATTTTAGCGTTTTTACCTACTTTAGACACTGAAAATTTGTCATTTTAAAGCTCAGTTTGAAATGTTTAAGGTTGTCGTTTCTGTTCAAATCGATTACCTTTTAGCATATTTTTTGATCACATTAGCTCACTGAAGTGGTTTTGCGCACGCTCTGCTGTTGAAATAGGTACTTTTTTGCGATATTTTAAATAATACATCCCATACAAAGTAAGTCGAATTTTACACTTTTTCGGTCACCGTGAAATATTTTGTCTTGATATTTACCGACTTTATATTGACCGTCGCATCGAGCTCGTTGCGTAGACACCTCGTCTGTGTAGATCGGACCTGTTGCACTTCTAAAACATCGCAATATGGATTCTGTTTGCAATAATTTTAGCGTTTTCACCTACTTTAGACACTGAATATTTGTCGTTTTGAAGCTCAGTTTGAAATGTTTTAGTTTGTCGTTTCTGTTTAAATTGATCATCTTTTAGCATATTTTTCGATCATAATAGCTCACTGATGTGGTTTTGCGCACGCTCCGCTGTTGAAATAGGTACTTTTTTGCGATATTTTAAAAGATATATCCCATACAAAGTTAGTCGAATTTTACACTTTTTCGGTCACCGTGAAATATTTTGTCTTGATATTAACCGACTTTATATTGACCGTCGCATCGAGCCCGTTGCGTCGACACCTCGTCTGTGTAGATCGGACCTGTTGCATTTTAAACACATCGCAATATGGATTCTGTTTGCAATAATTTTAGCGTTTTTACCTACTTTAGACACTGAAAATTTGTCATTTCAAAGCTCAGTTTGAAATGTTTAAGGTTGTCGTTTCTGTTCAAATCGATTATCTTTTAGCATATTTTTAGATCACATTAGCTCACTGAAGTGGTTTTGCGCACGCTCCGCTGTTGAAATAGGTACTCTTTTGCGATATTTTAAAAGATACATACCATACAAAGTTAGTCGAATTTTACACTTTTTCGGTCACCGTGAAATATTTAGTCTTGATATTAACCGACTTTATATTGACCGTCGCATCGAGCCCGTTGCGTAGACACCTCGTCTGTGTAGATCGGACCTGTTGCATTTTAAACACATCGCAATATGGATTCTGTTTGCAATAATTTTAGCGTTTTCACCTACTTTAGACACTGAATATTTGTCGTTTTGAAGCTCAGTTTGAAATGTTTTAGTTTGTCGTTTCTGTTCAAATCTATCATCTTTTAGCCTATTTTTCGATCATATTAGCTCAACGAAGTGGTTCTGCGCACGCTTAGCTTTTAAAAAAGGTACTTTTTTGCGATATTTTACAAGATACATCCCATACAAAGTTAGTCGAATTTTACACTTTTTCGGTCACCGTGAAATATTTTGTCTTGATATTAACCGACTTTATATTGACCGTCGCATCGAGCCCGTTGCATAGACACATCGTCTGTGTAGATCGGACCTGTTGCATTTCAAACACATCGCAATATGTATTCTGTTTGCAATAATTTTAGCGTTTTTACCTACTTTAGACACTGAAAATTTGTCATTTTAAAGCTCAGTTTGAAATGTTTAAGGTTGTCGTTTCTGTTCAAATCGATTACCTTTTAGCATATTTTTTGATCACATTAGCTCACTGAAGTGGTTTTGCGCACGCTCTGCTGTTGAAATAGGTACTTTTTTGCGATATTTTAAATAATACATCCCATACAAAGTAAGTCGAATTTTACACTTTTTCGGTCACCGTGAAATATTTTGTCTTGATATTTACCGACTTTATATTGACCGTCGCATCGAGCTCGTTGCGTAGACACCTCGTCTGTGTAGATCGGACCTGTTGCACTTCTAAAACATCGCAATATGGATTCTGTTTGCAATAATTTTAGCGTTTTCACCTACTTTAGACACTGAATATTTGTCGTTTTGAAGCTCAGTTTGAAATGTTTTAGTTTGTCGTTTCTGTTTAAATTGATCATCTTTTAGCATATTTTTCGATCATAATAGCTCACTGATGTGGTTTTGCGCACGCTCCGCTGTTGAAATAGGTACTTTTTTGCGATATTTTAAAAGATATATCCCATACAAAGTTAGTCGAATTTTACACTTTTTCGGTCACCGTGAAATATTTAGTCTTGATATTAACCGACTTTATATTGACCGTCGCATCGAGCCCGTTGCGTGGACACCTCGTCTGTGTAGATCGGACCTGTTGCATTTCAAACACATCGCAATTTGGATTCTGTTTGCAATAATTTTAGCGTTTTTACCTACTTTAGACACTGAAAATTTGTCGTTTTAAAGCTCAGTTTGAAATGTTTAAGGTTGTCGTTTCTGTTCAAATCGATTACCTTTTAGCATATTTTTTGATCACATTAGCTCACTGAAGTGGTTTTGCGCACGCTCTGCTGTTGAAATAGGTACTTTTTTGCGATATTTTAAATAATACATCCCATACAAAGTAAGTCGAATTTTACACTTTTTCGGTCACCGTGAAATATTTTGTCTTGATATTTACCGACTTTATATTGACCGTCGCATCGAGCTCGTTGCGTAGACACCTCGTCTGTGTAGATCGGACCTGTTGCACTTCTAAAACATCGCAATATGGATTCTGTTTGCAATAATTTTAGCGTTTTCACCTACTTTAGACACTGAATATTTGTCGTTTTGAAGCTCAGTTTGAAATGTTTTAGTTTGTCGTTTCTGTTTAAATTGATCATCTTTTAGCATATTTTTCGATCATAATAGCTCACTGATGTGGTTTTGCGCACGCTCCGCTGTTGAAATAGGTACTTTTTTGCGATATTTTAAAAGATATATCCCATACAAAGTTAGTCGAATTTTACACTTTTTCGGTCACCGTGAAATATTTTGTCTTGATATTAACCGACTTTATATTGACCGTCGCATCGAGCCCGTTGCGTAGACACCTCGTCTGTGTAGATCGGACCTGTTTCACTTCTAAAACATCGCAATATGGATTCTGTTTGCAATAATTTTAGCGTTTTCACCTTCACTTTAGACACTGAATATTTGTCGTTTCGAAGCTCAGTTTGAAATGTTTTAGTTTGTCGTTTCTGTTCAAATTGATCATCTTTTAGCATATTTTTCGATCATAATAGCTTACTGAAGAGGTTTTGCGCACGCTCCGCTGTTGAAATAGGTACTTTTTTTGCGATATTTTAAAAGATATATCCCATACAAAGTTAGTCGAATTTTACACTTTTTCGGTCACCGTGAAATATTTTGTCTTGATATTAACCGACTTTATATTGACCGTCGCATCGAGCCCGTTGCGTAGACACCTCGTCTGTGTAGATCGGACCTGTTGCATTTCAAACACATCGCAATTTGGATTCTGTTTGCAATAATTTTAGCGTTTTCACCTACTTTACACACTGAAAATTTGTCGTTTTAAAGCTCAGTTTGAAATGTTTAAGGTTGTCGTTTCTGTTCAAATCGATTATCTTTTAGCATATTTTTTGATCACATTAGCTCACTGAAGTGGTTTTGCGCACGCTCCGCTGTTGAAATAGATACTTTTCTGCGATATTTTAAATAATACATCCCATACAAAGTAAGTCGAATTTTACACTTTTTCGGTCACCGTGAAATATTTTGTCTTGATATTAACCGACTTTATATTGACCGTCGCATCGAGCTCGTTGCGTAGACACCTCGTCTGTGTAGATCGGACCTGTTGCACTTCTAAAACATCGCAATATGGATTCTGTTTGCAATAATTTTAGCGTTTTCACCTACTTTAGACACTGAATATTTGTCGTTTCGAAGCTCAGTTTGAAATGTTTTAGTTTGTCGTTTCTGTTCAAATTGATCATCTTTTAGCATATTTTTCGATCATAATAGCTCACTGATGTGGTTTTGCGCACGCTCCGCTGTTGAAATAGGCACTTTTTTGCGATATTTTAAAAGATATATCCCATACAAAGTTAGTCGAATTTTACACTTTTACGGTCACCGTGAAATATTTTGTCTTGATATTAACCGACTTTATATTGACCGTCGCATCGAGCCCGTTGCGTGGACACCTCGTCTGTGTAGATCGGACCTGTTGCATTTCAAACACATCGCAATTTGGATTCTGTTTGCAATAATTTTAGCGTTTTTACCTACTTTAGACACTGAAAATTTGTCGTTTTAAAGCTCAGTTTGAAATGTTTAAGGTTGTCGTTTCTGTTCAAATCGATTATCTTTTAGCATATTTTTTGATCACATTAGCTCACTGAAGTGGTTTTGCGCACGCTCCGCTGTTGAAATAGGTACTTTTTTGCGATATTTTAAAAGATATATCCCATACAAAGTTAGTCGAATTTTACACTTTTTCGGTCACCGTGAAATATTTTGTCTTGATATTAACCGACTTTATATTGACCGTCGCATCGAGCCCGTTGCGTAGACACCTCGTCTGTGTAGATCGGACCTGTTTCACTTCTAAAACATCGCAATATGGATTCTGTTTGCAATAATTTTAGCGTTTTCACCTTCACTTTAGACACTGAATATTTGTCGTTTCGAAGCTCAGTTTGAAATGTTTTAGTTTGTCGTTTCTGTTCAAATTGATCATCTTTTAGCATATTTTTCGATCATAATAGCTTACTGAAGAGGTTTTGCGCACGCTCCGCTGTTGAAATAGGTACTTTTTTTGCGATATTTTAAAAGATATATCCCATACAAAGTTAGTCGAATTTTACACTTTTTCGGTCACCGTGAAATATTTTGTCTTGATATTAACCGACTTTATATTGACCGTCGCATCGAGCCCGTTGCGTAGACACCTCGTCTGTGTAGATCGGACCTGTTGCATTTCAAACACATCGCAATTTGGATTCTGTTTGCAATAATTTTAGCGTTTTCACCTACTTTACACACTGAAAATTTGTCGTTTTAAAGCTCAGTTTGAAATGTTTAAGGTTGTCGTTTCTGTTCAAATCGATTATCTTTTAGCATATTTTTTGATCACATTAGCTCACTGAAGTGGTTTTGCGCACGCTCCGCTGTTGAAATAGATACTTTTCTGCGATATTTTAAATAATACATCCCATACAAAGTAAGTCGAATTTTACACTTTTTCGGTCACCGTGAAATATTTTGTCTTGATATTAACCGACTTTATATTGACCGTCGCATCGAGCTCGTTGCGTAGACACCTCGTCTGTGTAGATCGGACCTGTTGCACTTCTAAAACATCGCAATATGGATTCTGTTTGCAATAATTTTAGCGTTTTCACCTACTTTAGACACTGAATATTTGTCGTTTCGAAGCTCAGTTTGAAATGTTTTAGTTTGTCGTTTCTGTTCAAATTGATCATCTTTTAGCATATTTTTCGATCATAATAGCTCACTGATGTGGTTTTGCGCACGCTCCGCTGTTGAAATAGGCACTTTTTTGCGATATTTTAAAAGATATATCCCATACAAAGTTAGTCGAATTTTACACTTTTACGGTCACCGTGAAATATTTTGTCTTGATATTAACCGACTTTATATTGACCGTCGCATCGAGCCCGTTGCGTGGACACCTCGTCTGTGTAGATCGGACCTGTTGCATTTCAAACACATCGCAATTTGGATTCTGTTTGCAATAATTTTAGCGTTTTTACCTACTTTAGACACTGAAAATTTGTCGTTTTAAAGCTCAGTTTGAAATGTTTAAGGTTGTCGTTTCTGTTCAAATCGATTATCTTTTAGCATATTTTTTGATCACATTAGCTCACTGAAGTGGTTTTGCGCACGCTCCGCTGTTGAAATAGGTACTTTTTTGCGATATTTTAAAAGATATATCCCATACAAAGTTAGTCGAATTTTACACTTTTTCGGTCACCGTGAAATATTTTGTCTTGATATTAACCGACTTTATATTGACCGTCGCATCGAGCCCGTTGCGTCGACACCTCGTCTGTGTAGATCGGACCTGTTGCATTTTAAACACATCGCAATATGGATTCTGTTTGCAATAATTGTAGCGTTTTTACCTACTTTAGACACTGAAAATTTGTCATTTTAAAGCTCAGTTTGAAATGTTTAAGGTTGTCGTTTCTGTTCAAATCGATTATCTTTTAGCATATTTTTTGATCACATTAGCTCACTGAAGTGGTTTTGCGCACGCTCCGCTGTTGAAATAGGTACTCTTTTGCGATATTTTAAAAGATACATACCATACAAAGTTAGTCGAATTTTACACTTTTTCGGTAACCGTGAAATATTTAGTCTTGATATTAACCGACTTTATATTGACCGTCGCATCGAGCTCGTTGCGTAGACACCTCGTCTGTGTAGATCGGACCTGTTGCATTTCAAACACATCGCAATTTGGATTCTGTTTGCAATAATTTTAGCGTTTTTACCTACTTTAGACACTAAAAATTTGTCGTTTTAAAGCTCAGTTTGAAATGTTTAAGGTTGTCGTTTCTGTTCAAATCGATCATCTTTTAGCATATTTTTCGATCATAATAGCTCACTGAAGTGGTTTTGCGCACGCTCCGCTGTTGAAATAGGTACTTTTTTGCGATATTTTAAAAGATATATCCCATACAAAGTTAGTCGAATTTTACACTTTTTCGGTCACCGTGAAATATTTTGTCTTGATATTAACCGACTTTATATTGACCGTCGCATCGAGCCCGTTGCGTCGACACCTCGTCTGTGTAGATCGGACCTGTTGCATTTCAAACACATCGCAATTTGGATTCTGTTTGCAATAATTTTAGCGTTTTTACCTACTTTAGACACTGAAAATTTGTCATTTTAAAGCTCAGTTTGAAATGTTTAAGGTTGTCGTTTCTGTTCAAATCGATTATCTTTTAGCATATTTTTTGATCACATTAGCTCACTGAAGTGGTTTTGCGCACGCTCCGCTGTTGAAATAGGTACTTTTTTGCGATATTTTAAATAATACATCCCATACAATGTAAGTCGAATTTTACACTTTTTCGGTCACCGTGAAATATTTTGTCATGATATTAACCGACTTTATATTGACCGTCGCATCGAGCTCGTTGCGTAGACACCTCGTCTGTGTAGATCGGACCTGTTGCACTTCTAAAACATCGCAATATGGATTCTGTTTGCAATAATTTTAGCGTTTTCACCTTCACTTTAGACACTGAATATTTGTCGTTTCGAAGCTCAGTTTGAAATGTTTTAGTTTGTCGTTTCTGTTCAAATTGATCATCTTTTAGCATATTTTTCGATCATAATAGCTTACTGAAGAGGTTTTGCGCACGCTCCGCTGTTGAAATAGGTACTTTTTTTGCGATATTTTAAAAGATATATCCCATACAAAGTTAGTCGAATTTTACACTTTTTCGGTCACCGTGAAATATTTTGTCTTGATATTAACCGACTTGATATTGACCGTCGCATCTAGCCCGTTGCGTAGACACCTCGTCTGTGTAGATCGGACCTGTTGCATTTCAAACACATCGCAATTTGGATTCTGTTTGCAATAATTTTAGCGTTTTCACCTACTTTAGACACTGAAAATTTGTCGTTTTAAAGCTCAGTTTGAAATGTTTAAGGTTGTCATTTCTGTTCAAATCGATTATCTTTTAGCATATTTTTTGATCACATTAGCTCACTGAAGTGGTTTTGCGCACGCTCCGCTGTTGAAATAGATACCTTTTTGCGATATTTTAAATAATACATCCCATACAAAGTAAGTCGAATTTTACACTTTTTCGGTCACCGTGAAATATTTTGTCTTGATATTAACCGACTTTATATTGACCGTCGCATCGAGCTCGTTGCGTAGACACCTCGTCTGTGTAGATCGGACCTGTTGCACTTCTAAAACATCGCAATATGGATTCTGTTTGCAATAATTTTAGCGTTTTCACCTACTTTAGACACTGAATATTTGTCGTTTCGAAGCTCAGTTTGAAATGTTTTAGTTTGTCGTTTCTGTTCAAATTGATCATCTTTTAGCATATTTTTCGATCATAATAGCTCACTGATGTGGTTTTGCGCACGCTCCGCTGTTGAAATAGGCACTTTTTTGCGATATTTTAAAAGATATATCCCATACAAAGTTAGTCGAATTTTACACTTTTTCGGTCACCGTGAAATATTTTGTCTTGATATTAACCGACTTTATATTGACCGTCGCATCGAGCCCGTTGCGTAGACACCTCGTCTGTGTAGATCGGACCTGTTGCATTTCAAACACATCGCAATTTGGATTCTGTTTGCAATAATTTTAGCGTTTTTACCTACTTTAGACACTGAAAATTTGTCGTTTTAAAGCTCAGTTTGAAATGTTTAAGGTTGTCGTTTCTGTTCAAATCGATTATCTTTTAGCATATTTTTTGATCACATTAGCTCACTGAAGTGGTTTTGCGCACGCTCCGCTGTTGAAATAGGTACTTTTTTGCGATATTTTAAATAATACATCCCATACAAAGTAAGTCGAATTTTACACTTTTTCGGTCACCGTGAAATATTTTGTCATGATATTAACCGACTTTATATTGACCGTCGCATCGAGCTCGTTGCGTAGACACCTCGTCTGTGTAGATCGGACCTGTTGCACTTCTAAAACATCGCAATATGGATTCTGTTTGCAATAATTTTAGCGTTTTCACCTACTTTAGACACTGAATATTTGTCGTTTCGAAGCTCAGTTTGAAATGTTTTAGTTTGTGGTTTCTGTTCAAATTGATCATCTTTTAGCATATTTTTCGATCATAATAGCTCACTGATGTGGTTTTGCGCACGCTCCGCTGTTGAAATAGTTACTTTTTTGCGATATTTTAAAAGATATATCCCATACAAAGTTAGTCGAATTTTACACTTTTTCGGTCACCGTGAAATATTTTGTCTTGATATTAACCGACTTTATATTGACCGTCGCATCGAGCCCGTTGCGTCGACACCTCGTCTGTGTAGATCGGACCTGTTGCATTTTAAACACATCGCAATATGGATTCTGTTTGCAATAATTTAAGCGTTTTTACCTACTTTAGACACTGAAAATTTGTCATTTTAAAGCTCAGTTTGAAATGTTTAAGGTTGTCGTTTCTGTTCAAATCGATTATCTTTTAGCATATATTTTGATCACATTAGCTCACTGAAGTGGTTTTGCGCACGCTCCGCTGTTGAAATAGGTACTCTTTTGCGATATTTTAAAAGATACATACCATACAAAGTTAGTCGAATTTTACACTTTTTCGGTCACCGTGAAATATTTAGTCTTGATATTAACCGACTTTATATTGACCGTCGCATCGAGCTCGTTGCGTAGACACCTCGTCTGTGTAGATCGGACCTGTTGCATTTCAAACACATCGCAATTTGGATTCTGTTTGCAATAATTTTAGCGTTTTTACCTACTTTAGACACTAAAAATTTGTCGTTTTAAAGCTCAGTTTGAAATGTTTAAGGTTGTCGTTTCTGTTCAAATCGATCATCTTTTAGCATATTTTTCGATCATAATAGCTCACTGAAGTGGTTTTGCGCACGCTCCGCTGTTGAAATAGGTACTTTTTTGCGATATTTTAAAAGATATATCCCATACAAAGTTAGTCGAATTTTACACTTTTTCGGTCACCGTGAAATATTTTGTCTTGATATTAACCGACTTTATATTGACCGTCGCATCGAGCCCGTTGCGTCGACACCTCGTCTGTGTAGATCGGACCTGTTGCATTTCAAACACATCGCAATTTGGATTCTGTTTGCAATAATTTTAGCGTTTTTACCTACTTTAGACACTGAAAATTTGTCATTTTAAAGCTCAGTTTGAAATGTTTTAGGTTGTCGTTTCTGTTCAAATCGATCATGTTTTAGCATATTTTTCGATCACATTAGCTCAATGAAGTGGTTTTGCGCACGCTCCGCTGTTAAAATAGCTACTTTTTTGCGATATTTCAAAAGATACATCCCATACAAAGTTAGTCGAATTTTACACTTTTTCGGTCACCGTGAAATATTTTGTCTTGATATTAAACGACTTTATATGGACCATCGCGTCGATGCCGTTGCGTAGACACCTTGTTTATGTAGACCGGACCTGTGGCATTTTTAAAACTTCGCAATATGGATTCTGTTTGCAACAATTTTAGCGTTTTTAACTACTTTAGACACTGAATATTTGTCGTTTTAAAGCTCAGTTTGAAATGTTTAAGTTTGTCGTTTCTGTTCAAATCGATCATCTTTTAACATGTTTTTGGTTTTAATTAGCTCACCAAAGTGGTTCTGCGCACGCTCCGCTATTCTAGTAGGAACTCTTTTGCGATATTTTAAAAGATACATGCCATACAAAGTTAGTCGAATTTTACACTTTTTCGGTCACCGTGAAATATTTTGTCTTGATATTAACCGACTTTATATTGACCGTCGCATCGAGCCCGTTGCGTAAACACGTCATCTGTGTAGATCGGACCTGTTGCACTTAAAAAACATCGCAATATGGATTCTGTTTGCAATAATTTGAGCGTTTCACCCACTTTAGACACTGAATATGTGTCGTTTTAAAGCTCAGTTTGAAATGTTTTAGTTTGTCATTTCTGTTCAAATCGATCATCTTTTAGCATACTTTTCGATCATATTTGCTCACTGAAGTGTTTGTGCGCACGTTCCGCTGTTGAAATAGGTACTTTTTTGCGATATTTTAAAAGATACATCCCATACAGAATTAGTCGAATTTTACACTTTTTCGGTCACCGTGAAATATTTTGTCTTGATATAAACCGACTTTATATTGACCGTCGCGTCGAGGCCATTGCGTAGACACATCGTTGGTGTAGATCGGACCTGTTGCATTTCAAAAACTTCGCAATATGGATTCTGTTTGCAATAATTTAAGCGTTTTCACCTACTTTAGACACTGAAAATTTGTCGTTTTAAAGCTCAGTTTAAAATGTTTAAGGTTGTCGTTTCTGTTCAAATCGATTATCTTTTAGCATATGTTCCGATCACATTAGCTCAATGAAGTGGTTTTGCGCACGCTCCGCTGTTGAAATAGCTACTTTTTTGCGATATTTCAAAAGATACATCCCATACAAAGTTAGTCGAATTTTACACTTTTTCGGTCACCGTGAAATTTTTTGTCTTGATATTAACTCACTTTATATTAACCGTCACATCGAGACCGTTGTTTAGATACCTCGATTGTGTAGATTGGACCTGTTGCACTATAAAAACATTGCAATATGGATTCTGTTTGCAATAATTTTAAAGTTTTCACCTACTTTAGACACTGAATATTTGTCGTTTTAAAGCTCAGTTTGAAATGTTTTAGGTTGTCGTTTCTGTTCAAATCGATCATCTTTTAGCATACTTTTCGATCATATTTGCTCCTCGAAGTGTTTGTGCGCACGCTCCGCTGTTCTAGTTGGTACTTTCCTGCGTTATTTTAAAAGATACATGTCATACAATGTTAGTCAAATTTTACACTTTTTCGGTCACCGTGAAATATTTTGTCTTGATATTAACCGACTTTATATTGACCGTCGCGTCGATGCTGTTGCGTAGACACCTCGATTGTGTAGATCGGACCTGTTGCACTTCAAAAACATCGCAATATGGATTCTGTTTGCAATAATTTTAGCGTTTTTACCTACTTTAGACACTGAATATTTGTCGTTTTAAAGCTCAGTTTGAAATGTTTTAGTTTGTCGTTTCTGTTCAAATCGATCATCTTTTAACATGTTTTTGGTTTTAATTAGCTCACCGAAGTGGTTCTGCGCACGCTCCGCTATTCTAGTAGGTACTCTTTTGCGATATTTTAAAAGATACATGCAATACAAAGTTAGTCGAATTTTACACTTTTTCGGTCACCGTGAAATATTTTGTCTTGATATTAACCGACTTTATATTGACCGTCGCATCGAGCCCTTTGCGTAGACACGTCATCTGTGTAGATCGGACCTGTTGCACTTAAAAAACATCGCAATATGGATTCTGTTTGCAATAATTTGAGCGTTTCACCCACTTTAGACACTGAATATGTGTCGTTTTAAAGCTCAGTTTGAAATGTTTAAGTTTGTCGTTTCTGTTCAAATCGATCATCTTTTAACATGTTTTTGGTTTTAATTAGCTCACCAAAGTGGTTCTGCGCACGCTCCGCTATTCTAGTAGGAACTCTTTTGCGATATTTTAAAAGTTACATGCCATACAAAGTTAGTCGAATTTTACACTTTTTCGGTCACCGTGAAATATTTTGTCTTGATATTAACCGACTTTATATTGACCGTCGCATCGAGCCCGTTGCGTAAACACGTCATCTGTGTAGATCGGACCTGTTGCACTTAAAAAACATCGCAATATGGATTCTGTTTGCAATAATTTGAGCGTTTCACCCACTTTAGACTCTGAATATGTGTCGTTTTAAAGCTCAGTTTGAAATGTTTTAGTTTGTCATTTCTGTTCAAATCGATCATCTTTTAGCATACTTTTCGATCATATTTGCTCACTGAAGTGTTTGTGCGCACGTTCCGCTGTTGAAATAGGTACTTTTTTGCGATATTTTAAAAGATACATCCCATACAGAATTAGTCGAATTTTACACTTTTTCGGTCACCGTGAAATATTTTGTCTTGATATTAACCGACTTTATATTGACCGTCGCGTCGATGCTGTTGCGTAGACACCTCGATTGTGTAGATCGGACCTGTTGCACTTCAAAAACATCGCAATATGGATTCTGTTTGCAATAATTTTAGCGTTTTTACCTACTTTAGACACTGAATATTTGTCGTTTTAAAGCTCAGTTTGAAATGTTTTAGTTTGTCGTTTCTGTTCAAATCGATCATCTTTTAACATGTTTTTGGTTTTAATTAGCTCACCGAAGTGGTTCTGCGCACGCTCCGCTATTCTAGTAGGTACTCTTTTGCGATATTTTAAAAGATACATGCAATACAAAGTTAGTCGAATTTTACACTTTTTCGGTCACCGTGAAATATTTTGTCTTGATATTAACCGACTTTATATTGACCGTCGCATCGAGCCCTTTGCGTAGACACGTCATCTGTGTAGATCGGACCTGTTGCACTTAAAAAACATCGCAATATGGATTCTGTTTGCAATAATTTGAGCGTTTCACCCACTTTAGACACTGAATATGTGTCGTTTTAAAGCTCAGTTTGAAATGTTTAAGTTTGTCGTTTCTGTTCAAATCGATCATCTTTTAACATGTTTTTGGTTTTAATTAGCTCACCAAAGTGGTTCTGCGCACGCTCCGCTATTCTAGTAGGAACTCTTTTGCGATATTTTAAAAGATACATGCCATACAAAGTTAGTCGAATTTTACACTTTTTCGGTCACCGTGAAATATTTTGTCTTGATATTAACCGACTTTATATTGACCGTCGCATCGAGCCCGTTGCGTCGACACCTCGTCTGTGTAGATCGGACCTGTTGCATTTCAAACACATCGCAATTTGGATTCTGTTTGCAATAATTTTAGCGTTTTTACCTACTTTAGACACTGAAAATTTGTCATTTTAAAGCTCAGTTTGAAATGTTTTAGGTTGTCGTTTCTGTTCAAATCGATCATGTTTTAGCATATTTTTCGATCACATTAGCTCAATGAAGTGGTTTTGCGCACGCTCCGCTGTTAAAATAGCTACTTTTTTGCGATATTTCAAAAGATACATCCCATACAAAGTTAGTCGAATTTTACACTTTTTCGGTCACCGTGAAATATTTTGTCTTGATATTAAACGACTTTATATGGACCATCGCGTCGATGCCGTTGCGTAGACACCTTGTTTATGTAGACCGGACCTGTGGCATTTTTAAAACTTCGCAATATGGATTCTGTTTGCAACAATTTTAGCGTTTTTAACTACTTTAGACACTGAATATTTGTCGTTTTAAAGCTCAGTTTGAAATGTTTAAGTTTGTCGTTTCTGTTCAAATCGATCATCTTTTAACATGTTTTTGGTTTTAATTAGCTCACCAAAGTGGTTCTGCGCACGCTCCGCTATTCTAGTAGGAACTCTTTTGCGATATTTTAAAAGATACATACCATACAAAGTTAGTCGAATTTTACACTTTTTCGGTCACCGTGAAATATTTTGTCTTGATATTAACCGACTTTATATTGACCGTCGCATCGAGCCCGTTGCGTAAACACGTCATCTGTGTAGATCGGACCTGTTGCACTTAAAAAACATCGCAATATGGATTCTGTTTGCAATAATTTGAGCGTTTCACCCACTTTAGACACTGAATATGTGTCGTTTTAAAGCTCAGTTTGAAATGTTTTAGTTTGTCATTTCTGTTCAAATCGATCATCTTTTAGCATACTTTTCGATCATATTTGCTCACTGAAGTGTTTGTGCGCACGTTCCGCTGTTGAAATAGGTACTTTTTTGCGATATTTTAAAAGATACATCCCATACAGAATTAGTCGAATTTTACACTTTTTCGGTCACCGTGAAATATTTTGTCTTGATATAAACCGACTTTATATTGACCGTCGCGTCGAGGCCATTGCGTAGACACATCGTTGGTGTAGATCGGACCTGTTGCATTTCAAAAACTTCGCAATATGGATTCTGTTTGCAATAATTTAAGCGTTTTCACCTACTTTAGACACTGAAAATTTGTCGTTTTAAAGCTCAGTTTAAAATGTTTAAGGTTGTCGTTTCTGTTCAAATCGATTATCTTTTAGCATATGTTCCGATCACATTAGCTCAATGAAGTGGTTTTGCGCACGCTCCGCTGTTGAAATAGCTACTTTTTTGCGATATTTCAAAAGATACATCCCATACAAAGTTAGTCGAATTTTACACTTTTTCGGTCACCGTGAAATTTTTTGTCTTGATATTAACTCACTTTATATTAACCGTCACATCGAGACCGTTGTTTAGATACCTCGATTGTGTAGATCGGACCTGTTGCACTATAAAAACATTGCAATATGGATTCTGTTTGCAATAATTTTAAAGTTTTCACCTACTTTAGACACTGAATATTTGTCGTTTTAAAGCTCAGTTTGAAATGTTTTAGGTTGTCGTTTCTGTTCAAATCGATCATCTTTTAGCATACTTTTCGATCATATTAGCTCCTCGAAGTGTTTGTGCGCACGCTCCGCTGTTCTAGTTGGTACTTTCCTGCGTTATTTTAAAAGATACATGTCATACAATGTTAGTCAAATTTTACACTTTTTCGGTCACCGTGAAATATTTTGTCTTGATATTAACCGACTTTATATTGACCGTCGCGTCGATGCTGTTGCGTAGACACCTCGATTGTGTAGATCGGACCTGTTGCACTTCAAAAACATCGCAACATGGATTCTGTTTGCAATAATTTTAGCGTTTTTACCTACTTTAGACACTGAATATTTGTCGTTTTAAAGCTCAGTTTGAAATGTTTTAGTTTGTCGTTTCTGTTCAAATCGATCATCTTTTAACATGTTTTTGGTTTTAATTAGCTCACCGAAGTGGTTCTGCGCACGCTCCGCTATTCTAGTAGGTACTCTTTTGCGATATTTTAAAAGATACATGCAATACAAAGTTAGTCGAATTTTACACTTTTTCGGTCACCGTGAAATATTTTGTCTTGATATTAACCGACTTTATATTGACCGTCGCATCGAGCCCTTTGCGTAGACACGTCATCTGTGTAGATCGGACCTGTTGCACTTAAAAAACATCGCAATATGGATTCTGTTTGCAATAATTTGAGCGTTTCACCCACTTTAGACACTGAATATGTGTCGTTTTAAAGCTCAGTTTGAAATGTTTTAGTTTGTCATTTCTGTTCAAATCGATCATCTTTTAGCATACTTTTCGATCATATTTGCTCACTGAAGTGTTTGTGCGCACGTTCCGCTGTTGAAATAGGTACTTTTTTGCGATATTTTAAAAGATACATCCCATACAAAATTAGTCGAATTTTACACTTTTTCGGTCACCGTGAAATATTTTGTCTTGGTATAAACCGACTTTATATTGACCGTCGCGTCGAGGCCATTGCGTAGACACATCGTTGGTGTAGATCGGACCTGTTGCATTTCAAAAACTTCGCAATATGGATTCTGTTTGCAATAATTTAAGCGTTTTCACCTACTTTAGACACTGAAAATTTGTCGTTTTAAAGCTCAGTTTAAAATGTTTAAGGTTGTCGTTTCTGTTCAAATCGATTATCTTTTAGCATATGTTCCGATCACATTAGCTCAATGAAGTGGTTTTGCGCACGCTCCGCTGTTGAAATAGCTACTTTTTTGCGATATTTCAAAAGATACATCCCATACAAAGTTAGTCGAATTTTACACTTTTTCGGTCACCGTGAAATTTTTTGTCTTGATATTAACTCACTTTATATTAACCGTCACATCGAGACCGTTGTTTAGATACCTCGATTGTGTAGATCGGACCTGTTGCACTATAAAAACATTGCAATATGGATTCTGTTTGCAATAATTTTAAAGTTTTCACCTACTTTAGACACTGAATATTTGTCGTTTTAAAGCTCAGTTTGAAATGTTTTAGGTTGTCGTTTCTGTTCAAATCGATCATCTTTTAGCATACTTTTCGATCATATTAGCTCCTCGAAGTGTTTGTGCGCACGCTCCGCTGTTCTAGTTGGTACTTTCCTGCGTTATTTTAAAAGATACATGTCATACAATGTTAGTCAAATTTTACACTTTTTCGGTCACCGTGAAATATTTTGTCTTGATATTAACCGACTTTATATTGACCGTCGCGTCGATGCTGTTGCGTAGACACCTCGATTGTGTAGATCGGACCTGTTGCACTTCAAAAACATCGCAACATGGATTCTGTTTGCAATAATTTTAGCGTTTTTACCTACTTTAGACACTGAATATTTGTCGTTTTAAAGCTCAGTTTGAAATGTTTTAGTTTGTCGTTTCTGTTCAAATCGATCATCTTTTAACATGTTTTTGGTTTTAATTAGCTCACCGAAGTGGTTCTGCGCACGCTCCGCTATTCTAGTAGGTACTCTTTTGCGATATTTTAAAAGATACATGCAATACAAAGTTAGTCGAATTTTACACTTTTTCGGTCACCGTGAAATATTTTGTCTTGATATTAACCGACTTTATATTGACCGTCGCATCGAGCCCTTTGCGTAGACACGTCATCTGTGTAGATCGGACCTGTTGCACTTAAAAAACATCGCAATATGGATTCTGTTTGCAATAATTTGAGCGTTTCACCCACTTTAGACACTGAATATGTGTCGTTTTAAAGCTCAGTTTGAAATGTTTTAGTTTGTCATTTCTGTTCAAATCGATCATCTTTTAGCATACTTTTCGATCATATTTGCTCACTGAAGTGTTTGTGCGCACGTTCCGCTGTTGAAATAGGTACTTTTTTGCGATATTTTAAAAGATACATCCCATACAAAATTAGTCGAATTTTACACTTTTTCGGTCACCGTGAAATATTTTGTCTTGGTATAAACCGACTTTATATTGACCGTCGCGTCGAGGCCATTGCGTAGACACATCGTTGGTGTAGATCGGACCTGTTGCATTTCAAAAACTTCGCAATATGGATTCTGTTTGCAATAATTTAAGCGTTTTCACCTACTTTAGACACTGAAAATTTGTCGTTTTAAAGCTCAGTTTAAAATGTTTAAGGTTGTCGTTTCTGTTCAAATCGATTATCTTTTAGCATATGTTCCGATCACATTAGCTCAATGAAGTGGTTTTGCGCACGCTCCGCTGTTGAAATAGCTACTTTTTTGCGATATTTCAAAAGATACATCCCATACAAAGTTAGTCGAATTTTACACTTTTTCGGTCACCGTGAAATATTTTGTCTTGATATTAACCGACTTTATATGGACCATCGCGTCGATGCCGTTGCGTAGACACCTTGTTTATGTAGACCGGACCTGTGGCATTTTTAAAACTTCGCAATATGGATTCTGTTTGCAATAATTTTAGCGTTTTTACCTACTTTAGACACTGAATATTTGTCGTTTTAAAGCTCAGTTTGAAATGTTTAAGTTTGTCGTTTCTGTTCAAATCGATCATCTTTTAACATGTTTTTGGTTTTAATTAGCTCACCGAAGTGGTTCTGCGCACGCTCCGCTTTTCTAGTAGGTACTCTTTTGCGATATTTTAAAAGATACATGCCATACAAAGTTAGTCGAATTTTACACTTTTTCGGTCACCGTGAAATATTTTGTCTTGATATAAACCGACTTTATATTGACCGTCGCGTCGAGGCCATTGCGTAGACACATCGTTGGTGTAGATCGGACCTGTTGCATTTCAAAAACTTCGCAATATGGATTCTGTTTGCAATAATTTAAGCGTTTTCACCTACTTTAGACACTGAAAATTTGTCGTTTTAAAGCTCAGTTTAAAATGTTTAAGGTTGTCGTTTCTGTTCAAATCGATTATCTTTTAGCATATTTTTTGATCACATTAGCTCACTGAAGTGGTTTTGCGCACGCTCCGCTGTTAAAATAGCTACTTTTTTGCGATATTTTAAAAGATAAATGCCATACAATGTTAGTCGAATTTTACACTTTTTCGGTCACCGTAAAATATTTTGTCTTGATATTAACCGACTTTATATGGACCATCGCGTCGAGGCCGTTGCGTAGACACCTCGTTTGTGTAGATCGGACCTGTTGCACTTCAAAAACATCGCAATATGGATTCTGTTTGCAATAATTTTAGCGTTTTCACCTACTTTAGACACTGAATATTTGTCGTTTTGAAGCTCAGTTTGAAATGTTTTAGTTTGTCGTTTCTGTTTAAATTGATTATCTTTTAGCATACTTTTCGATCATATTAGCTTAACGGAGTGTTTTCGCGCACGCTCCGCTGTTGAAGTAGGTATTCTCTGCGTAATTTTAAAAGATACATGCCATACAATGTTAGTCGAATTTTACACTTTTTCGGTCACCGTGAAATTTTTTGTCTTGATATTAACCGACTTTATGGGCCATTCTTTAAGCACCGTTATTTGATGGTCACACGTTTGTAATTCCAAACATATTCTATGTTTAATTAAATAATAAATTTTGTATGTTTTATCATGTATCTATCTATATGAATTCACTTTAAAATGTGTTATTATGTTTGTAGTTTTGTAGGAAAAAATATTTTACCATCGGAATCGGGAGTAAAACTGCTGTTCTTCGGGCGTCACACTGAGTTGGCGCTCAGTTTAAACACTTCTCTCTTGCTGGACTTTTACATTATATTAACATTATATATTTTTAAAAATTGGATACTAAGTCAGGATTCATTATATCGAGGGGGAAAAAATCAGTCCTTAGATTTAAATTTTACAGACTTAATTTTGTGTCGGTCACACGATTTTACCATTTTCGAAAATGTGACTCAAAATTGCTCATAACTTCAAAAAGGTTCATCCTATCGACACAAACCATAGGTCCGCAGAAACTTCAGACCTGTCAAAACACTAATAGAAGACAAATAAGTATCTCATAGCTATGATATAGCTAATACAGCTCCTTGCGTTTTATTTTTTTTGTTCAGACCCTAGTGCATGTGACCCTTCATGGGTAATGTTTTAAGATTATAAGTCAGCGTCAGGAATAAATGTCTACTATTGAATCATAAAACTCATAGTCAAGATTCATTAGAGCTGATTAGATTACATAAATGTTAGTTACTTAATTTAACATTTCTGAAAATGTAAAATTTTCGTCACTTGCGTGGCACAACTTTCGTGGACAATTTCCCACGAAAGTTACAAATCATACCACGAAAGGTTATCATAGTGTACTGATCTCACTATAATTTATATTTTATGGTTTGCAAATGCAGTTAAAATAACCGCCTTAACGTTTCAAACTTGAATTATTCTACTTAGACAGTTTCCAGAGGCACAGATATGATTTATAGAAATAATGTAGCTTACTATAAATATGTATAGAATATGACGTCTTAAATCTTGATTTTATTCGGCTTTGAATCGCGTCATCAATCTACTATATACTAATTATATGAAGAAATCACAATATGTTACTCTAAAAAGCATACTCATTCATTAATTAATTTTAGTGCATTATTCGCAATTAGCCCAATTTGTGTAGTTTATATGAAAAAAAAATGAATAATTCTTTGCCACAAATAAGAATGATAGCAGTTATGCCAGTCGTCTTAATTTATTCAAACAAGTGGCATGGCTAATATTTGAGCCTGGTCTAAAGCTGGAAATTTGTCCACTAGACCGATAAAAGAGTCTACTTTGAGGCTACTAGATAAAGACTGGGAATCATGAGTTTGCTTTACCGGAAAAAAACTACAATTAACACTGATACTGGTTCGAAAATAAGCGCGTGACGTCTGGTGTTTATTTCCAAAGATTCAAATGAAATAGCTTAATTCTTTATTGGATACGAAAAGGTCATATTTTGAAAGCTCTTACAGTTATGCTCCAGCAACTAGTAGTCTAAATAGTCTCACTCCAGGCAAGCAAAATATCTGGAAGACTAATTTATTAATTGTAAAGTTTATAAAGGGCCTAACCTATATACCTAATATAACTGAGCCTACCTTAAATGAGTTGCTAATAGCCGGCAAATATCTAATTACTAGATTCAGGGTACCTGTATGTAATTTGAGGCTCTACTTTGAAGGGTAAAGAGTTGATTGCTACAGATTTGCTACATGTACCTTAGCTTACCTTTACCTTTATAATCTCAGATAATTTCGACAGAATGCGACTACTTACCAAAATAGGTTAAGGAAGCGATTAAATTACAAAATACTAAAAATTTGATCGTAAGTATGGGTTTAAATTGTCGAATGTCAAAATACCATTGCTCCGAAAGTGTGAAACCGTAAAATTTAACAAAGTATCCTATCGCTGTCAAATACGGTCATTGTTGTGTGCCGAGAACAAATGCGAGTAAACAGTGAATTTGAGGTCAGTGATACTGAAAATGAGTGCAATAAAACACTTAGAAGGAGGGTAGACCATAAGGTCTACAAATAACAGCCCACTTGTAACAGTTTTAGGTACGCTGTGATCATGGCACTTGCAACAGTGTCGAAATACCTATCGGATACTCATAAATAATTTGGTACATAGTAGCAATGTCGAAGGTAACAAACTATTATCATGTTAGTGTTCATCATGAATGTTTAAAAATATATGTAATACCTAACCATATTACTATTTGTCTCAAATATATATAATATTTCAAGTACTTTGATACTTTTATTACCGAATTATCTATCCAAAAAGACGCTGCGTAACTTTCGTGTCACGGTGAGTAACTTTCGTGGCTTACGAAATTTCAATATTAAATATCTACATGAATAATGAACCGATTTTCATGATTCTAACAGATTATGTTACAGTTTGATAGTTTCTTTAAAGCAGTATTTTTTTTATTTGAATAATATCAGTATCAATTTTCGCCACGAAGGTGACGCGAATAACACTTTCTGAAGAAATGCCCTTATATTGACCGTCGCATCGAGCCCGTTGGGTAGACACGTCATCTGTGTAGATCGGACCTGTTGCACTTAAAAACCATCGCAATATGGATTCTGTTTGCAATAATTTGAGCGTTTCACCTACTTTAGACACTGAATATTGGTCGTTTTAAAGCTCAGTTTGAAATGTTTTAGTTTGTCATTACTGTTCAAATCGATCATCTTTTAGCATACTTTACGATCATATTTGCTCACTGAAGTGTTTGTGCGCACGTTCCGCTGTTGAAATAGGTACTTATTTGCGATATTTCAAAAGATACATCCCATACAAAGTTAGTCGAATGTTACACTTTTTCGGTCACCGTGAAATATTTTGTCTTGATATTAACCGACTTTATATGGACCATCGCGTCGATGCCGTTGCGTAGACACCTTGTTTATGTAGACCGGACCTGTGGCATTTTTAAAACTTCGCAATATGGATTCTGTTTGCAATAATTTTAGCGTTTTTACCTACTTAAGACACTGAATATTTGTCGTTTTAAAGCTCAGTTTGAAATGTTTAAGTTTGTCGTTTCTGTTCAAATCGATCATCTTTTAACATGTTTTTGGTTTAAATTAGCTCACCGAAGTGGTGCTACGCACGCTCCGCTATTCTAGTAGGTACTCTTTTGCGATATTTTAAAAGATACATGCCATACAAAGTTAGTCGAATTTTACACTTTTTCGGTCACCGTGAAATATTTTGTCTTGATATAAACCGACTTTATATTGACCGTCGCGTCGAGGCCATTGCGTAGACACATCGTTGGTGTAGATCGGACCTGTTGCATTTCAAAAACTTCGCAATATGGATTCTGTTTGCAATAATTTAAGCGTTTTCACCTATTTTAGACACTGAAAATTTGTCGTTTAAAAGCTCAGTTTAAAATGTTTAAGGTTGTCGTTTCTGTTCAAATTGATCATCTTTTAGCATATTTTTCGATCATAATAGCTCACTGAAGTGGTTTTGCGCACGCTCCGCTGTTGAAATAGGTACTTTTTTGCGATATTTTAAAAGATATATCCCATACAAAGTTAGTCGAATTTTACACTTTTTCGGTCACCGTGAAATATTTTGTCTTGATATTAACCGACTTTATATTGACCGTCGCATCGAGCCCGTTGCGTAGACACCTCGTCTGTGTAGATCGGACCTGTTGCATTTCAAACACATCGCAATTTGGATTCTGTTTGCAATAATTTAAGCGTTTTTACCTACTTTAGACACTGAAAATTTGTCGTTTTAAAGCTCAGTTTGAAATGTTTAAGGTTGTCGTTTCTGTTCAAGTCGATTATCTTTTAGCATATTTTTTGATCACATTAGCTCACTGAAGTGGTTTTGCGCACGCTCCGCTGTTGAAATAGTTACTTTTTTGCGATATTTTAAAAGATATATCCCATACAAAGTTAGTCGAATTTTACACTTTTTCGGTCACCGTGAAATATTTTGTCTTGATATTAACCGACTTTATATTGACCGTCGCATCGAGCCCGTTGCGTAGACACCTCGTCTGTGTAGATCGGACCTGTTGCATTTTAAACACATCGCAATATGGATTCTGTTTGCAATAATTTTAGCGTTTTTACCTACTTTAGACACTGAAAATTTGTCATTTTAAAGCTCAGTTTGAAATGGTTAAGGTTGTCGTTTCTGTTCAAATTGATTATCTTTTAGCATATTATTTGATCACATTAGCTCACTGAAGTGGTTTTGCGCACGCTCCGCTGTTGAAATAGGTACTCTTTTGCAATATTTTAAAAGATACATACCATACAAAGTTAGTCGAATTTTACACTTTTTCGGTCACCGTGAAATATTTAGTCTTGATATTAACCGACTTTATATTGACCGTCGCATCGAGCCCGTTGCGTAGACACCTCGTCTGTGTAGATCGGACCTGTTGCACTTCTAACACATCGCAATATGGATTCTGTTTGCAATAATTTTAGCGTTTTCACCTACTTTAGACACTGAATATTTGTCGTTTTGAAGCTCAGTTTGAAATGTTTTAGTTTGTCGTTTCTGTTCAAATCTATCATCTTTTAGCCTATTTTTCGATCATATTAGCTCAACGAAGTGGTTCTGCGCACGCTTAGCTTTTGAAAAAGGTACTTTTTTGCGATATTTTACAAGATACATCCCATACAAAGTTAGTCGAATTTTACACTTTTTCGGTCACCGTGAAATATTTTGTCTTGATATTAACCGACTTTATATTGACCGTCGCATCGAGCCCGTTGCATAGACACCTCGTCTGTGTAGATTGGACCTGTTGCATTTCAAACACTTCGCAATTTGGATTCTGTTTGCAATAATTTTAGCGTTTTTACCTACTTTAGACACTGAAAATTTGTCATTTTAAAGCTCAGTTTGAAATGTTTAAGGTTGTCGTTTCTGTTCAAATCGATTATCTTTTAGCATAATTCTTGATCACATTAGCTCACTGAAGTGGTTTTGCGCACGCTCCGCTGTTGAAATAGGTACTCTTTTGCGATATTTTAAAAGATACATACCATACAAAGTTAGTCGAATTTTACACTTTTTCGGTCACCGTGAAATATTTTGTCTTGATATTAACCGACTTTATATTGACCGTCGCATCGAGCCCGTTGCGTAGACACCTCGTCTGTGTAGATCGGACCTGTTTCACTTCTAAAACATCGCAATATGGATTCTGTTTGCAATAATTTTAGCGTTTTCACCTACTTTAGACACTGAATATTTGTCGTTTCGAAGCTCAGTTTGAAATGTTTTAGTTTGTCGCTTCTGTTCAAATTGATCATCTTTTAGCATATTTTTCGATCATAATAGCTTACTGAAGAGGTTTTGCGCACGCTCCGCTGTTGAAATAGGTACTTTTTTGCGATATTTTAAAAGATATATCCCATAAAAAGTTAGTCGAATTTTACACTTTTTCGGTCACCGTGAAATATTTTGTCTTGATATTAACCGACTTTATATTGACCGTCGCATCGAGCCCGTTGCGTCGACACCTCGTCTGTGTAGATCGGACCTGTTGCATTTCAAACACATCGCAATATGGATTCTGTTTGCAATAATTGTAGCGTTTTTACCTACTTTCGACACTGAAAATTTGTCATTTTAAAGCTCAGTTTGAAATGTTTAAGGTTGTCGTTTCTGTTCAAATCGATTATCTTTTAGCATATTTTTTGATCACATTAGCTCCCTGAAGTGGTTTTGCGCACGCTCTGCTGTTGAAATAGGTACTCTTTTGCGATATTTTAAAAGATACATCCCATACAAAGTAAGTCGAATTTTACACTTTTTCGGTCACCGTGAAATATTTAGTCTTGATATTAACCGACTTTATATTGACCGTCGCATCGAGCCCGTTGCGTAGACACGTCGTCTGTGTAGATCGGACCTGTTGCACTTCAAACACATCGCAATATGGATTCTGTTTGCAATAATTTTAGCGTTTTCACCTACTTTAGACACTGAATATTTGTCGTTTTGAAGCTCAGTTTGAAATGTTTTAGTTTGTCGTTTCTGTTCAAATCAATCATCTTTTAGCCTATTTTTCGATCATATTAGCTCAACAAAGTGGTTCTGCGCACGCTTAGCTTTTGAAAAAGATACTCTTTTGCGATATTTTACAAGATACATCCCATACAAAGTTAGTCGAATTTTACACTTTTTCGGTCACCGTGAAATATTTTGTCTTGATATTAACCGACTTTATATTGACCGTCGCATCGAGCCCGTTGCGTAGACACCTCGTCTGTGTAGATCGGACCTGTTGCATTTTAAACACATCGCAATTTGGATTCTGTTTGCAATAACTTTAGCGTTTTTACCTACTTTAGACACTGAAAATTTGTCATTTTAAAGCTCAGTTTGAAATGTTTAAGGTTGTCGTTTCTGTTCAAATCGATTATCTTTTAGCATATTTTTTGATCACATTAGCTCACTGATGTGGTTTTGCGCACGCTCTGCTGTTGAAATAGGTACTTTTTTGCGATATTTTAAAAGATATATCCCATACAAAGTTAGTCGAATTTTACACTTTTTCGGTCACCGTGAAATATTTTGTCTTGATATTAACCGACTTTATATTGACCGTCGCATCGAGCCCGTTGCGTAGACACCTCGTCTGTGTAGATCGGACCTGTTGCATTTTAAACACATCGCAATATGGATTCTGTTTGCAATAATTTTAGCGTTTTTACCTACTTTAGACACTGAAAATTTGTCATTTTAAAGCTCAGTTTGAAATGTTTAAGGTTGTCGTTTCTGTTCAAATTGATTATCTTTTAGCATATTTTTTGATCACATTAGCTCACTGAAGTGGTTTTGCGCACGCTCCGCTGTTGAAATAGGTACTCTTTTGCAATATTTTAAAAGATACATACCATACAAAGTTAGTCGAATTTTACACTTTTTCGGTCACCGTGAAATATTTAGTCTTGATATTAACCGACTTTATATTGACCGTCGCATCGAGCCCGTTGCGTAGACACCTCGTCTGTGTAGATCGGACCTGTTGCACTTCTAACACATCGCAATATGGATTCTGTTTGCAATAATTTTAGCGTTTTCACCTACTTTAGACACTGAATATTTGTCGTTTTGAAGCTCAGTTTGAAATGTTTTAGTTTGTCGTTTCTGTTCAAATCTATCATCTTTTAGCCTATTTTTCGATCATATTAGCTCAACAAAGTGGTTCTGCGCACGCTTAGCTTTTGAAAAAGGTACTTTTTTGCGATATTTTACAAGATACATCCCATACAAAGTTAGTCGAATTTTACACTTTTTCGGTCACCGTGAAATATTTTGTCTTGATATTAACCGACTTTATATTGACCGTCGCATCGAGCCCGTTGCATAGACACCTCGTCTGTGTAGATCGGACTTGTTGCATTTCAAACACTTCGCAATTTGGATTCTGTTTGCAATAATTTTAGCGTTTTTACCTACTTTAGACACTGAAAATTTGTCATTTTAAAGCTCAGTTTGAAATGTTTAAGGTTGTCGTTTCTGTTCGAATCGATTATCTTTTAGCATAATTTTTGATCACATTAGCTCACTAAAGTGGTTTTGCGCACGCTCCGCTGTTGAAATAGGTACTCTTTTGCGATATTTTAAAAGATACATACCATACAAAGTTAGTCGAATTTTACACTTTTTCGGTCACCGTGAAATATTTTGTCTTGATATTAACCGACTTTATATTGACCGTCGCATCGAGCCCGTTGCGTAGACACCTCGTCTGTGTAGATCGGACCTGTTTCACTTCTAAAACATCGCAATATGGATTCTGTTTGCAATAATTTTAGCGTTTTGACCTACTTTAGACAATGAATATTTGTCGTTTCGAAGCTCAGTTTGAAATGTTTTAGTTTGTCGTTTCTGTTCAAATTGATCATCTTTTAGCATATTTTTCGATCATAATAGCTTACTGAAGAGGTTTTGCGCACGCTCCGCTGTTGAAATAGGCACTTTTTTGCGATATTTTAAAAGATATATCCCATACAAAGTTAGTCGAATTTTACACTTTTTCGGTCACCGTGAAATATTTTGTCTTGATATTAACCGACTTTATATTGACCGTCGCATCGAGTCCGTTGCGTAGACACCTCGTCTGTGTAGATCGGACCTGTTGCATTTCAAACACATCGCAATTTGGATTCTGTTTGCAATAATTTTAGTGTTTTTGCCTACTTTAGACACTGAAAATTTGTCGTTTTAAAGCTCAGTTTGAAATGTTTAAGGTTGTCGTTTCTGTTCAAATCGATTATCTTTTAGTATTTTTTTTGATCACATTAGCTCACTGAAGTAGTTTTGCGCACGCTCCGCTGTTGAAATAGGTACTTTTTTGCGATATTTTAAATAATACATCCCATACAAAGTAAGTCGAATTTTACACTTTTTCGGTCACCGTGAAATATTTTGTCTTGATATTAACCGACTTTATATTGACCGTCGCATCGAGCTCGTTGCGTAGACACCTCGTCTGTGTAGATCGGACCTGTTGCACTTCTAACACATCGCAATATGGATTCTGTTTGCAATAATTTTAGCGTTTTCACCTACTTTAGACACTGAATATTTGTCGTTTCGAAGCTCAGTTTGAAATGTTTTAGTTTGTCGTTTCTGTTCAAATTGATCATCTTTTAGCATATTTTTCGATCATAATAGCTCACTGATGTGGTTTTGCGCACGCTCTGCTGTTGAAATAGGTACTTTTTTGCGATATTTTAAAAGATATATCCCATACAAAGTTAGTCGAATTTTACACTTTTTCGGTCACCGTGAAATATTTTGTCTTGATATTAACCGACTTTATATTGACCGTCGCATCGAGCCCGTTGCGTAGACACCTCGTCTGTGTAGATCGGACCTGTTGCATTTCAAACACATCGCAATTTGGATTCTGTTTGCAATAATTTTAGCGTTTTTACCTACTTTAGACACTGAAAATTTGTCGTTTTAAAGCTCAGTTTGAAATGTTTAAGGTTGTCGTTTCTGTTCAAATCGATTATCTTTTAGCATATTTTTTGATCACATTAGCTCACTGAAGTAGTTTTGCGCACGCTCCGCTGTTGAAATAGGTACTTTTTTGCGATATTTTAAATAATACATCCCATACAAAGTAAGTCGAATTTTACACTTTTTCGGTCACCGTGAAATATTTTGTCTTGATATTAACCGACTTTATATTGACCGTCGCATCGAGCTCGTTGCGTAGACACCTCGTCTGTGTAGATCGGACCTGTTGCACTTCTAACACATCGCAATATGGATTTTGTTTGCAATAATTTTAGCGTTTTCACCTACTTTAGACACTGAATATTTGTCGTTTCGAAGCTCAGTTTGAAATGTTTTAGTTTGTCGTTTCTGTTCAAATTGATCATCTTTTAGCATATTTTTCGATCATAATAGCTCACTGATGTGGTTTTGCGCACGCTCTGCTGTTGAAATAGGTACTTTTTTGCGATATTTTAAAAGATATATCCCATACAAAGTAAGTCGAATTTTACACTTTTTCGGTCACCGTGAAATGTTTTGTCTTGATATTAACCGACTTTATATTGACCGTCGCATCGAGCTCGTTGCGTAGACACCTCGTCTGTGTAGATCGGACCTGTTGCATTTTAAACACATCGCAATATGGATTCTGTTTGCAATAATTGTAGCGTTTTTACCTACTTTAGACACTGAAAATTTGTCATTTTAAAGCTCAGTTTGAAATGTTTAAGGTTGTCGTTTCTGTTCAAATCGATTATCTTTTAGCATATTTTTTGATCACATTAGCTCACTGAAGTGGTTTTGCGTACGCTCCGCTGTTGAAATAGGTACTTTTTTGCGATATTTTAAATAATACATCCCATACAAAGTAAGTCGAATTTTACACTTTTTCGGTCACCGTGAAATATTTTGTCTTGATATTAACCGACTTTATATTGACCGTCGCATCGAGCTCGTTGCGTAGACACCTCGTCTGTGTAGATCGGACCTGTTGCACTTCTAAAACATCGCAATATGGATTCTGTTTGCAATAATTTTAGCGTTTTCACCTACTTTAGACACTGAATATTTGTCGTTTCGAAGCTCAGTTTGAAATGTTTTAGTTTGTCGTTTCTGTTCAAATTGATCATCTTTTAGCATATTTTTCGATCATAATAGCTCACTGATGTGGTTTTGCGCACGCTCCGCTGTTGAAATAGGTACTTTTTTGCGATATTTTAAAAGTTATATCCCATACAAAGTTAGTCGAATTTTACACTTTTTCGGTCACCGTGAAATATTTTGTCTTGATATTAACCGACTTTATATTGACCGTCGCATCGAGCCCGTTGCGTAGACACCTCGTCTGTGTAGATCGGACCTGTTGCATTTCAAACACATCGCAATATGGATTCTGTTTGCAATAATTTTAGCGTTTTTACCTACTTTAGACACTGAAAATTTGTCATTTTAAAGCTCAGTTTGAAATGTTTAAGGTTGTCGTTTCTGTTCAAATCGATTATCTTTTAGCATATTTTTTGATCACATTAGCTCCCTGAAGTGGTTTTGCGCACGCTCTGCTGTTGAAATAGGTACTCTTTTGCGATATTTTAAAAGATACATCCCATACAAAGTAAGTCGAATTTTACACTTTTTCGGTCACCGTGAAATATTTAGTCTTGATATTAACCGACTTTATATTGACCGTCGCATCGAGCCCGTTGCGTAGACACGTCGTCTGTGTAGATCGGACCTGTTGCACTTCAAACACATCGCAATATGGATTCTGTTTGCAATAATTTTAGCGTTTTCACCTACTTTAGACACTGAATATTTGTCGTTTTGAAGCTCAGTTTGAAATGTTTTAGTTTGTCGTTTCTGTTCAAATCAATCATCTTTTAGCCTATTTTTCGATCATATTAGCTCAACAAAGTGGTTCTGCGCACGCTTAGCTTTTGAAAAAGATACTCTTTTGCGATATTTTACAAGATACATCCCATACAAAGTTAGTCGAATTTTACACTTTTTCGGTCACCGTGAAATATTTTGTCTTGATATTAACCGACTTTATATTGACCGTCGCATCGAGCCCGTTGCGTAGACACCTCGTCTGTGTAGATCTGACCTGTTGCATTTTAAACACATCGCAATTTGGATTCTGTTTGCAATAACTTTAGCGTTTTTACCTACTTTAGACACTGAAAATTTGTCATTTTAAAGCTCAGTTTGAAATGTTTAAGGTTGTCGTTTCTGTTCAAATCGATTATCTTTTAGCATATTTTTTGATCACATTAGCTCACTGAAGTGGTTTTGCGCACGCTCCGCTGTTGAAATAGATACTTTTTTGCGATATTTTAAATAATACATCCCATACAAAGTAAGTCGAATTTTACACTTTTTCGGTCACCGTGAAATATTTTGTCTTGATATAAACCGACTTTATATTGACCGTCGCGTGGATGCCGTCGCGTTGACACCTCGATTGTGTAGATCGGACCTGTTGCACTTCAAAAACATCGCAATATGGATTCTGTTTGGAATAATTTTAGCGTTTTCACCTACTTAAGACACTGAATATTTGTCGTTTTAAAGCTCAGTTTGAAATGTATTCGTTTGTCGTTTCTGTTCAAATCGATCATCTTTTAGCATACATTTTGATCATACTAGCTCACCAGAGTGTTTGTGCGCACGTGCCGCTGTTGAAATAAGAACTCTTTTGCAATATTTTAAAAGATACATGCCATACAATGTTAGTCGAATTTTACACTTTTTCGGTCACCGTGAAATATTTTGTCTTGATATTAACCGACTTTATATTGACCGTCGCGTCGATGCCGTTGCGTAGACACCTCGATTGTGTAGATCGGACCTGTTGCACTTCAAAAACATCGCAATATGGATTCTGTTTGCAATAATTTTAGCGTTTTTACCTACTTTAGACACTGAATATTTGTCGTTTTAAAGCTCAGTTTAAAATGTTTTAGTTTGTCGTTTCTGTTCAAATCGATCATCTTTTAGCAATTTTTTTGATCACATTAGCTCACCGAAGTGGTACTGCGCACGCTCCGCTATTCTAGTAGGTACTCTTTTGCGATATTTTAAAAGATACATGCCATACAAAGTTAGTCAAATTTTACACTTTTTCGGTCACCGTGAAATATTTTGTCTTGATATTAACCGACTTTATATTGACCGTCGCGTCGATGCCGTTGCGTAGACACCTCGATTGTGTAGATCGGACCTGTTGCACTTCAAAAACATCGCAATATGGATTCTGTTTGCAATAATTTTAGCGTTTTTACCTACTTTAGACACTGAATATTTGTCGTTTTAAAGCTCAGTTTGAAATGTTTTAGTTTGTCGTTTCTGTTCAAATCGATCATCTTTTAGCAAACTTTTTGATCACATTAGCTCACCGAAGTGGTACTGCGCACGCTCCGCTATTCTAGTAGGTACTCTTTTGCGATATTTTAAAAGATACATGCCATGCAAAGTTAGTCAAATTTTACACTTTTTCGGTCACCGTGAAATATTTTGTCTTGATATTAACCGACTTTATATTGACCGTCGCGTCGATGCCGTTGCGTAGACACCTCGATTGTGTAGATCGGACCTGTTGCACTTCAAAAACATCGCAATATGGATTCTGTTTGCAATAATTTAAGCGTTATCACCTACTTTAGACACTGAATATTTGTCGTTTTGAAGCTCAGTTTGAAATGTTTTAGTTTGTCGTTTCTGTTCAAATCGATCATGTTTAAGCATACTTTTCGATCATATTAGCTCACTGATGTGGTTCTGCGCACGCTCCGCTGTTAAAGTAGGTACTCTTTTGCTATATTTTAAAAGATACATGCCATACAAAGTTAGTCAAATTTTACACTTTTTCGGTCACCGTGAAATATTTTGTCTTGATATTAACCGACTTTATATTGACCGTCGCGTCGATGCCGTTGCGTAGACACCTCGATTGTGTAGATCGGACCTGTTGCACTTCAAAAACATCGCAATATGGATTCTGTTTGCAATAATTTTAGCGTTTTTACCTACTTTAGACACTGAATATTTGTCGTTTTAAAGCTCAGTTTGAAATGTTTTAGTTTGTCGTTTCTGTTCAAATCGATCATCTTTTAGCATGTTTTTGGTTTTTATTAGCTCACCGAAGTGGTTCTGCGCACGCTCCGCTATTCTAGTAGGTACTCTTTTGCGATATTTTAAAAGATACATGCCATACAAAGTTAGTCGAACTTTACACTTTTTCGGTCACCGTGAAATATATTGTCTTGATATTAAACGACTTTATATGGACCATCGCGTCGAGGCCGTTGCGTAGACACCTTGTTTGTGTAGATCGGACCTGTTGCACTTCAAAAACATCGCAATATGGATTCTGTTTGCAATAATTTTAGCGTTTTCACCTACTTTAGACACTGAATATTTGTCGTTTTGAAGCTCAGTTTGAAATGTTTTAGTTCGTCGTTTCTGTTTAAATTGATTATCTTTTAGCATACTTTTCGATCATATTAGCTTAACGGAGTGTTTTTGCGCACGCTCCGCTGTTGAAGTAGGTCTTCTCTGTGTAATTTTAAAAGATACATGCCATACAATGTTAGTCGAATTTTACACTTTTTCGGTCACCGTGAAATTTTTTGTCTCGATATTAACTCACTTTATATTGACCTTCACATCGAGACCGTTGCTTAGATACCTTGATTGTGTAGATTGGACCTGTTGCACATCAAAAACATTGCAATATGGATTCTGATTGCAATAATTTTAAAGTTTTCACCTACTTTAGACACTGAATATTTGTCGTTTTAAAGCTCAGTTCGAAATGTTTTAGGTTGTCGTTTCTGTTCAAATCGATCATCTTTTAGCATACTTTTCGATCATATTAGCTCCTCGAAGTGTTTGTGCGCACGCTCCGCTTTTCTAGTTGGTACTTTCCTGCGTTATTTTAAAAGATACATGTCATACAATGTTAGTCAAATTTTACACTTTTTCGGTCACCGTGAAATATTTTGTCTTGATATTAACCGACTTTATATTGACCGTCGCGTCGATGCCGTTGCGTAGACACCTCGATTGTGTAGATCGGACCTGTTGCACTTCAAAAACATCGCAATATGGATTCTGTTTGCAATAATTTAAGCGTTATCACCTACTTTAGACACTGAAAATTTGTCGTTTTAAAGCTCAGTTTAAAATGTTTAAGGTTGTCGTTTCTGTTCAAATCGATTATCTTTTAGCATATTTTTCGATTACATTAGCTCACTGAAGTGGTTTTGCGTACGCTCCGCTGTTTAAATAGCTACTTTTTTGCGATATTTTAAAAGATAAATGCCATACAATGTTAGTCGAATTTTACACTTTTTCGGTCACCGTGAAATATTTTGTCTTGATATTAACCGACTTTATATGGACCATCGCCTCGAGGCCGTTGCGTAGACACCTCGTTTGTGTAGATCGGACCTGTTGCACTTCAAAAACATCGCAATATGGATTCTGTTTGCAATAATTTTAGCGTTTTCACCTACTTTAGACACTGAATATTTGTCGTTTTGAAGCTCAGTTTGAAATGTTTTAGTTTGTCGTTTCTGTTTAAATTGATCATCTTTTAGCATACTTTTCGATCATATTAGCTCTTTGAAGTGTTTGTGCGCACGCTCCGCTGTTCTAGTTGGTACTTCCCTGCGTTATTTTAAAAGATACATGCCATACAATGTTAGTCGAATTTTACACTTTTTCGGTCACCGTGAAATTTTTTGTCTTGATATTAACTCACTTTATATTGACCGTCACATCGAGACCGTTGCTTAGATACCTTGATTGTGTAGATCGGACCTGTTGCACTTAAAAAACATCGCAATATGGATTCTGTTTGCAATAATTTGAGCGTTTCACCCACTTTAGACACTGAATATGTGTCGTTTTAAAGCTCAGTTTGAAATGTTTTAGTTTGTCATTTCTGTTCAAATCGATCATCTTTTAGCATACTTTTCGATCATATTTGCTCACTGAAGTGTTTGTGCGCACGTTCCGCTGTTGAAATAGGTACTTTTTTGCGATATTTTAAAAGATACATCCCATACAAAATTAGTCGAATTTTACACTTTTTCGGTCACCGTGAAATATTTTGTCTTGATATAAACCGACTTTATATTGACCGTCGCGTCGAGGCCATTGCGTAGACACATCGTTGGTGTAGATCGGACCTGTTGCATTTCAAAAACTTCGCAATATGGATTCTGTTTGCAATAATTTAAGCGTTTTCACCTACTTTAGACACTGAAAATTTGTCGTTTTAAAGCTCAGTTTAAAATGTTTAAGGTTGTCGTTTCTGTTCAAATCGATTATCTTTTAGCATATTTTTCGATCACATTAGCTCAATGAAGTGGTTTTGCGCACGCTCCGCTGTTGAAATAGCTACTTTTTTGCGATATTTCAAAAGATACATTCCGTACAAAGTTAGTCGAATTTTACACTTTTTCGGTCACCGTGAAATATTTTGTCTTGATATTAACCGACTTTATATGGACCATCGCGTCGATGCCGTTGCGGAGACACCTTGTTTATGTAGACCGGACCTGTGGCATTTTTAAAACTTCGCAATATGGATTCTGTTTGCAATAATTTTAGCGTTTTTACCTACTTTAGACACTGAATATTTGTCGTTTTAAAGCTCAGTTTGAAATGTTTAAGTTTGTCGTTTCTGTTCAAATCGATCATCTTTTAACATGTTTTTGGTTTTAATTAGCTCACCGAAGTGGTTCTGCGCCCGCTACGCTATTCTAGTAGGTACTCTTTTGCGATATTTTAAAAGATACATGCCATACAAAGTTAGTCGAATTTTACACTTTTTCGGTCACCGTGAAATATTTTGTCTTGATATTAACCGACTTTATATTGACCGTCGCATCGAGCCCGTTGGGTAGACACGTCATCTGTGTAGATCGGACCTGTTGCACTTAAAAACCATCGCAATATGGATTCTGTTTGCAATAATTTGAGCGTTTCACCCACTTTAGACACTGAATATGTGTCGTTTTAAAGCTCAGTTTGAAATGTTTTAGTTTGTCATTTCTGTTCAAATCGATCATCTTTTAGCATACTTTTCGATCATATTTGCTCACTGAAGTGTTTGTGCGCACGTTCCGCTGTTGAAATAGGTACTTTTTGCGATATTTTAAAAGATACATCCCATACAAAATTAGTCGAATTTTACACTTTTTCGGTCACCGTGAAATATTTTGTCTTGATATAAACCGACTTTATATTGACCGTCGCGTCGAGGCCATTGCGTAGACACATCGTTGGTGTAGATCGGACCTGTTGCACTTCAAAAACATTGCAATACGGATTCTGTTTGCAATAATTTTAAAGTTTTCACCTACTTTATACACTGAATATTTGTCGTTTTGAAGCTCAGTTTGAAATGTTTTAGTTTGTCGTTTCTGTTTAAATTGATCATCTTTTAGCATACTTTTCGATCAAATTAGCTCTTTGAAGTGTTTATGCGCACGCTCCGCTGTTCTAGTTGGTACTTTCCTGCGTTATTTTAAACGATACATGCCATACAATGTTAGTCGAATTTTACACTTTTTCGGTCACCGTGAAATTTTTTGTCTTGATATTAACTCACTTTATATTAACCGTCACATCGAGACCGTTGCTTAGATACCTCGATTGTGTAGATCGGACCTGTTGCACTATAAAAACATTGCAATATGGATTCTGTTTGCAATAATTTTAAAGTTTTCACCTACTTTAGACACTGAATATTTGTCGTTTTAAAGCTCAGTTTGAAATGTTTTAGGTTGTCGTTTTTGTTCAAATCGATCATCTTTTAGCATACTTTTCGATCATATTAGCTCCTCGAAGTGTTTGTGCGCACGCTTCGCTTTTCTTGTTGGTACTTTCCTGCGATATTTCAAAAGATACATCCCATACAAAGTTAGTCGAATTTTACACTTTTTCGGTCACCGTGAAATATTTTATCTTGATATTAAACGACTTTATATGGACCATCGCGTCGATGCCGTTGCGTAGACACCTTGTTTATGTAGACCGGACCTGTTGCATTTCAAAAACATCGCAATATGGATTCTGTTTGCAATAATTTTAGCGTTTTTACCTACTTTAGACACTGAATATTTGTCGTTTTAAAGCTCAGTTTGAAATGTTTAAGTTTGTCGTTTCTGTTCAAATCGATCATCTTTTAACATGTTTTTGGTTTTAATTAGCTCACCGAAGTGGTTCTGCGCACGCTACGCTATTCTAGTAGGTACTCTTTTGCGATATTTTAAAAGATACATGCCATACAAAGTTAGTCGAATTTTACACTTTTTCGGTCACCGTGAAATATTTTGTCTTGATATTAACCGACTTTATATTGACCGTCGCATCGAGCCCGTTGGGTAGACACGTCATCTGTGTAGATCGGACCTGTTGCACTTAAAAACCATCGCAATATGGATTCTGTTTGCAATAATTTGAGCGTTTCACCCACTTTAGACACTGAAAATTTGTCGTTTTAAAGCTCAGTTTAAAATGTTTAAGGTTGTCGTTTCTGTTCAAATCGATTATCTTTTAGCATATTTTTCGATCACATTAGCTCAATGAAGTGGTTTTGCGCACGCTCCGCTGTTGAAATAGCTACTTTTTTGCGATATTTCAAAAGATACATCCCATACAAAGTTAGTCGAATTTTACACTTTTTCGGTCACCGTGAAATTTTTTGTCTTGATATTAACTCACTTTATATTAACCGTCACATCGAGACCGTTGTTTAGATACCTCGATTGTGTAGATCGGACCTGTTGCACTATAAAAACATTGCAATATGGATTCTGTTTGCAATAATTTTAAAGTTTTCACCTACTTTAGACACTGAATATTTGTCGTTTTAAAGCTTAGTTTGAAATGTTTTAGGTTGTCGTTTCTGTTCAAATCGATCATGTTTTAGCATATTTTTCGATCACATTAGCTCAATGAAGTGGTTTTGCGCACGCTCCGCTGTTAAAATAGCTACTTTTTTGCGATATTTCAAAAGATACATCCCATACAAAGTTAGTCGAATTTTACACTTTTTCGGTCACCGTGAAATATTTTGTCTTGATATTAAACGACTTTATATGGACCATCGCGTCGATGCCGTTGCGTAGACACCTTGTTTATGTAGACCGGACCTGTGGCATTTTTAAAACTTCGCAATATGGATTCTGTTTGCAACAATTTTAGCGTTTTTAACTACTTTAGACACTGAATATTTGTCGTTTTAAAGCTCAGTTTGAAATGTTTAAGTTTGTCGTTTCTGTTCAAATCGATCATCTTTTAACATGTTTTTGGTTTTAATTAGCTCACCAAAGTGGTTCTGCGCACGCTCCGCTATTCTTGTAGGAACTCTTTTGCGATATTTTAAAAGATACATGCCATACAAAGTTAGTCGAATTTTACACTTTTTCGGTCACCGTGAAATATTTTGTCTTGATATTAACCGACTTTATATTGACCGTCGCATCGAGCCCGTTGCGTAAACACGTCATCTGTGTAGATCGGACCTGTTGCACTTAAAAAACATCGCAATTTGGATTCTGTTTGCAATAATTTGAGCGTTTCACCCACTTTAGACACTGAATATGTGTCGTTTTAAAGCTCAGTTTGAAATGTTTTAGTTTGTCATTTCTGTTCAAATCGATCATCTTTTAGCATACTTTTCGATCATATTTGCTCACTGAAGTGTTTGTGCGCACGTTCCGCTGTTGAAATAGGTACTTTTTTGCGATATTTTAAAAGATACATCCCATACAGAATTAGTCGAATTTTACACTTTTTCGGTCACCGTGAAATATTTTGTCTTGATATAAACCGACTTTATATTGACCGTCGCGTCGAGGCCATTGCGTAGACACATCGTTGGTGTAGATCGGACCTGTTGCATTTCAAAAACTTCGCAATATGGATTCTGTTTGCAATAATTTAAGCGTTTTCACCTACTTTAGACACTGAAAATTTGTCGTTTTAAAGCTCAGTTTAAAATGTTTAAGGTTGTCGTTTCTGTTCAAATCGATTATCTTTTAGCATATGTTCCGATCACATTAGCTCAATGAAGTGGTTTTGCGCACGCTCCGCTGTTGAAATAGCTACTTTTTTGCGATATTTCAAAAGATACATTCCATACAAAGTTAGTCGAATTTTACACTTTTTCGGTCACCGTGAAATTTTTTGTCTTGATATTAACTCACTTTATATTAACCGTCACATCGAGACCGTTGTTTAGATACCTCGATTGTGTAGATCGGACCTGTTGCACTATAAAAACATTGCAATATGGATTCTGTTTGCAATAATTTTAAAGTTTTCACCTACTTTAGACACTGAATATTTGTCGTTTTAAAGCTCAGTTTGAAATGTTTTAGGTTGTCGTTTCTGTTCAAATCGATCATCTTTTAGCATACTTTTCGATCATATTAGCTCCTCGAAGTGTTTGTGCGCACGCTCCGCTGTTCTAGTTGGTACTTTCCTGCGTTATTTTAAAAGATACATGTCATACAATGTTAGTCAAATTTTACACTTTTTCGGTCACCGTGAAATATTTTGTCTTGATATTAACCGACTTTATATTGACCGTCGCGTCGATGCTGTTGCGTAGACACCTCGATTGTGTAGATCGGACCTGTTGCACTTCAAAAACATCGCAACATGGATTCTGTTTGCAATAATTTTAGCGTTTTTACCTACTTTAGACACTGAATATTTGTCGTTTTAAAGCTCAGTTTGAAATGTTTTAGTTTGTCGTTTCTGTTCAAATCGATCATCTTTTAACATGTTTTTGGTTTTAATTAGCTCACCGAAGTGGTTCTGCGCACGCTCCGCTATTCTAGTAGGTACTCTTTTGCGATATTTTAAAAGATACATGCAATACAAAGTTAGTCGAATTTTACACTTTTTCGGTCACCGTGAAATATTTTGTCTTGATATTAACCGACTTTTATATTGACCGTCGCATCGAGCCCTTTGCGTAGACACGTCATCTGTGTAGATCGGACCTGTTGCACTTAAAAAACATCGCAATATGGATTCTGTTTGCAATAATTTGAGCGTTTCACCCACTTTAGACACTGAATATGTGTCGTTTTAAAGCTCAGTTTGAAATGTTTTAGTTTGTCATTTCTGTTCAAATCGATCATCTTTTAGCATACTTTTCGATCATATTTGCTCACTGAAGTGTTTGTGCGCACGTTCCGCTGTTGAAATAGGTACTTTTTTGCGATATTTTAAAAGATACATCCCATACAAAATTAGTCGAATTTTACACTTTTTCGGTCACCGTGAAATATTTTGTCTTGATATAAACCGACTTTATATTGACCGTCGCGTCGAGGCCATTGCGTAGACACATCGTTGGTGTAGATCGGACCTGTTGCATTTCAAAAACTTCGCAATATGGATTCTGTTTGCAATAATTTAAGCGTTTTCACCTACTTTAGACACTGAAAATTTGTCGTTTTAAAGCTCAGTTTAAAATGTTTAAGGTTGTCGTTTCTGTTCAAATCGATTATCTTTTAGCATATGTTCCGATCACATTAGCTCAATGAAGTGGTTTTGCGCACGCTCCGCTGTTGAAATAGCTACTTTTTTGCGATATTTCAAAAGATACATCCCATACAAAGTTAGTCGAATTTTACACTTTTTCGGTCACCGTGAAATATTTTGTCTTGATATTAACCGACTTTATATGGACCATCGCGTCGATGCCGTTGCGTAGACACCTTGTTTATGTAGACCGGACCTGTGGCATTTTTAAAACTTCGCAATATGGATTCTGTTTGCAATAATTTTAGCGTTTTTACCTACTTTAGACACTGAATATTTGTCGTTTTAAAGCTCAGTTTGAAATGTTTAAGTTTGTCGTTTCTGTTCAAATCGATCATCTTTTAACATGTTTTTGGTTTTAATTAGCTCACCGAAGTGGTTCTGCGCACGCTCCGCTTTTCTAGTAGGTACTCTTTTGCGATATTTTAAAAGATACATGCCATACAAAGTTAGTCGAATTTTACACTTTTTCGGTCACCGTGAAATATTTTGTCTTGATATAAACCGACTTTATATTGACCGTCGCGTCGAGGCCATTGCGTAGACACATCGTTGGTGTAGATCGGACCTGTTGCATTTCAAAAACTTCGCAATATGGATTCTGTTTGCAATAATTTAAGCGTTTTCACCTACTTTAGACACTGAAAATTTGTCGTTTTAAAGCTCAGTTTAAAATGTTTAAGGTTGTCGTTTCTGTTCAAATCGATTATCTTTTAGCATATTTTTTGATCACATTAGCTCACTGAAGTGGTTTTGCGCACGCTCCGCTGTTAAAATAGCTACTTTTTTGCGATATTTTAAAAGATAAATGCCATACAATGTTAGTCGAATTTTACACTTTTTCGGTCACCGTGAAATATTTTGTCTTGATATTAACCGACTTTATATGGACCATCGCGTCGAGGCCGTTGCGTAGACACCTCGTTTGTGTAGATCGGACTTGTTGCACTTCAAAAACATCGCAATATGGATTCTGTTTGCAATAATTTTAGCGTTTTCACCTACTTTAGACACTGAATATTTGTCGTTTTGAAGCTCAGTTTGAAATGTTTTAGTTTGTCGTTTCTGTTTAAATTGATTATCTTTTAGCATACTTTTCGATCATATTAGCTTAACGGAGTGTTTTCGCGCACGCTCCGCTGTTGAAGTAGGTATTCTCTGCGTAATTTTAAAAGATACATGCCATACAATGTTAGTCGAATTTTACACTTTTTCGGTCACCGTGAAATTTTTTGTCTTGATATTAACCGACTTTATGGGCCATTCTTTAAGCACCGTTATTTGATGGTCACACGTTTGTAATTCCAAACATATTCTATGTTTAATTAAATAATAAATTTTGTATGTTTTATCATGTATCTATCTATATGAATTCACTTTAAAATGTGTTATTATGTTTGTAGTTTTGTAGGAAAAAATATTTTACCATCGGAATCGGGAGTAAAACTGCTGTTCTTCGGGCGTCACACTGAGTTGGCGCTCAGTTTAAACACCTCTCTTGCTGGACTTTTACATTATATTAACATTATATATTTTTAAAAATTGGATACTAAGTCAGGATTCATTATATCGAGGGGGAAAAAATCAGTCCTTAGATTTAAATTTTACATACTTAATTTTGTGTCGGTCACACGATTTTACCATTTTCGAAAATGTGACTCAAAATTGCTCATAACTTCAAAAAGGTTCATCCTATCGACACAAACCATAGGTCCGCAGAAACTTCAGACCTGTCAAAACACTAATAGAAGACAAATAAGTATCTCATAGCTATGATATAGCTAATACAGCTCCTTGCGTTTTATTTTTTTTGTTCAGACCCTAGTGCATGTGACCCTTCATGGGTAATGTTTTAAGATTATAAGTCAGCGTCAGGAATAAATGTCTACTATTGAATCATAAAACTCATAGTCAAGATTCATTAGAGCTGATTAGATTACATAAATGTTAGTTACTTAATTTAACATTTCTGAAAATGTAAAATTTTCGTCACTTGCGTGGCACAACTTTCGTGGACAATTTCCCACGAAAGTTACAAATCATACCACGAAAGGTTATCATAGTGTACTGATCTCACTATAATTTATATTTTATGGTTTGCAAATGCAGTTAAAATAACCGCCTTAACGTTTCAAACTTGAATTATTCTACTTAGACAGTTTCCAGAGGCACAGATATGATTTATAGAAATAATGTAGCTTACTATAAATATGTATAGAATATGACGTCTTAAATCTTGATTTTATTCGGCTTTGAATCGCGTCATCAATCTACTATATACTAATTATATGAAGAAATCACAATATGTTACTCTAAAAAGCATACTCATTCATTAATTAATTTTAGTGCATTATTCGCAATTAGCCCAATTTGTGTAGTTTATATGAAAAAAAAATGAATAATTCTTTGCCACAAATAAGAATGATAGCAGTTATGCCAGTCGTCTTAATTTATTCAAACAAGTGGCATGGCTAATATTTGAGCCTGGTCTAAAGCTGGAAATTTGTCCACTAGACCGATAAAAGAGTCTACTTTGAGGCTACTAGATAAAGACTGGGAATCATGAGTTTGCTTTACCGGAAAAAAACTACAATTAACACTGATACTGGTTCGAAAATAAGCGCGTGACGTCTGGTGTTTATTTCCAAAGATTCAAATGAAATAGCTTAATTCTTTATTGGATACGAAAAGGTCATATTTTGAAAGCTCTTACAGTTATGCTCCAGCAACTAGTAGTCTAAATAGTCTCACTCCAGGCAAGCAAAATATCTGGAAGACTAATTTATTAATTGTAAAGTTTATAAAGGGCCTAACCTATATACCTAATATAACTGAGCCTACCTTAAATGAGTTGCTAATAGCCGGCAAATATCTAATTACTAGATTCAGGGTACCTGTATGTAATTTGAGGCTCTACTTTGAAGGGTAAAGAGTTGATTGCTACAGATTTGCTACATGTACCTTAGCTTACCTTTACCTTTATAATCTCAGATAATTTCGACAGAATGCGACTACTTACCAAAATAGGTTAAGGAAGCGATTAAATTACAAAATACTAAAAATTTGATCGTAAGTATGGGTTTAAATTGTCGAATGTCAAAATACCATTGCTCCGAAAGTGTGAAACCGTAAAATTTAACAAAGTATCCTATCGCTGTCAAATACGGTCATTGTTGTGTGCCGAGAACAAATGCGAGTAAACAGTGAATTTGAGGTCAGTGATACTGAAAATGAGTGCAATAAAACACTTAGAAGGAGGGTAGACCATAAGGTCTACAAATAACAGCCCACTTGTAACAGTTTTAGGTACGCTGTGATCATGGCACTTGCAACAGTGTCGAAATACCTATCGGATACTCATAAATAATTTGGTACATAGTAGCAATGTCGAAGGTAACAAACTATTATCATGTTAGTGTTCATCATGAATGTTTAAAAATATATGTAATACCTAACCATATTACTATTTGTCTCAAATATATATAATATTTCAAGTACTTTGATACTTTTATTACCGAATTATCTATCCAAAAAGACGCTGCGTAACTTTCGTGTCACGGTGAGTAACTTTCGTGGCTTACGAAATTTCAATATTAAATATCTACATGAATAATGAACCGATTTTCATGATTCTAACAGATTATGTTACAGTTTGATAGTTTCTTTAAAGCAGTATTTTTTTTATTTGAATAATATCAGTATCAATTTTCGCCACGAAGGTGACGCGAATAACACTTTCTGAAGAAATGCCCTTATATTGACCGTCGCATCGAGCCCGTTGGGTAGACACGTCATCTGTGTAGATCGGACCTGTTGCACTTAAAAACCATCGCAATATGGATTCTGTTTGCAATAATTTGAGCGTTTCACCCACTTTAGACACTGAATATGTGTCGTTTTAAAGCTCAGTTTGAAATGTTTTAGTTTGTCATTTCTGTTCAAATCGATCATCTTTTAGCATACTTTACGATCATATTTGCTCACTGAAGTGTTTGTGCGCACGTTCCGCTGTTGAAATAGGTACTTTTTTGCGATATTTTAAAAGATACATCCCATACAAAATTAGTCGAATTTTACACTTTTTCGGTCACCGTGAAATATTTTGTCTTGATATAAACCGACTTTATATTGACCGTCGCGTCGAGGCCATTGCGTAGACACATTGGTGGTGTAGATCGGACCTGTTGCATTTCAAAAACTTCGCAATATGGATTCTGTTTGTAATAATTTAAGCGTTTTCACCTACTTTAGACACTGAAAATTTGTCGTTTTAAAGCTCAGTTTAAAATGTTTAAGGTTGTCGTTTCTGTTCAAATCGATTATCCTTTAGCATATTTTTCGATCACATTAGCTCAATGAAGTGGTTTTGCGCACGTTCCGCTGTTCAGGTAGGTACTCTTTTGCGATATTTCAAAAGATACATCCCAATAAAAGATAATCGATTTTTACACATTTTCGGTCACCGTTAAATATTTTGTCTTGATATTAACCGACTTTATATTGACCGTCGCGTCGAGGCCGTTGCGTAGACACCTAGTTTGTGTAGATCGGACCTTTTGCACTTCAAAAACATCGCAATATGGATTCTGTTTGCAATAATTTTAGCGTTTTCACCTACTTTAGACACTGAATATTTGTCGTTTTGAAGCTCAGTTTGAAATGTTTTAGTTTGTCGTTTCTGTTTAAATTTATCATCTTTTAGCATACTTTTCGATCATATTAACTCCTCAAAGAGTTTGTTCGCACGCTTCGCTGTTCTAGTTGGTACTTTTCTGCGTTATTTTAAAAGATACATGCCATACAATGTTAGTCGAATTTTACACTTTTTCGGTCACCGTGAAATTTTTTGTTTTGATATTAACTCACTTTATATTGACCGTCACATCGAGACCGTTGCTTAGATACCTCGATTGTGTAGATCGGACCTGTTGCACTTCAAAAACTTCGCAATATGGATTCTGTTTGCAATAATTTAAGCGTTTTCACTTACTTTAGACACTGAATATTTGTCGTTTTAAAGCTCAGTTTGAAATGTTTTAGGTTGTCGATTCTGTTCAAATCGATCATCTTTTAACATGTTTTTGGTTTTAATTAGCTCACCGAAGTGGTTCTGCGCACGCTCCGCACTTCTAGTAGGTACTCTTTTGCGATATTTTAAAAGATACATCCCATACAAAGTTAGTCGAATTTTACACTTTTTCGGTCAACGTAAAATATTTTGTCTTGATATTAACCGACTTTATATTGACCGTCGCATCGAGCCCGTTGCGTAGACACGTCGTCTGTGTAGATCGGACCTGTTGCATTTCAAAAACTTTGCAATATGAATTCTGTTTGCAATAATTTAAGCGTTTTCACCTACTTTAGACACTGAAAATTTGTCGTTTTAAAGCTCAGTTTAAAATGTTTAAGGTTGTCGTTTCTGTTCAAATCGATTATCTTTTAGCATATTTTTCGATCACATTAGCTCACTGAAGTGGTTTTGCGCACGCTATGCTGTTAAAATAGCTACTTTTTTGCGATATTTTAAAAGATACATCCCATACAAAGTTAGTCGAATTTTACACTTTTTCGGTCACCGTGAAATATTTTGTCTTGATATTAACCGACATTATATGGACCAGCTCAGTTTGAAATGTTTTAGTTTGTCGTTTCTGTTTAAATTTATCAGCTTTTAGCATACTTTTCGATCATATTAGCTCCTCGAAGTGTTTGTGCGCACGCTTCGCTGTTCTAGTTGGTACTTTCCTGCGTTATTTTAAAAGATACATGCCATACAATGTTAGTCGAATTTTACACTTTTTCGGTCACCGTGAAATTTTTTGTTTTGATATTAACTCACTTTATATTGACCGTCACATCGAGACCGTTGCTTAGATACCTCGATTGTGTAGATCGGACCTGTTGCACTTCAAAAACTTCGCAAAATGGATTCTGTTTGCAATAATTTAAGCGTTTTCACCTACTTTAGACACTGAATATTTGTCGTTTTAAAGCTCAGTTTGAAATGTTTTAGGTTGTCGATACTGTTCAAATCGATTATCTTTTAGCATATTTTTCGATCACATTAGCTCACTAAAATGGTTTTGCGCACGCTTCGCTGTGCAAATACGTACTTTTTTGCGATATTTTAAAAGATACATCCCATACAAAGTAAGTCGAATTTTACACTTTTTCGGTCACCGTAAAATATTTTGTCTTGATATTAACCGACTTTATATTGACCGTCGCGTCGATGCCGTTGCGTAGACACCTCGTTTATGTAGACCGGACCTGTGACATTTTAAAAACATCGCAATATGGATTCTTGTTGCAATAATTTTAGCGTTTTAACCTACTTTATACACTGAATATTTGTCGTTTTGAAGCTCAGTTTGAAATGTTTTAGTTTGTCGTTTCTGTTCAAATCGATCATTGTTTAGCATACTTTTCGATCATATTAGCTCTTCGGAGTGTTTTTGCGCACGCTCCGCTGTTAAAGTAGGTATTATCTGCGTAATTTTAAAAGATACATGCCATACAATGTTAGTCGAATTTTACACTTTTTCGGTCATCGTGAAATATTTTGTCTTGATATTAACCGACTTTATATTGACCGTCGCATCGAACCCGTTACGTAGACACCTCGTTTGTGTAGATCGGACCTGTTGCACTTTAAAAACATTGCAATATGGATTCTGTTTTGAATAATTTTAAAGTTTTTACCTACTTTAGACACTAAATATTTGTCGTTTTAAAGCTCAGTTTAAAATGTTTAAGGTTGTCGTTTCTGTTCAAATCGATTATCTTTTAGCATATTTTTCGATTACATTAGCTCACTGAAGTGGTTTTGCGCACGCTCCGCTGTTGAAATAGGTACTTTTTTGCGACATTTTAAAAGAAACATCCCATACAAAATTAGTCGAGTCTTACAATTTTTCGGTCACCGTGAAATATTTTGTCTTGATATTAACCGACTTTATATTGACCGTCGCATCGAGCCCGTTGCGTAGACACCTCGTTTGTGTAGATCGGACCTGTTGCACTTCAAAAACATCGCAATATGGAATCTGTTTATAATAACTTTAGCGTTTTCACCTACTTTAGACACTGAATATTTGTCGTTTTAAAGCTCAGTTTGAAATGTATTAGTTTGTCGTTTCTGTTCAAATCGATCATCTTTTAGCATACATTTTGATCATACTAGCTCACCAGAGTGTTTGTGCGCACGCTCCGCTGTGGAAATAGGTACTTTTTTGCGATATTTTAAAAGATACATCCCATACAAAATTAGTCGAATTTTACACTTTTTCGGTCACCGTGAAATATTTTGTCTTGATATTAACCGACTTAATATTGACCGTCGCGTCGATGCCGTTGCGTAGACACCTCGTTTATGTAGACCGGACCTGTGATATTTTGAAAACATCGCAATATGGATTCTGTTTTACAATAATTTTAAGCGTTTTAACCTACTTTATACACTGAATATTTGTCGTTTTGAAGCTCAGTTTGAAATGTTTTAGTTTGTCGTTTCTGTTCAAATCGATCATCTTTTAGCATACTTTTCGATCATATTTGCTCACTGAAGTGTTTGTGCTAACGTTCCGCTGTTGAAATAGGTACTTTTTTGCGATATTTTAAAAGATACATCCCATACAAAATAAGTCGAATTTTACACTTTTTCGGTCACCGTGAAATATTTTGTCTTGATATAAACCGACTTTATATTGACCTTCGCGTCGAGGCCATTGCGTAGACACATCGTTGGTGTAGATCGGACCTGTTGCATTTCAAAAACTTCGCAATATGGGTTCTGTTTGCAATAATTTAAGCGTTTTCACCTACTTTAGACACTGAAAATTTGTCGTTTTAAAGCTCAGTTTAAAATGTTTAAGGTTGTCGTTTCTGTTCAAATCGATCATCTTTTAACATGTTTTTGGTTTTAATTAGCTCACCGAAGTGGTTCTGCGCACGCGCCGCTATTCCAGTAGGTACTCTTTTGCGATATTTTAAAAGATACATGCCATACAAAGTTAGTCGAATTTTACACATTTTCGGTCACCGTGAAATATTTTGTCTTGATATTAACCGACTTTATATTGACCGTCGCATCGAGCCCGTTGCGTAGACACGTCATCTGTGTAGATCGGACCTGTTGCACTTCAAAAACATCGCAATATGGATTCTGTTTGCAATAATTTAAGCGTTTTCACCCACTTTAGACACTGAATATGTGTCGTTTTAAAGCTCCGTTTGAAATGTTTTAGTTTGTCATTTCTGTTCAAATCGATCATCTTGTAGCATACTTTTCGATCATATTTGCTCACTGAAGTGTTTGTGCTAACGTTCCGCTGTTGAAATAGGTACTTTTTTGCGATATTTTAAAAGATACATCCCATACAAAATAAGTCGAATTTTACACTTTTTCGGTCACCGTGAAATATTTTGTCTTGATATAAACCGACTTTATATTGACCGTCGCGTCGAGGCCATTGCGTAGACACATCGTTGGTGTAGATCGGACCTGTTGCATTTCAAAAACTTCGCAATATGGGTTCTGTTTGCAATAATTTAAGCGTTTTCACCTACTTAAGACACTGAAAATTTGTCGTTTTAAAGCTCAGTTTAAAATGTTTAAGGTTGTCGTTTCTGTTCAAATCGATCATCTTTTAGCATATTTTTCGATCACATTAGCTCACTGAAGTGGTTTTGCGCACGCTTCGCTGTTGAAGTAGGTATTCTCTGCGTAATTTTAAAAGATACATCCCATACAAAGTTAGTCGTATTTTTCACTTTTTCGGTCACCGTGAAATATTTTGTCTTGATATTAACCGACTTTATATGGACCATCGCGTCGATGCCGTTGCGTAGACACCTTGTTTATGTAGACCGGACCTGTGGCATTTTTAAAACTTCGCAATATGGATTCTGTTTGCAATAGTTTTAGCGTTTTCACCTACTTTAGACACTGAATATTTGTCGTTTTGAAGCTCAGTTTGAAATGTTTTAGTTTGTCGTTTCTGTTCAAATCGATCATCTTTTAGCATACTTTTCGATCATATTAGCTCTTTGAAGTGTTTGTGCGCACGCTCCGCTTTTCTAGTTGGTACTTTCCTGCGTTATTTTAAAAGATACATGCCATACAATATTAGTCGAATTTTACACTTTTTCGATCACCGTGAAATTTTTTGTCTTGATATTAACTCACTTTATATTGACCGTCGCATCGAGACCGTTGCTTGGATACCTCGATTGTTTAGATCGGACCTGTTGCACTTCAAAAACTTCGCAATATGGATTCTGTTTGCAATAATTTAAGCGTTTTCACCTACTTTAGACACTGAATATTTGTCGTTTTAAAGCTCAGTTTGAAATGTTTGAGGTTGTCGATTCTGTTCAAATCGATTATCTTTTAGCATATTTTTCGATCACATTAGCTCCTTTAAATGGTTTTGCGCACGCTCCGCTGTGCAAATAGGTACTTTTTTGCGATATTTTAAAAGATACATCCCATACAAAGTAAGTCGAATTTTACACTTTTTCGGTCACCGTGAAATATTTTGTCTTGATATTAACCGACTTTATATTGACCGTCGCGTCGATGCCGTTGCGTAGACACCTCATTTATGTAGACCGGACCTGTAACATTTTAAAAACATCGCAATATGGATTCTTGTTGCAATAATTTTAGCGTTTTAACCTACTTTATACACTGAATATTTGTCGTTTTGAAGCTCAGTTTGAAATGTTTCAGTTTGTCGTTTCTGTACAAATGGATCATCGTTTAGCATACTTTTCGATCATATTAGCTCACCGGAGTGTTTTTGCGCACGCTCCGCTGTTAAAGTAGGTATTATCTGCGTAATTTTAAAAGATACATGCCATACAATGTTAGTCGAATTTTACACTTTTTCGGTAATCGTGAAATTTTTTGTCTTGATATTAACTCACTTTATATTGACCGTCGCATTGAGCCCGTTGCGTAGAAACCTCGTTTGTGTAGACCGGACCTGTGACATTTTGAAAACATCGCAATATGGACTCTGTTTTACAATAATTTTATCGTTTTAACCTACTTTATACACTGAATATTTGTCGTTTTGAAGCTCAGTTTGAAATGTTTTAGTTTGTCGTTTCTGTTCAAATCGATCATCGTTTAGCATACTTTTCGATTATATTAGCTCACCGAAGTGTTTTTGCGCACGCTCCGCTGTTAAAAAAGGTATTATCTGCGTTATTTTAAAAGATACATGCCATACAATGTTAGTCGAATTTTACACTTTTTCGGTCACCGTGAAATATTTTATCTTGATATTAACCGACTTTATATTGGCCGTCGCGTCGAGGCCGTTGCGTAGACACCTAGTTTGTGTAGATCAGACCTGTTGCACTTCAAAAACATCGCAATATGGATTCTGTTTGGAATAATTTTAGCATTTTCACCTACTTTAGACACTGAATATTTGTCGTTTTGAAGCTCAGTTTGAAATGTTTTAGGTTGTCGTTTCTGTTCAAATCGATTATCTGTTAGCATATTTTTCGATCACATTAGCTCACTAAAGTGGTTTTTCGCACGCTCCGCTGTTGAAATAGGTACTTTTTTGCGATATTTTAAAAGAAACATCCCATACAAAATTAGTCGAGTCTTACACTTTTTCGGTCACCGTGAAATATTTTGTCTTGATATTAACCGACTTTATATTGACCGTCGCATCGAGCCCGATGCGTAGACACCGCGTCTGTGTAGGTCGGACCTGAAGCACTTCAAAAACATCGCAATATGGATTCTGTTTGTAATAACTTTAGCGTTTTCACCTACTTTAGACACTGAATATTTGTCGTTTTAAAGCTCAGTTTGAAATGTTTTAGGTTGTCGTTTCTGTTCAAATCGATTATCTTTTAGCATATTTTTCGATCACATTAGCTCACTTAAGTGGTTTTGCGCACGCTCCGCTGTTGAAGTAGGTATTCTCTGCGTAATTTTAAAAGATACATGCCATACCATGTTAGTCGAATTTTACACTTTTTCGGTCACCGTGAATTTTTTTGTCTTGATATTAACTCACTTTATATTGACCGTCACATCGAGACCGTTGCATAGATACCTCGATTGTGTAGATCGGACCTGTTGCACTTCAAAAACATCAACACAACAAAAACATGTGGAAATAGGTACTTTTTTGCGATATTTTAAAAGATACATCCCATACAAAATTAGTCGAATTTTACACTTTTTCGGTCACCGTGAAATATTTTGTCTTGATATTAACCGACTTTATATTGACCGTCGCGTCGATGCCGTTGCGTATACACCTCGTTTATGTAGACCGGACCTGTGACATTTTGAAAACATCGCAATATGGATTCTGTTTTACAATAATTTTAGCGTTTTAACCTACTTTATACACTGAATATTTGTCGTTTTGAAGCTCAGTTTGAAATGTTTTAGTTTGTCGTTTCTGTTCAAATCGATCATCGTTTAGCATACTTTTCGATCATATTAGCTCACCGAAGTGTTTTTGCGCACGCTCCGCTGTTAAAAAAGGTATTATCTGCGTTATTTTAAAAGATACATGCCATAGAATGTTAGTCGAATTTTACACTTTTTCGGTCACCGTGAAATATTTTGTCTTGATATTAACCGACTTTATATTGACCGTCGCGTCGAGGCCGTTGCGTAGACACCTAGTTTGTGTAAATCAGACATGTTGCACTTCAAAAACATCGCAATATGGATTCTGTTTGGAATAATTTTAGCATTTTCACCTACTTTAGACACTGAATATTTGTCGTTTTGAAGCTCAGTTTGAAATGTTTTAGTTTGTCGTTTCTGTTCAAATCGATCATCTTTTAGCATACTTTTCGATCATATAAGCTCACCGAAGTGGTACTGCGTACGCTCCGCTGTTCTAGTAGGTACTCTTTTGGGATATTTTAAAATATAAATCCCATACATAGTTAGTCGAATTTTACACTTTTTCGGTCACCGTGAAATGTTTTGTCTTGATATTAACCGAATTTATATTGACCGTCGCGTCGATATCGTCGCGTTGACACCGCGTTTGTATAGACCTTACCTGTGCCATTTTAAAAACATCGCAATATGTATTCTGTTTTACAATAATTTTAGCGTTTTAACCTACTTTATACACTGAATATTTGTCGTTTTGAAGCTCAGTTTGAAATGTTTTAGTTTGTCGTTTCTGTTCAAATCGATCATCTTTTAGCATACTTTTCGATCATATTAGCTTTACGGAGTGTTTATGCGTACGATCCCCTGTTCTAGTAGGTACTCCTTGCGTTATTTTAAAAGATAAATGCCATACAATGTTAGTCGAATTTTACACTTTTTCGGTCACCGTGAAATATTTTGTCTTGATATTAACCGACTTTATATTGACCGTCGCGTAGAGGCCGTTGCGCAGACACCTAGTTTGTGTAGATCGGACCTGTTGCACTTCAAAAACATCGCAATATGGATTCTGTTTGCAATAATTTTAGCGTTTTCACCTACATTAGACACTGCATATTTGTCGTTTTGAAGCTCAGTTTGAAATTTTTTAGTTTGTCGTTTCTGTTTAAATTGATAATCTTTTAGCATACTTTTCGATCATATTAGCTCAACGGAGTGTTTTTGCGCACGCTCCGCTGTTGAAGTAGGTATTCTCTGCGTAATTTTAAAAGATACATGCCATACAATGTTAGTCGAATCTTACACTTTTTCGGTCACCGTGAAATTTTTTGTCTTGATATTAACTCACTTTATATTGGCCGTCACATCGAGACCGTTGCATAGATACCTCGTCTGTGTAGATCGGACCTGTTGCACTTTAAAAACATTGCAATATGGATTCTGTTTGCAATAATTTTAGCGTTTTCACCTACTTTAGACACTGAATATTTGTCGTTTAAAGCTCAGTTTGAAATGTTTTAGGTTGTCGTTTCTGTTCAAATCGATCATCTTTTAGCATACTTTTCGATCATATTAGCTCAATAAAGTGGTTCTGCGCACGCTCCGCTGTCTAAGTAGGTACTCTTTTGCGTTTTTTTAAAAGAAACATGTTTTACAATGTTAGTCGAATTTTACACTTTTTCGGTCACCGTGAAATATTTTGTCTTGATATTAACCGACTTTATATTGACCGTCGCACAGTGTGGTATTTAATATCAAAACCTGGTTAAAAACCTGTTTTTTTATACTTGATTGCGAACCTTCTGTTCTATTAATTCAAAAAGCCAGATAGTTATTGAAACAAAAGGCGAAATCCGTATCGCGCTACCCTGACGGAGTGCGTCACAGCACCAGTCGGAAGTTACTGTTCGCTAGCAGTGTTCGTGTGATTTGTCGATGTGCTCAGTTTTTAGCGTTTTAAAAACGTTCGTCTCTTTGTGCGGAAGCAATTTCTTTGATTTTTTTTTTGATGGATCCTTCTGTCCCAGGTATGTTCTTTGTATAACACTATATTTTTTTAATGAAGTTTCAGCCGATATTGTTTTAAACAGTTGATAAAAGAGGTGTACAAAATCGGTAGATATATTTGAAGTTTCAAATATTTAAAAAGGGTTTTGTTGTACTTCTGAACATTTCTAAGCTGTCAAAAATATTTTTTTATATGAAACAGTCAGTACATAAGATGATCCAAAAATAATTAGGCGCCCGAAACCGCCCCTCATTTTTTTTTAGATTTTTTTACCTGACCTATTATATTTTAGGGTAAATTACAGACATTATATTTTTTTTATTTATTTTGTTACAGGGCCTTCTGGATTGAGGTCTATGACTCGAAATGAGTTGTATATCGTCATGAAAAGCATGAGAAACTCAAATTTATGGAACAAGAAATTTTAAGTAAATACGACGAAAGTGATTCATTAGTCCTTGCTGATACAAAGCAAAAGCTCTCCATTATTAAACACCAATACAAGCAAAAATGGTTAGCGGCCCGAAAAACACAAGTAAGATTTGAAGTAACCTAGTACTGGTACCTAAAATTACAAATCTTTTATATTTTCAACAATAATTTATTATTAATTAATACTAGACGAATATTAAACACTTTAAGTAATTATAATTTTGTATTGTTACATTAGTGAGTCCTGGTCGACCTCAAAAGGCTTTCATACAGTCCAGTGAAAGAAGCAAAAGACGAAAAATGGAAGATCTTAGATCAAAGGACGTGGATGAGTTAAAGTGGAAAATAAAAAAAAAACAAATTCAAGACCAATTTAAACAACAACTGGGCCTTTTAAGTGACATTCCCAAAACCAATTTTGGAAATACGAATGATGGCAACGCCAGCAGGCGATTTTTTGAAGAATACGAAATATCAGCAGCCATAACAGGAGTAGACAAAGATTAAATTTATAGGTAGATAATATTAGACACACTATGTTGTCGACTTAAAATAAACACAGAAGCATATGAAAAGTATTGTCAAGAAACTGCCGAAATAGACGTGACATTATATATTTTTTATCCCTACCTTGCACAAAATAGTTTGACATGGAGCTAAAGTTATCAAAGAAGCAATTCTTCCAATAGGACAATTGTCAGAAGAAGCTGCGGAGGCCAGGAACAAACACATAAGGTCATATAGATTAAATTACACCCGAAAATTATCTCGTGTTACCTGCAATGTTGATATTTTGAATCGACTTTTTTTAACTTCAGACCCCCTAATAACTGGAACGAGACATCAGTTTAATAAGAATAAAAAACTACTATCGTCTGATGTACTATGTTTGTTATCAGAAAGTGATGTAACAAATGTTAATAGTTTAGAACTTAGTAGTAGTGATGAATAAATATTTTTATATGTTACAAGTCGTTGTTTTATTAAATTTATAATTTTAATTAATATATAATTAGCATCTGTAGCTATTAGAGGCATAAAATATTTTTGGCCAGGTTTTGAGACCAAATACCACACTGTGCGTCGCGTCGATGCCGTTGCGTAGACACCTCGTTTATGTAGACCGAACCTGTGACATTTTAAAAACATCGCAATATGTATTCTGTTTGCAATAATTTTAGCGTTTTAACCTACTTTATACACTGAATATTTGTCATTTTGAAGCTCAGTTTGAAATGTTTTAGTTTGTAGTTTCTGTTCAAATCGATAATCTTTTAGCATATTTTTCGATCGTATTAGCTCACTGAAGTGGTTCTGCACACGCTTCACTGTTCTAGTAGGAACTCTTTTGCAATATTTTAAAAGATACATGCCATACAATGTTAGTCGAATTTTACACTTTTTCGGTCACCGTGAAATATTTTGTCTTGATATTAACCGACTTTATATTGACCGTCGCGTCGACGCCGTTGCGTAAACACCTCGTTTATGTAGACCGGACCTGTGACATATTAAAAACATCGCAATATGTATTCTGTTTGCAATAATTTTAGCGTTTTCACCTACTTTAGACACTAAATATTTGTAATTTTAAAACTTAGTTTGAAATGTTTTAGTTGGTCGTTTCTGTACAAATTGATCATATTTTAGCATACTTTTCGATCATATTAGCTCACCGAAGTGTTTGTTTGCACGCTCCGTTGTTGAAATAGGTACTCTCTTTCGTTATTTTAAAAGATACATACCATACAATATTAGTCGAATTTTACACTTTTTCGGTCACCGTGAAATATTTTGTCTTAATATTAACCGACTTTATATTGACCGTCGCATCGAACCCGTTGCGTAGACACCTCGTCTGTGTAGACCGGACCTGTTGCACTTCAAAAACATCGCAATATGGATTCTGTTTGCAATAATTTTAGCGTTTTCACCTACTTTAGATACTGAATATTTGTCGTTTTAAAGCTTAGTTTGAAATGTTTTAGTTTGTCGTTTCTGTTCAAATCGATCATCTTTTCGCATACTTTTCGATTACATTAGCTCTCCGGAGTGTTTGTGCGTACGCTCCGCTGTTCTAGTAGGTACTGTCTGCGTTATTTTAAAAGATACATGCCATAAAATGTTAGTCGAATTTTACACTTTTTCGGTCACCGTGAAATATTTTGTCTTGATATTAACCGACTTTATATTGACCGTCGCGTCGAGGCCGTTGCGTAGACACCTAGTTTTTGTAGATCGGACCTGTTGCACTTCAAAAACATCGCAATTTGGATTCTGTTTGCAATAATTTTAGCGTTTTCACCTACTTTAGACACTGAATATTTGTCGTTTTGAAGCTCAGTTTGAAATGTTTTAGTTTGTCGTTTCTGTTTAAATTAATCATCTTTTAGCATACTTTTCGATCATATTAGCTCAACGGAGTGTTTTTTCGCACGCTCCGCTGTTGAAGTAGGTATTCTCTGCGTAATTTTAAAAGATACATGCCATACCATGTTAGTCGAATTTTACACTTTTTCGGTCACCGTGAATTTTTTTGTCTTGATATTAACTCACTTTATATTGACCGTCACATCGAGACCGTTGCATAGATACCTCGATTGTGTAGATCGGACCTGTTGCACTTCAAAAACATCGCAATATGGATTCTGCTTGCAATAATTTTAGCGTTTTCACCTACTTTAGACACTGAAAATTTGTCGTTTTAAAGCTCAGTTTGAAATGATTTAGGTTGTCGTTTCTGTTCAAATCGATTATCTTTTAGCATATTTTTCGATCACATTAGCTCACAAAAATGGTTTTGCGCACGCTCCGCTGTGCAAATACGTACTTTTTTGCGATATTTTAAAAGATACATCCCATACAAAGTAAGTCGAATTTTACACTTTTTCGGTCACCGTGAAATATTTTGTCTTGATATTAACCGACTTTATATTGACCGTCGCGTCGATGCCGTTGCGTAGACACCTCGTTTATGTAGACCGGACCTGTGACATTTTAAAAACATCGCAATATGGATTCTTGTTGCAATAAATTTAGCGTTTTAACCTTCTTTATACACTGAATATTTGTCGTTTTGAAGCTCAGTTTGAAATGTTTTAGTTTGTCGTTTCTGTTCAAATCGATCATCGTTTAGCATACTTTTCGATCATATTAGCTCTTCGGAGTGTTTTTGCGCACGCTCCGCTGTTAAAGTAGGTATTATCTGCGTAATTTTAAAAGATACATGCCATACTGTTAGTAATATTCATCTGTGAAACGGAACAAACTCTAGTCTATGTTTTGTCTATGTCACATATGTATATCCGTTATAAAATAAAGACAGTTGCGAGTCGGCTTCTTCCAAATTAATACCGTCTTTTATTTATTTCACATTAAAAGGTTATGGGCCCAGCCCTGATACCTGGACTTTATTTCTATTGTGAAATAAAAGTGCAAAAAGACTATTGTGCGTGCAGTGACTGTTAATTACGAACATTTGGCGTGTATTCCGCGGGACTCGACACGTGTCTTCAGAAATGGCTACGAACTCGTTCATCGCAAATGTGCCAAAGCTGAAGGGACGTGAGAACTACAGCGAGTGGGCCTTTGCTGCCGAAAATCTCCTTGTCCTGGAAGGAAAACAAAATTCCATCTCCAAAACAAGTGATGAAACCAAAATTGATGCAGATGATGCCATAACGAAAGCCAAATTGATACTCACAATTGACCCTTCGTTATTCGTACACATCAAAAGTGCAGAAACCACCAGAGATTTATGGCAACAACTGAAACAGATGTTTGACGATTCCGGTTTTTCAAGACGAATAACTTTGTTACGACATTTAATATCTATACGCCTAGAAACATCAGAGTCGATGACGAGTTACGTGACGCAAATCATTGAAACCGGGCAGAAATTATCAGGAACGGGTTTTAAGGTCAACGATGAGTGGATTGGATGCCTCATGCTGGCCGGATTGCCTGATAAATATTACCCTATGATAATGGCAATTGAGCATTCAGGAATCGCCATCACGGCGGACATAGTCAAATCAAAGTTACTGGATTTAGCCGGAAATGATGAATCTTCGGTTGGCAGCGCTTTGTACAGTCATAGAGGGCAGCACTATCGGAATGAACGAAGCAAATCGAACAACTCTGTAAGCAACTCAAACAAAGATGGCGAAATGTCAAATGCCAACAACAATAACAAGAAGAAAATTATTAAATGTTATCGTTGTAAGCAGATCGGACACTATAAAAATAAGTGTACCCAAGCAGATACCAAGATAAAGAGCTCGAACGCGTTTTCCGCAGTGTTCTTGAGTGGAAACTTCACTAAAAACGATTGGTATCTGGACTCGGGAGCCAGCGTGCATATGACCGCCAATGAAAATTACTTAAGAAATACATCCAGTACACCACATATTAAGGAGATAATAGCAGCTGACAAGAATGCAATGAAGGTATTGTGCTCCGGTGATGTAGAAATCATAACCATTACTGCAAAGAGTAAATACTTCATAACAATAAAAGATATTATTATAAATATACTATATTAGATAGAGAAACGGCTTAAATGGGACAGAAAGTCCACACAACATATTCTAGTTGGTTTTGCTGAGAATGTAAAAGGATATCGAATCTATGACCCAGTTAAAAGATGTGTGACCATCAGTAGGGATGTCATAATACAAGAGAACTTAAAACAATATTCTAAGAATAATAATAATGAAATAGCAGTTTCAGTGGGGGAAGTCTCCAAAACGCAACCTTTTAATGTGAAATGGATGGGGGACGGTGCTGGTTTGGAGGAAGCCGACTCGCAACAAGATGAGAGTGTGATGATTTTTGTATTTAGATTCAATCAGTAGCCCTGTTGTAATCTTAACTCATTATAATAAGAGTTGACGTTATTTATGTAAAAACGAGTATTGTTACTTTATCGAATAACGTTATCGCTATCGCTATTTAAAAATGGCAACACTGGCTGCCCCTTCCCTTCTTATTTTCTGACTTGCGGAGTGCACTCGAAAGGCGAGCCAGTCTAGTGCTGACCGCCGAAGCGAAAGGTTGAGGGAAGGAACCTATGTTAAATTGTAGTTATAATTATTAATGTGGCTAGACTAGAGGTAGTAATTTGTATCATAGATAAGTGTGTTGATGGAATAAAGAACTTTATAAACTCAACCGAGTTTGATTCACGACACGTCGGAAGTGGAAGAGGAAACCTTCAGCTCACAAAGGGTATGTATGTACTATTATTTCCAAATGATAAGAGCAAGTAATATTATTTAATAAAATTTTCTTGAAGTTAACGCCATAAATACCACGATAGGATAGCATTGGTTGGGATAATATTCTGCTGCGGTTGAACTGTAGCAATATTATCCTGATTTAATCGTGTTAAGTTTCCAACTGATCGTTTGGTCAAGGCTACTCCTTGATAATGATCTGAGGTGATTAATACGAGTATGCTCAATAGCAAAGTAGGTAGGTAACAAATTGTCGGGCTAGCCCTAGGTTGTTCTTAATATGAACTGGGTCTATGCTAACTCGACGCAGTCGTGCTAAGCTATCATCAAATCATTTGGGCAAGGCTACCCTTTGCTAATGGTATGTGAAAGCTAAATGCGCGATTTATTAAATTGGGTCAACTACGTAGGCATGTTTAACAAAATATTATATTTTTTTTTCTCATAATTATCGGGGTAGTGTTAGGTTGCATTGGTTGGGATAATATTTTGCTGCGGTTAAGCTGTTGCACTATTATCCTGACTAAATTGTGTTACGTTTCTAACTGGCCATTTGGTCAAGGCTACTCCTTGATAATGTTCAGTGGATACGAGACACGAGTACGTGCAACTAAATAGCTAAATATAATAAATGACCTCAGTAGTTCCTTCATCCTAATAGGAAATACGAAAAGAAATAGGTATTAAATATTATCATGTCACTGCCTATTGTAGGTAGCTATGTTTAGTTGATTGAGAATAACCGTTCAACCTGCAACTGTTCTAGGGCTAATATTTTTGTGTTCATAAATAATTATACCTACAATAAATAAATAAAACTTTATTTCAGACTTTGCATTCATAATTTGTTAACAGACTTATAAACTATGTTAGTGAGTTCAACAATTGTGTGTTTTTAATCAATTGTGTTAAATTTCAACCAATTCAATCCAATTTAATTATAAACATTCGAATCATTTCTTATTTCAATTCAATTTCGTTTGTTATATGACTTGAATTGAGTGCCCTTTAGGGTATATAATTTGTTAATACACCCATTGATTATGTAAGTGAGTTAAATAATACTGAGTTTTTTATATTTATTAAACTGAGTTCAATTTAAACCAACTTAAGTAAATTAAATTAGAATCATTTTACTTTTACTTCAATTCCATTTGATATGACTTGATATAAAGGCTTTTTAGGTAAATGACTTATTGCCAATTCAACCCAATTAAAATTCACATACATTTTTATTTTAAATTCGAATTCATTCAATATATAACTTGAAATAAAGGCCATAGTGTCAGATTTTACAAAGTAGTTTTAGCGGCCAGGTGTGTCGCGTGGACCAAATGTGTCCTTAAGTAGCGGCCAGGTCTGTCGCATGGGCCAAGTGTGTCCTTATGTAGCGACCAGGTGTGTCGCATGGACCAAGTGTGTCCTCAAATAGCGGCCAGGTGTGTCGCGTGGACCAAGTGTGTCCTTAAATAGCGGCCAGGTGTGTCACGTGGACCAAGTGTGTCCTCAAATAGCGGCCAGGTGTGTCGCGTGGACCAAGTGTGTCCTCAAATAGCGGCCAGGTGTGTCGCGTGGACCAAGTGTGTCCTTAGGTAGCGGCCAAGAGTGTCGCTTGGGCCTAGTGTGTCCATAGTTCTGTACATTTAATTATTCAAAAGCAGCAGAAGTGACCAAGTCAGTCAATCAATCAACAAAATTCATTTATTGTGTAATACCATGTACATTAGTTATGTACATGTAAGTTATGTATAGTAGCTATGTATTTTCCTTGATTAGATCGGGCCATTTGTGCCATGAAAGAGCTATGTATGTCTTACAAAAGGTCAAGTCTAACTGTGAATTCTTTTACTAGAAATTTTCATTAGCAACGGTCATGTGAGCCATATAGGCGCTCTTACTTGCGTTCAGGATTATTTGCAACATTATCCCTTTACTAAAATTATGCTCTAATAAATGAATAGACTCCATAGTAATTAGATTTAAAGATATTTATTCTCATAAATACAAACAGTTCATTTACAAAGATAATTATTGAAACCATAACTTAGTAAATAAATACCATATCCAAAATATGATTTTGTTGATAACAACACTAATGCTGGTATTCTTTTTCTTCCGAGGTGATGAGACTGAAGAGCACGAGACCAAACCAGGCTGGTTGGGCCTAAAAAGACGAAAGAGCTCGCGATCGAGGTTGAGGACATCGACATCTTCTAAAGGAAGTCACAAATCAAAAGTACCCTTTCGGCGTCACCAACGCTCGAAACCGTCGAGTCACCTGAAATTACCGTTTCACACAATCCGAAGTGACTGTTTGGCTCCGATCACAAAAAGAAAAAAAGAACAACTTCTATGTTTTAATTGTAATATATTCATTCATTGAATAAGTCCTTGTACACACAATTCTGATATTTTTCGCAGAGGTTTATCTTGATTCCCGTCGTTTTAGAACCATTGCAGCGTTCGTGGTGGCGGGTAGGCTAGGATGTTATTTATCCAAAAGAAAATAATATCATCACTTCTTCTTAGTAGAATGGGTTATTTTGTTGCGATTGAGTACAGAATTTTGAATATATGTACAGTCCGACAGCACATCAAATTACCCACTTTTGTTGCAAACTTAACCTTATTACAATTGCATAAGATACCGCACGTTTTACCTTTACGTGCTGTTTTCCGTAAAACTGATAATTTTGGTAAATGTTTAATCGCTCCCACAGACCTAATATACTAAGTTGACTTTGCGAAAAATACCGCGCATTTATCACGATCATGAGAAAAATATACCTATTGAAACACGATGTTAGTAAATTCTTACTTGAATTAACGTTGTGACTTAATTATTTCAAAACAAAGATTTAATTAATTCATTGACGCGGTGATTTTATTGTCGGCTAACTTAAACGCCATTTAAGTCGCGTAACGCGTTATAATGCAGTTCGTTTACATTCATAGAAAATACCCTTACTTCCTCTACATAAATTGTTCTGTTTTAACCATACTAGAACTATAAAGGGTAGCAGATTCCGTTGCAATTTTGATAGCGCAGTTAACCGCCAAACTTGTAAGACATAAAATTTATATAAAAAGTTTATAAATTATTATTTATTTAATGAAAGAAATACACAGAAGATAAATAATTAATTACAAACTTAACATCGCTCGCTACATGTAAGTAAAACAATTTTATAGGTAAGTTTTACCTGTTAATAAACTGTGGAGTAATTACATTAATTTTGGGACAGATGGTCCTAAACTTATACATATTAATATTAATTTATGACTTCTATAAATATTTAGGAATCAAATAACTTACTACATATTTCTGTAATACTGCACAAACAATAAAAAAAAATGAAATTATACATCAATAACGAGCTTCGGCAGGTATACTTTACTTATTAAATAACCATCTTATAAGTATTCCTGACTAGTAGACAGTCAGTTATACATAAATTAATGTATCCTCAATGTCTACATAAATTTGTCTTAAATGACATTGTTTATCTATAAATCATTACTCCGACAATTTGTAAAAACATTTGTTTCGTAATATTTTTTTATACTTATTGTCTTTTAGCACTTTTATTATATACGTCTGTCTAGTTTTCGCTCAATCTAGTACTTACGTAAGAGACGAAAGGCATTGTTGCGGGACAGGGTGCCCTTAAAGAATAATATATTTTTTTGTTAGGAAAAATAAAATCATATGCGGGCCAGTTTTCAAAAAAAAATGAGTCCTCTTTCTATGTTATTGTTTGATGCTCTGTTAAAATATTATCACTTAAAACGAGGTGACCTTACATAATATACTAATCATTGACTTCAAAAGAAATATATTTTCATATATGAATTTTATATTGACGCCAAACACGACGTTTGCTCTGCAATATGCTTGGGTTTGGAATAACTAAAGACGCGTTGTAATACATTTAAATGGGGACTAGGGACGTCTACACACCAAAACGTAAATAGGAGACCGTGATCTCATAGGTCAATTAATAAATAATTATGCACAAAGGCTTTATTTCAAAACTGGTTTTTATTCTAGTTCCCCACTTTGATATTTTTCTGTATTCTTGGCAATATCATGCCGTTTATTATTATTTTTTACATGTAACAGCATAATATCGTTGAGTTTACTTTGCTGGGTAAATTGTATTTGTAGTAGGGCTTAATTATTAATTTGACTATTAAATCTAACCTCAATTCTATTTAAATTATTTGTATAATGATTAATAAAGTGAAGTAAGTACTTGTTCCTACTACTAAATAAAAACCACATCTTCATGTACTGTTCGTATATAGTTAACAAATATGTATTAATATGGGCCCTTAAATATTGAATTTTTCTCATACGGACACACAATATTAGGGAAAGTTAAACTACAAAGTAATATTTTATGGTAACAATAAATTGAAAGATCATAAGAGATTATATAAGTCACTCAGATAATATAATAATAATAATGATCCCTTAAATGACTGTATCTCTGTAAACAGTCTTTATAAGAGATTGAGATTCCATTCAATTGCGATAAAAAACAAACAACGAGTTATTAATAATATACATAATAGCTTAATTCTACTTGTATGACTTTAAGTGCTAAGATTCATAACTTTCATTATTGATATGTGCCACGCAAATTACGAAATTTAACTTTTAAAAAAAAGTTATCTAAGTAGCTTCAATAATTCTTGATTATGTTCTCCCCGATTAACAAGTGACGTTTATTATGGATGCTTTACTGATTTTCTTAATATCTATCTCAATACATAGGTTTATAGCCTAATACATTACTTAATATGAAAAATTCAAATCATGAGACTGTGTTTCAGAAAGAAACTTTATTGTTTTCTCCTTATTATTTTATTTACTTTATACTTATTATCATTATACAAATTGTGAACTATTATCATATTGCTGAATGCACCGTTCAGTCATTCCTTTAAGTTATTCAAAAATTGAATTAGATGCTAGAAAATGACGATAATAGAAATTAAAGACTCGAAAACATATTGTAATGGAGTATAATGTTGTTATTTGTAGAAACGAGGTATTAATTTGACAACCTCCGTGGTGTAGTGGCTAGGCACGCTTGTTTCAAGGCGTCGCCGCTCTTAGTTCCCGGGTTCGATTCCCGGTCGGGTCAATATAGATATCAAAATTTTCTATATTGTCTTAGGTCTGGGTGTTGTGGTACCAACTTTGTGTCTGATTTTCATAACTCTGAACAATGTATGTGATTGGTGTCCAATAATTTGTTTTTTACTGTGTATATAGATAAGGTCTCTTTAAAGTTAGGATCTTAAAACTACAAAAAGTTACCAATAAATTTCATTCATTCATCAATTTAAAAGTCAATTAAGTTAAAGATTCTTTCCATTTTGTTATCTTAAAATCAGATGTTTTTTTTAAATTCCTATTAAATATATAAGAACATAATAGATTGTTAATAAATAAAATGGCTTCGATAAATGACCCTTTGTCATAGACAGGAGTAAAAAAAAACCATTAGTTTCATTAATAATTACGATTGCGATCATAATTATAATAACATAACCATACTTAACCTTTTAACCTTTAAAACGAAATAACCATGAAATTATAGGTACATAATAGGTTATGAACCCGGTAACATAAAAGATATAAGATGTATAAAATGTTCGTTGCCGCAAGTCTTACAAGACACTGGATTAATACTTCACCCTTGATAAAGCATAATCAATCTAAAGATTCAATAGATCAATCGATATTGGTCAAGTAAACCAAAAAAAATTTAAAATGATAAAAAGTACTAGAAATGTGATAATTGCTATTAATAAGAATATTTTGTAATTATGTATTACTGAGTGAGCTCAACAGTATAATTGTAGCATAACCTTTATTTCTTGTTAGACTTAAATGCCGAATGTGATGATTTTATAATGTGTACTCAACAGCTTAATTTTGGCATAATCTTTATTGCTTGTAATATGATAAATGTAGTATGCTGTAGTAGTATTGATACAAATGCGCCATTGTAAATATTTTATAAAATGCACCAGGAGGTGCATTAGGTCGGATGGCCGAATGTGATGATTTTTGTATTTAGATTCAATCAGTAGCCCTGTTGTAATCTTAACTCATTATAATAAGAGTTGACGTTATTTATGTAAAAACGAGTATTGTTACTTTATCGAATAACGTTATCGCTATCGCTATTTAAAAATGGCAACACTGGCTGCCCCTTCCCTTCTTATTTTCTGACTTGCGGAGTGCACTCGAAAGGCGAGCCAGTCTAGTGCTGACCGCCGAAGCGAAAGGTTGAGGGAAGGAACCTATGTTAAATTGTAGTTATAATTATTAATGTGGCTAGACTAGAGGTAGTAATTTGTGTCATAGATAAGTGTGTTGATGGAATAAAGAACTTTATAAACTCAACCGAGTTTGATTCACGACAAGAGTGAAGAAAGTGAAGAACTTGATTATGTCAATATACCCACTTGCTCGGAGTCAACACAAGATGCTCTAGCTGATTTTAACTCTGTGTTTTTTTTTTTTTTTTTTCTCTTTATTTAAGGAGCTTGGTCACCATTGACTATGTCGCTCCGTAATACCCAAGCCTTAAGATTATAACAATACAACTTTATGAAAACTTATACCTCAATTTTTAACAGTATTATTATATATATTATAAAGAACGTGTGCTTCATCTGACAGGGGCTGTGCGAGTAGGCTGTTGCAACTACCTATTTGGTTCCTGTTGTGAGGCCGAAACAACCGCGATCTTTGTGGCTCACTCCGCACACACTCCATCAAGATGTGCTGTACGTCATCCGTGGTTCCACAATCGTCACAAAGTGGTGACGCTGATATACCCATTAAAAATGTAAATTTTTTAGAAGGAATGTGTCCCGAGCGAAGTCTCATCGCTGTAACAATATTTTTCCTTGTCAGTGAGTAGTTATCAATCCAGGAAACCGTCAAAGGCTCAGGTTGGATCGTCTTATACCAGATACCCTTTTCTTTAGATCTTAGATCAAAGTATTCCTTCCACATTTCATAACAATGTCCTTTTACCAGGTAGAGGTAATCAGAAAAGTAAGGTTTAAGCTCTAAAGGTATGCCATCATTACAGGCTCTCCTGGCGAGTGAATCTACGTGTTCATTTCCGTATATACCTACATGAGATGGGATCCACTGCAGTTTTATAAATTTAGAATTACATTGTAGCTCTAAAAGCTGTTTCACAATTATGTAAGCTATCGGAGTGCCTCGAAAAGTCGAGGTGCACCGAGCTATGTGTTGCAGGGCACTCTTGGAGTCAGTCAGCACTACAAATTTATTATGGTTAATTGAAGAAATGTAGGATAATGCTTCTCTAATGGCTACTAACTCAATATGCATAATAGATGTTTTTGATTGGATTTTGAATGACATAAAAGTTTCTTGTTGAGGATCATAAAAAGCTGCTCCTGCTTCATCTCTTTCTTTTGAACCATCGGTAAAAATTTTGTAAAAACTGTTCAATTCGGTTTCTAAAAGTTCTAAACAAATACTTCTTAGAGTAGTTGGATTGTATTTATTTTTTGATTCTTGAACTTTATCTATTTGGTGTTGAATATATTTTTTTAAATTTAGTGAGCTGAACCAAAAGTTATATGCAAACATTTCTAAATTCTTACTGCAATGGACTGAACTCGATTTGAGGTATTCATGCGCAGTAACTAGGACAGGTTTATTTTTTCTATTCCACGCATTCATATTTAATTCTAGATCGTTAATTGATTGAATAATGGGTGTATTGAATTCCAAAGATTTGCATTTTAAGTAGAATTTTCCTGCTAAATGGCGTCTGCGAATATGGAGTGGCGGTAAGCTTAGTTCACTGCCCATCACATGAATGGGGGTCGATTTTATAAAACTTCCAATAATCCGCATAGCTTGGTTTTGGATTTTTTCCAGTTTGTAAAGATGAGAGTCAGCACTGTCTCCAAATAAAAAACAAGCATAGTCCGGACGACTTCGTAAAAGAGCGATATAAACCTGTCTTAGATACTTCGGGTGGATGCCCCACGTTGTTCCAGCTAATGTTTTTAGTATATTGAGGTATTTACACGTCTTATCTACAGTCTCATTTATATGTTTTGCCCACCTGAGGGACCGGTCAAGCCAAAGCCCTAAATATTTTACATTATCTACAATTTGGAGGTCATTATCATTAATTTTGATGTTAACTGCTTGCCTATTAATACCCTTTTTAAAAACACAAACTTTGGTTTTTTCAGTAGATATTTCCAGTCCTAACATACTCAATTGGTTAACAATCTGGTCTAAAGCGCCCTGTAACAAATGTGTAGCATTATTTATATCCTTATTTACTGAGTAAACTACAAAGTCATCAGCATATTGTAGTATATGTACATAAGGGTTATTAATTTCTTTTGTTATGTCAATGGTTGCTACATTGAACAAGAGTGGGGATAGAGGATCACCCTGGGCTAAGCCTCGTCCAGAGGACCGTACCTCGAAAGAGTTATTGCTCTTCACTCTAAGGTATCGTTCTCGAAGAAATTCCCAAAGATAATCACAAATTTTACTACCTGCTCCTAAATTATCCAGTTTGGTTAGTAGCGCACTTATATCTACATAATTATAAGCGTTGTTTATGTCAATAAAGCAACCAATTGTTGTACAGTTTTCACAGAACCCTTTCTGTATCCTGGTGGTAAGGTGACTCAAATTATCTAAGCAAGATCTACATTTACGAAATCCCAGAGTCTTATCAGATAGTAATCTGTTTCTTTCCAAGAACCACTCTAGTCTTTTTTGAATAATTGAATGGAAAATTTTACACAGGCATGATATAAGCGAAATGGGTCTAAGTGATGAAGCCGTATTCGGGTTCCTTCCCGGTTTAGGAATAGGTACAATATTTATATTTCTCCACTGACTAGGTACAAATACACCCGAAAGAAAAGAATTATACAGTTTTATTAAAACTATTTTAGAATTTAATGGTAGATGTTTGATCATTGAAAAGGAAACGTCATCGCTTCCTGGGGCTGTATCTTTTGATTTTATGCTATTATTTAGTTCATCTAGAGTTATTGGTAGTTCGGAAATATTATTTTTAGATGTAAAAGTGGGTTTCGATGGGCATGTGTGGTCAGGCGTTAAGCTACGTAATAATTCATTTATTTGTTTTTCATTAATGTGTTGTTTTGGTGTTCTATGTCCTTTCATCCATCTCATCTTATTCCACAAATCGCAAATAGAAGATTTCTCGTCTATACTAGAACAGAAATTTTGCCATGACTGCCTTTGTGTATTTCGGAGCAATCTTTGTGTTTCGCCTATTTTCTTTTTTAGGTTTATAAGGTTCTGTGGGGTAGGATTTCTCCTAAACTGCGCTAGAGCAAGTCGACGGTTAGCAACGGATTTAGATAGTTCTGGGTTCCAATAAGCTTTTGGGCGGAACTTCGAATAAGGATTGAAACATTTTTTTGTTACAGGAATACAGTTATCAGCAGCATTTTGTATAGATTGCATAAATTTGTCATACGTAGTTTGCAGATCATCTGAAAAGTTAAATTCACTGAATGTCTCTTCCAATTGAGTCGAAAACTTACCCCAGTCTGCGTTTCTAAATTGTCTTTTTCTTTCTATTTGAAGAGTGGCATCAAAAAATGTAGATATCTTTATAACTAAGTGGTCACTGCCCAGTGTTTCGTTTGTTGTTTTCCAGACAAAATTCAAGGCTATGTCAGAGGATACTAATGTAATATCTGGAGCAGTCAGTCTAAGAACACCTTCTACTAATTGTATGCGAGTGTGACTTCCGTCATTTAAAATTACATAATTATGATCGATCATTGCATCAAAAATCTGATTTCCGCGCGTATCGGTTTTAGTAGACCAACTCGGGTGATGACCATTAAAATCTCCAAGAAGTATAGTCTTAGTAACACTCAGAGAAAAGACATGATTCCAAACATTTTGATCTGTATTAATATCTGGGGGACAATAAATACCAATAATATTTTTAACGTGATTGCAATTAAAGAGTTCTACGTGTATTATTTCTAAATCAGAGTAGTTATGACGGACTTGAAGTTGTTGCGCCTGAATAGATTTATGAGTCAATATTGCTATACCGCCTCCACGTGAATCTCTATCGCTACGAAAAATGTTAAAATTACTTATTCTAAAACAGATATCTGGATCAAACCAGGTCTCTGAGACCATGGCAATATGTATCTTTTCCTGAATCAATAACTGCTCGAAACTTTTTAATTTAGGTTTTAAACTGCGAGCGTTCCACTGAAAAAAATTGAGGTTAACATTTTTTGTAATCTGACTTTCACCCATTCAAGAAGGACAAAATTTTTGAAAAAGATGAAAAATCAGGTATAAAGTTCTTAAACCAGTTATTAAGCCAATCTATGAAAATCTTAAAACATTCTTTTAACTTAATCAGTAAGCCGTGTTTCTTGTCCAATACTATCTCTTTGAGCTTTTGCAGCAGTACTTGCCAAGTGGGTCCATATTTTTGACATGTATAGGAAGCATCGCAGGTCGTCGTCTCTGCGCCATCGGTGGGTGAGGGTTCTTCGTTGCAATTGTCCGAATTTTCTTCAGAGTTGGTCAATTCAATGTCAGCAACTACATTTTCAGAAATATGATAAGATTTTTTATGATTTTTCTTTCGTTTCTTATTGCTTATTCTTTTTGATGATTTCTCTGGGGTGTCCTGAATTTTCGTCTGCACTATGTCTGAATACAATGGGCTATTATTAGGTGTCACGTCGAAGACCACGGTTGGAGTTGTGCAAGTCGCCAATCGATTGGTAGATGTGTTCTGAGTTTCAGCCAAGCGATGCTGTGGGGATGGTGGAACATAAGCAGTCAAAGCCTTCTGGTAAGTACAATTGAATTCAGACATTAGTTCTCTTACTCGCTTTTCTTTTTTATATACAGGACAACTTTTTGATAAAGCCATATGTCCTCCGGCGCAATTAACACATGTAAATACACGAGTTTCGCAATTATTGTGGTTCTTACAACATTTCGGACATATAACCTTGTTCGATGGGCACATTTTCATGGTGTGACCGAATCTCCAGCACTTTGCGCACTGTGTCACGGGGAATATGAATGGGTCAACCTTGATTTTTATATCTATAAGATATATGTGGCTAGGGAGAGTGGGGCCCTTGAATCCAATTCTGACTGTTTCGCTCGGTACCCAACCTTCTTCTGTTTTTCTGTTTAGTCGTTTAATCGTAAGTAATTCTTTATCTGTAATAATGTGTTGTAAAAGTTCCTCATCTGTTAACTCAATATCTATGTCTCGAATAATGCCGTATGAAAGTCCTACTTCCCATGTTTTTTGCTTACGCCAACCCATATTGCTAAATTCCGGGCACTCAATAAATTTCGTTGCACTAATTTCGTTCTCAAAAGTAAGCGTTATTTTGTAGGGGTTTACGTATTTCACTTTAGATATATCTGTTATATTATGCTGCTGCAACAATTTCGCCAGGGCGAATTGCTTAGGCAGTTTATCTTTAGCTGTAACGCATATCTGTATCGGAAAACTATCAGAAAGAGTTGGGTCTCTTGTCTTCTTTTTAGAATTTCTGCATACTGTTTGCCAAGTCTCCTCGTTGTCATTTTCTCTAGGGCGTTTATTATACTTGTCTTTATGTTGTATGTTGTTTTCATCCATATTTGTTGAGTCCTCTTCAAATAAATCCATCGATTCTAATGAAACATTTGCGTTGTTTACGTTCTCCTCGCTGTAATAGGCTCGTCCTTGAGCCATAAGCAGTAAATTCACTTCATGTATCACAGACGGCCCGGCGCACGGTCGCACAGCGCGCGGGCGCAGGCCGCAGATAACAAACCGGTTAACTTCTCGCACTTATTTGTGACGAGCGACGCGTACAATCCGAACGAGTTATGATTTTAGTTGATGATTACACTCGTATGGCTTTTGTTTACTTTCTCAAAGCAAAGAATCAAGTGTTCAAGTTTTTCAAAGAATTTAAGGCATTGGTAGAAAACCAACAGAGTAGAAAGATAAAAACATTGCGTACAGATAATGGCTTAGAATTCTGTAGTAATGAGTTTGAAAACTATTTGTCTGAGTCGGGTATAATCCATCAAAAAACTAACACTTATACCCCAGAACAGAATGCCATTAGTGAACGAATGAACAGAACTGTTGTAGAAAGAGCTCGATGCATGTTGTTTGATGCAGGACTTGATAAGAAGTTTTGGGCTGAGTCTATAAATACAGCAGTATATCTTAGGAACAGGTCGCTAGCATCAGGATTAAACAACATGACACCGTTTGAGCTTTGGACTGGTAAAAAGCCAGATTTAAGTCATATCCGAGTATTTGGGAGTCAGGTTATGATGCATATTCCAAAGGAGAAACGGCTTAAATGGGACAGAAAGTCCACACAACATATTCTAGTTGGTTTTGCTGAGAATGTAAAAGGATATCGAATCTATGACCCAGTTAAAAGATGTGTGACCATCAGTAGGGATGTCATAATACAAGAGAACTTAAAACAATATTCTAAGAATAATAATAATGAAATAGCAGTTTCAGTGGGGGAAGTCTCCAAAACGCAACCTTTTAATGTGAAATGGATGGGGGACGGTGCTGGTTTGGAGGAAGCCGACTCGCAACAAGATGAGAGTGAAGAAAGTGAAGAACTTGATTATGTCAATATACCCACTTGCTCGGAGTCAACACAAGATGCTCTAGCTGATTTTAACTCTGTGTTGCAGAATGTCTCTACATTCTGCAACACAGAGTTAAAATCAGCTAAATCATCCTCTGAGTCGGAGTCCACAACCCCAGAATTGCCTAAGAGGAGAAGGCAACCACCAGAACGTTACGGTTTCACTAGCGTTTGTAATCCATTGAATCTCAGAAGTAGCGATGATCCAGTCAGTGCTGATCAGGCTCTGCAAAGCCCTGATAAAGATAAGTGGATCGCTGCGATGGAAGAAGAACTGAAAGCTTTTGAAGAAAACCATGCGTGGGTGCCGGTGAGTGAAGTGCCTCCAAATAAAACATTAGTGCAGTGTAAATGGGTTTTCAAAAGAAAGCTAGACAGTGACAACAGTGTGCGTTATCGTGCTCGTCTGGTAGCTAAGGGCTTCACCCAAAAACCAGGTGTGGACTATGATGAAACTTTCTCACCTGTAGTGCGTCACTGTACTCTAAGAATGTTATTTTCACTTGTTGTTCAATTAAATTTAAATGTTACTCACCTCGATGTAAAAACTGCATTTTTAAATGGTAATCTAAAGGAAGAAATTTATATGGCTCTACCTGAAACTTATTTAAAAGATGTAAATAATTGTAAAGCTCTAAAACTTAACAAAGCAATATATGGTTTGAAACAATCATCAAGATCTTGGTATGAAAAAATTGATCAATGTTTAACTGAGTTAGGTTTTAATAAAAGCCATATTGAACCTTGTGTGTATACAAAATTTAATGAAAATGTAAAGATTATCATTGCCCTGTATGTTGATGATTTTTTTGTTTACTCGAATTGTCCATCCGAGACAGATAATTTTATATCCATTTTAAGTTCCAAGTTTAATATTAAAAATCTAGGTCAAGTTCAACAATGTTTAGGTATGCGAGTAAAAATTGATAAACATAACAATGTTATTACTTTAGATCAGGAACAGTACATAGATCAGTTGTTAGAAAAATTTAATATGTTAAATTGCAAAGATGTAAATACACCTATGGAAAGTAAATTATGTATAGATAATAATAGTAATGTTTGTGATCCTCAAATACCATATCAACAATTGATTGGCAGTCTCATGTACTTGGCTGTACTAACAAGGCCAGACATAGCGTTTAGTGTAAGTTTTTTAAGTCAATTTAATGCTTGTCATAACATTACTCATTGGCGCCATGTAAAGCGCATTTTAAGATATTTAAAGAAAACTAAAAGTTATTGTTTAAAATATGTGAAAGGGTCTTCTGAACTAGTAGGATTTGCTGATGCTGACTGGGGAAATGGTACTGATAGAAAATCATTTACTGGCTATTGTTTTACTTTGTCTGGGGGGGCTGTGTCCTGGGAAAGTAGAAAACAAAGAACTGTAGCGCTTTCTAGTATGGAAGCCGAATATATGTCAATGGCTGAAGCATGTAAAGAATTAATGTATCTTAGAGTTTTGTTATCTGAAGTTACTAATACTGAGATTGAATACCCTATTGTCTTATACAATGATAGCCAAAGTGCTCAAAGATTAGTAAATAACCATACTCTACATAGGCGAAGTAAACACATTGACATTCGTTATCATTTTATAAGGCAAGCTGTTAATGTAAAGTAATTGTTTTGAAGTACATGTCTACTAATGAAATGCCAGCAGATGTACTAACTAAGGCTCTTAGTGCACCAAAGCATTACCATTGTATTCAGAGTTTAGGACTTGTTAATGTTTAATTAATGTTTCATGTGATGAAGTGGGGGTGTTAGTAATATTCATCTGTGAAACGGAACAAACTCTAGTCTATGTTTTGTCTATGTCACATATGTATATCCGTTATAAAATAAAGACAGTTGCGAGTCGGTTTCTTCCAAATTAATACCGTCTTTTATTTATTTCACATTAAAACATACAATGTTAGTCGAATTTTACACTTTTTCGGTCATCGTGAAATATTTTGTCTTGATATTAACCGACTTTATATTGACCGTCGCATCGAGCCCGTTACGTAGACACCTCGTTTGTGTAGATTGAACCTGTTGCACTTTAAAAACATTGCAATATGGATTATGTTTTCAATAATTTTAAAGTTTTTACCTACTTTAGACACTGAATATTTGTCGTTTTAAAGCTCAGTTTGAAATGTTTTAGGTTGTCGTTTCTGTTCAAATCGATTATCTTTAAGCATATTTTTCGATCACATTAGCTCACTAAAGTGGTTTTGCGCACGCTCCGCTGTTGAAATAGGTACTTTTTTGCGATATTTTAAAAGAAACATCCCATACAAAATTAGTCGAGTCTTACACTTTTTCGGTCACCGTGAAATATTTTGTCTTGATATTAACCGACTTTATATTGACCGTCGCATCGAGCCCGTTGCGTAGACACCTCGTTTGTGTAGATCGGACCTGTTGCACTTCAAAAACATCGCAATATGGATTCTGTTTATAATAACTTTAGCGTTTTCACCTACTTTAGACACTGAATATTTGTCGTTTTAAAGCTCAGTTTGAAATGTTTTAGGTTGTCGTTTCTGTTCAAATCGATTAACTTTTAGCATATTTTTCGATCACATTAGCTCACTAAAGTGGTTTTGCGCACGCTCCGCTGTGGAAATAGGTACTTTTTTGCGATATTTTAAAAGATACATCCCATACAAAATTAGTCGAATTTTACACTTTTTCGGTCACCGTGAAATATTTTGTCTTGATATTAACCGACTTTATATTGACCGTCGCGTCGATGCCGTTGCGTAGACACCTCGTTTATGTAGACCGGACCTGTGATATTTTGAAAACATCGCAATATGGATTCTGTTTTACAATAATTTTAAGCGTTTTAACCTACTTTATACACTGAATATTTGTCGTTTTGAAGCTCAGTTTGAAATGTTTTAGTTTGTCGTTTCTGTTCAAATCAATCATCGTTTAGCATATTCTTCGATCATATTAGCTCACCGAAGTGTTTTTGCGCACGCTCCGCTGTTAAAGAAGGTATTATCTGCGTAATTTTAAAAGATACATGCCATAGAATGTTAGTCGAATTTTACACTTTTTCGGTCACAGTGAAATATTTTGTCTTGATATTAACCGACTTTATATTGACCGTCGCATCGAGCCCGTTACGTAGACACCTCGTTTGTGTAGATCGGACCTGTTGCACTTCAAAAACATTGCAATATGGATTCTGTTTTCAATAATTTTAAAGTTTTCACCTACTTTAGACACTGAATATTTGTCGTTTTAAAGCTCAGTTTGAAATGTTTTAGGTTGTCGTTTCTGTTCAAATCGATCATCTTTTAGCATACTTTTCGATCATATTAGCTCACCGAAGTGTTTGTGCGCACGCTTTGCTGTTCTGGTTGGTACTATCCTGCGTTATTTTAAAAGATACATGCCATACAATGTAAGTCAAATTTTACACTTTTTCGGTCGCCGTGAAATATTTTGTCTTGATATTAACCGACTTTATATTGACCGTCGCGTCGATGCCGTTGCGTAGACACCTCGATTGTGTAGATCGGACCAGTTGCACTTCAAAAACATCGCAATATGGATTCTGTTTGCAATAATTTTAGCGTTTTTACCTACTTTAGACACTGAATTTTTGTCGTTTTAAAGCTCAGTTTGAAATGTTTTAGTTTGTCGTTTCTGTTCAAATCGATTATCTTTTAACATGTTTTTGGTTTTAATTAGCTCACCGAAGTAGTTCTGCGCACGCGCCGCTATTCCAGTAAATACTCTTTTCCGATATTTTAAAAGATACATGCCATACAAAGTTAGTCGAATTTTACACATTTTCGGTCACCGTGAAATATTTTGTCTTGATATTAACCGACTTTATATTGACCGTCGCATCGAGCCCGTTGCGTAGACACGTCATCTGTGTAGATCGGACCTGTTGCACTTCAAAAACATCGCAATATGGATTCTGTTTGCAATAATTTGAGCGTTTTCACCCACTTTAGACACTGAATATGTGTCGTTTTAAAGCTCAGTTTGAAATGTTTTAGTTTGTCATTTCTGTTCAAATCGATCATCTTTTAGCATACTTTTCGATTATATTTGCTCACTGAAGTGTTTGTGCTAACGTTCCGCTGTTGAAATAGGTACTCTTTTGCGATATTTTAAAAGATACATCCCGTACAAAATAAGTCGAATTTTACACTTTTTCGGTCACCGTGAAATATTTTGTCTTGATATAAACCGACTTTATATTGACCGTCGCGTCGAGGCCATTGCGTAGACACATCGTTGGTGTAGATCGGACCTGTTGCATTTCAAAAACTTCGCAATATGGATTCTGTTTGCTATAATTTAAGCGTTTTCACCTACTTAAGACACTGAAAATTTGTCGTTTTAAAGCTCAGTTTAAAATGTTTAAGGTTGTCGTTTCTGTTCAAATCGATCATCTTTTAGCATATTTTTCGATCACATTAGCTCACTGAAGTGGTTTTGCGCACGCTCCGCTGTTGAAGTAGGTATTCTCTGCGTAATTTTAAAAGATACGTCCCATACAAAGTTAGTCGAATTTTTCACTTTTTCGGTCACCGTGAAATATTTTGTCTTGATATTAACCCTGAAGTTGCTTTCCAGCCGAATTCGGCCAGCGCACGCGACAAATATTGCGAATACTTTTGGGCCGAATTCGGCTCGTGCCTTTGCTTCTGTTTTACTGGCACTTCCGGTCTACTTTTGTTAGGGGAAGGTTGGCTAAATACAATCTGTGTTGTATATTCTGTGGTGTGCAACCGGAAAAAAAACAAAAGTCTATGCCTATAATATTTTTTTGACTTGTCAAATGTCGGGTCTCGCGCGGTTTGTTTTGGTGTGTTTTGAAGTGATTTATTGCTGTTATTTCTCATGTAAGTACTGTTTATTGCTAAAGATCGATTATTTTGTGTACAATGACCTATTTACAATAAGTGTTTGTGAGAAATATAACGTAAAAACAGTAGAATCAAGTCCGGAAAAGTTCGATGCCATATTCCTAATTTTCCAGTGGTATTTTACGATATGTGATCATAAACACAATGACAGGGTCGTAATAACTATTCACAACTATGTAACATAAGAACAAAACATTCATTCAGTGTTATATTGATAAAACAAAGTTAGCAATTTCGGTGTACAATAACCAAAATTGCCGTGGTCTTGGATAGCGAATTTGATCTTTATTTGTATGACATAATGACTTGTTGTGCCGGTAGCGGACTTACGACCTTTTTTTGTTGATGCATTAGATCGGATGAGGTACAAGTCGATAGTTTTATCGATAAGCGTAGTTTTTATTGGTATCGCGGTTGTAATCTTGTAATAAATCATTTTATTTTAAAACTAAACTTGTAATGTTATTGTATTAGCTAGTTTTTTTATAAACAATTTGTAATATTTTAAAAAAAATCACGATTATATTATTATAGACCATATTAGGTGCAGTCGAAAAGTTTCTTATTTTGATCATAACGTATTTTTATGGTTACAGAATGTGGAACACGACTCGGGAGCCATCTACAGATTTTATAATTCTCTTATTTTCTACGGTTCAAGAGATTGAGCAATTTCATGTAAGTAAAAAATATTATAAATTATAACGTTAATAAACCATTATAAGTAATGAGATTGTATTTTATTTACATATTCCTATTACCTTATAGAAATAATGCACTATCGACAACTATCGATAAAGTTACTGAAACTAAACTGGTGCGTCCCTAGTTGTTTTTTGCTCAGTCAGGTTTGTGCGCGTGTCGAGTTTCAAGTGGCGAAACAATAACAATCGAGAAGTCGTTTATCTTAATGGTTACACATAATGATAGCTGTGTTAGTTGCTAATTGTAACTTCTTTTGAGTGTTCATTAGTTTTTTTTTATTAGAGCCTTTAGTACAGTTTCTAAGTTTTGATCTTGTATAATAGGTTTTTTTTGTAATGCGGTCCGTATTTATGTTGACACAAATGGAAGGAACATTTAATAATAAGTATAATGTCGTTTACATTAAGATTAAATATGATTTCATTGTGGAGTAATTGCGATTTTCCGAGGGGTTGTTTTTGCAACGCCATTTTGCCGATGACGTTATGTCATTTATCAAATATGCCTACGATGTATTACTCTATAGGCAATGTGTGAGGGGTTAACCGACTTTATATGGACCATCGCGTCGATGCCGTTGCGTAGACACCTTGTTTATGTAGACCGGACCTGTGGCATTTTTAATACTTCGCAATATGGATTCTGTTTGCAATAATTTAAGCGTTTTCACCTACTTTAGACACTGAATATTTGTCGTTTTGAAGCTCAGTTTGAAATGTTTTAGTTTGTCGTTTCTGTTCAAATGGATCATCTTTTAGCATACTTTTCGATCATATTAGCTCACCGGAGTGTTTTTGCGCACGCTCCGCTGTTAAAGTAGGTATTATCTGTGTAATTTTAAAAGATACATGCCATACAATGTTAGTCGAATTTTACACTTTTTCGGTCATCGTGAAATTTTTTGTCTTGATATTAACTCACTTTATATTGACCGTCACATCGAGACCGTTGCTTAGATACCTCGATTGTGTAGACCGGACCTGTTGCACTTCAAAAACTTCGCAATATGGATTCTGTTTGCAATAATTTAAGCGTTTTCACCTACTTTAGACACTGAATATTTGTCGTATTAAAGCTCAGTTTGAAATGTTTTAGGTTGTCGATTCTGTTCAAATCGATTATCTTTTAGCATATTTTTCGATCACATTAGCTCCCTTAAATGGTTTTGCGCACGCTTCGCTGTGCAAATAGGTACTTTTTTGCGATATTTTAAAAGATACATCCCATACAAAGTAAGTCGAATTTTACACTTTTTCGGTCACCGCGAAATATTTTGTCTTGATATTAACCGACTTTATATTGACCGTCGCGTCGATGCCGTTGCGTAGACACCTCGTTTATGTGGACCGGACCTGTAACATTTTAAAAACATCGCAATATGGATTCTTGTTGCAATAATTTTAGCGTTTTATCCTACTTTATACACTGAATATTTGTCGTTTTGAAGCTCAGTTTGAAATGTTTTAGTTTGTCGTTTCTGTTCAAATGGATCATCTTTTAGCATACTTTTCGATCATATTAGCTCACCGGAGTGTTTTTGCGCACGCTCCGCTGTTAAAGTAGGTATTATCTGTGTAATTTTAAAAGATACATGCCATACAATGTTAGTCGAATTTTACACTTTTTCGGTCATCGTGAAATTTTTTGTCTTGATATTAACTCACTTTATATTGACCGTCACATCGAGACCGTTGCTTAAATACCTCGATTGTGTAGACCGGACCTGTTGCACTTCAAAAACTTCGCAATATGGATTCTGTTTGCAATAATTTAAGCGTTTTCACCTACTTTAGACACTGAATATTTGTCGTATTAAAGCTCAGTTTGAAATGTTTTAGATTGTCGATTCTGTTCAAATCGATTATCTTTTAGCATATTTTTCGATCACATTAGCTCCCTTAAATGGTTTTGCGCACGCTTCGCTGTGCAAATAGGTACTTTTTTGCGATATTTTAAAAGATACATCCCATACAAAGTAAGTCGAATTTTACACTTTTTCGGTCACCGCGAAATATTTTGTCTTGATATTAACCGACTTTATATTGACCGTCGCGTCGATGCCGTTGCGTAGACACCTCGTTTATGTAGACCGGACCTGTAACATTTTAAAAACATCGCAATATGGATTCTTGTTGCAATAATTTTAGCGTTTTATCCTACTTTATACACTGAATATTTGTCATTTTAAAGCTCAGTTTGAAATGTTTTAGGTTGTCGTTTCTGTTCAAATCGATTATCTGTTAGCATATTTTTCGATCACATTAGCTCACTTAAGTGGTTTTTCGCACGCTCCGCTGTTGAAATAGGTACTTTTTTGCGATATTTTAAAAGAAACATCCCATACAAAATTAGTCGAGTCTTACACTTTTTCGGTCACCGTGAAATATTTTGTCTTGATATTAACCGACTTTATATTGACCGTCGCATCGAGCCCGATGCGTAGACACCGCGTCTGTGTAGGTCAGACCTGTTGCACTTCAAAAACATTGCAATATGGATTCTGTTTGCAATAATTTTAGCGTTTTCACCTACTTTAGACACTGAATATTTGTCGTTTAAAGCTCAGTTTGAAATGTTTTAGGTTGTCGTTTCTGTTCAAATCGATCATCTTTTAGCATACTTTTCGATCATATTAGCTCAATAAAGTGGTTCTGCGCACGCTCCGCTGTCTAAGTAGGTACTCTTTTGCGTTTTTTTAAAAGAAACATGTTTTACAATGTTAGTCGAATTTTACACTTTTTCGGTCACCGTGAAATATTTTGTCTTGATATTAACCGACTTTATATTGACCGTCGCGTCGATGCCGTTGCGTAGACACCTCGTTTATGTAGACCGGACCTGTGACATTTTAAAAACATCGCAATATGTATTCTATTTGCAATAATTTTAGCGTTTTAACCTACTTTATACACTGAATTTTTGTCATTTTGAAGCTCAGTTTGAAATGTTTTAGTTTGTAGTTTCTGTTCAAATCGATCATCTTTTAGCATACTTTTCGATCATACTAGCTCACCAGAGTGTTTGTGCGCACGTTTCGCTGTTGAAGTAGGAACTCTTTTGCGATATTTTTTAAGATACATCCCATACAAAGTTAGTCGAATTTTACACTTTTTCGGTCATCGTGAAATTTTTTGTCTTGATATTAACTCACTTTATATTGACCGTCGCATTGAGCCCGTTGCGTTGAAACCTCGTTTGTGTAGATCGGACCTGTTGCACTTCAAAAACATCGCAATATGGATTCTGTTTGTAATAACTTTAGCGTTTTCACCTACTTTAGACACTGAATAATTGTCATTTTAAAGCTCAGTTTGAAATGTTTTAGGTTGTCGTTTCTGTTCAAATCGATTATCTGTTAGCATATTTTTCGATCACATTAGCTCACTTAAGTGGTTTTTCGCACGCTCCGCTGTTGAAATAGGTACTTTTTTGCGATATTTTAAAAGAAACATCCCATACAAAATTAGTCGAATTTTACACTTTTTCGGTCACACTGAAATATTTTGTCTTGATATTAACCGACTTTATATTGACCTTCGCGTCGATGCCGTTGCGTAGACACCTCGTTTATGTAGACCGGACCTGTGACATTTTGAAAACATCGCAATATGGATTCTGTTTTACAATAATTTTAGCGTTTTAACCTACTTTATACACTGAATATTTGTCGTTTTGAAGCTCAGTTTGAAATGTTTTAGTTTGTCGTTTCTGTTCAAATCAATCATCGTTTAGCATACTTTTCGATCATATTAGCTCACCAAAGTGTTTTTGCGCACGCTCCGCTGTTAAAAAAGGTATTATCTGCGTTATTTTAAAAGATACATGCCATAGAATGTTAGTCGAATTTTACACTTTTTCGGTCACCGTGAAATATTTTGTCTTGATATTAACCGACTTTATATTGACCGTCGCGTCGAGGCCGTTGCGTAGACACCTAGTTTGTGTAGATCAGACCTGTTGCACTTCAAAAACATCGCAATATGGATTCTGTTTGGAATAATTTTAGCATTTTCACCTACTTTAGACACTGAATATTTGTCGTTTTGAAGCTCAGTTTGAAATGTTTTAGTTTGTCGTTTCTGTTCAAATCGATCATCTTTTAGCATACTTTTCGATCATATAAGCTCACCGAAGTGGTACTGCGTACGTTCCGCTGTTCTATTAGGTACTCTTTTGCGATATTTTAAAATATAAATCCCATACATAGTTAGTCGAATTTTACACTTTTTCGGTCACCGTGAAATGTTTTGTCTTGATATTAACCGAATTTATATTGACCGTCGCGTCGATATCGTCGCGTTGACACCGCGTTTGTATAGACCTTACCTGTGCCATTTTAAAAACATCGCAATATGTATTCTGTTTTACAATAATTTTAGCGTTTTAACCTACTTTATACACTGAATATTTGTCGTTTTGAAGCTCAGTTTGAAATGTTTTAGTTTGTCGTTTCTGTTCAAATCGATCATCTTTTAGCATACTTTTCGATCATATTAGCTCTCCGGAGTGTTTTTGCGCACGCTCCGCTGTTAATGTAGGTATTATCTGTGTAATTTTAAAAGATACATGCCATACAATGTTAGTCGAATTTTACACTTTTTCGGTCACCGTGAAATATTTTGTCTTGATATTAACCGACTTTATATAGACCGTCGCATAGAGGCCGTTGCGTAGACACCTAGTTTGTGTAGATCGGACCTGTTGCACTTCAAAAACATCGCAATATGGATTCTGTTTGCAATAATTTTAGCGTTTTCACCTACATTAGACACTGCATATTTGTCGTTTTGAAGCTCAGTTTGAAATGTTTTAGTTTGTCGTTTCTGTTTAAATTGATAATCTTTTAGCATACTTTTCGATCATTTTAGCTCAACGGAGTGTTTTTGCACACGCTTCGCTGTTGAAGTAGGTATTCTCTGCGTAATTTTAAAAGATACATGCCATACAATGTTAGTCGAATCTTACACTTTTTCGGTCACAGTGAAATTTTTTGTCTTGATATTAACTCACTTTATATTGACCGTCACATCGAGACCGTTGCATAGATACCTCGTCTGTGTAGATCGGACCTGTTGCACTTCAAAAACATTGCAATATGGATTCTGTTTGCAATAATTTTAGCGTTTTCACCTACTTTAGACACTGAATATTTGTCGTTTAAAGCTCAGTTTGAAATGTTTTAGGTTGTCGTTTCTGTTCAAATCGATCATCTTTTAGCATACTTTTCGATCATATTAGCTCAATAAAGTGGTTCTGCGCACGCTCCGCTGTCTAAGTAGGTACTCTTTTGCGTTTTTTTAAAAGAAACATGTTTTACAATGTTAGTCGAATTTTACACTTTTTCGGTCACCGTGAAATATTTTGTCTTGATATTAACCGACTTTATATTGACCGTCGCGTCGATGCCGTTGCGTAGACACCTCGTTTATGTAGACCGGACCTGTGACATTTTAAAAACATCGCAATATGTATTCTGTTTGCAATAATTTTAGCGTTTTAACCTACTTTATACACTGAATTTTTGTCATTTTGAAGCTCAGTTTGAAATGTTTTAGTTTGTCGTTTCTGTTCAAATCGATCATCTTTTAGCATACTTTTCGATCATACTAGCTCACCAGAGTGTTTGTGCGCACGTTTCGCTGTTGAAGTAGGAACTCTTTTGCGATATTTTTTAAGATACATCCCATACAAAGTTAGTCGAATTTTACACTTTTTCGGTCACCGTGAAATATTTTGTCTTGATATTAACCGACTTTATATTGACCTTCGCATCGAGGCCGTTGCGTAGACACCTCGTTTGTGTAGATCGGACCTGTTGCACTTCAAAAACATCGCAATGTGGATTCTGTTTGGAATAATTTTAGCGTTTTCACCTACTTTAGACACTGATTATTTGTCGTTTTAATCCCTCAAGCGTATGTGAACGAGACACAATAGAAATTCTTTTGTTCTTCGGGTGTTGAAGCATTATAGCTCAATTTGAAATATATTAGTTTGTCGTTTCTGTTCAAATCGATCATCTTTTAGCATATTTTTCGATCGTATTAGCTCACTGAAGTGGTTCTGCACACGCTTCACTGTTCTAATAGGAACTCTTTTGCAATATTTTAAAAGATACATGCCATACAATGTTAGTCGAATTTTACACTTTTTTGGTCACCGTGAAATATTTTGTCTTGATATTAACCGACTATATATTGACCGTCGCGTCGATGCCGTTGCGTAAACACCTCGTTTATGTAGACCGGACCTGTGACATTTTAAAAACATCGCAATATGTATTCTGTTTGCAATAATTTTAGCGTTTTCACCTACTTTAAACACTAAATATTTGTAATTTTAAAACTTAGTTTGAAATGTTTTAGTTGGTCGTTTCTGTACAAATTGATCATATTTTAGCATACTTTTCGATCATATTAGCTCACCGAAGTGTTTGTTTGCACGCTCCGTTGTTGAAATAGGTACTTTCTTTCGTTATTTTAAAAGATACATACCATACAATGTTAGTCGAATTTTACACTTTTTCGGTCACCGTGAAATATTTTGTCTTAATATTAACCGACTTTATATTGACCGTCGCATCGAACCCGTTGCGTAGACACATCGTCTGTGTAGATCGGACCTGTTTCACTTATAAAACATCGCAATATGGATTCTGTTTGCAATAATTTTAGCGTTTTCACCTACTTTAGATACTGAATATTTGTCGTTTTAAAGCTTAGTTTGAAATGTTTTAGTTTGTCGTTTCTGTTCAAATCGATCATCTTTTCGCATACTTTTCGATCACATTAGCTCTCCGGAGTGTTTATGCGTACGCTCCGCTGTTCTAGTAGGTACTCTCTGCGTTATTTTAAAAGATACATGCCATAAAATGTTAGTCGAATTTTACACTTTTTCGGTCACCGTGAAATATTTTGTCTTGATATTAACCGACTTTATATTGACCGTCGCTTCGAGGCCGTTCCGTAGACACCTAGTTTTTGTAGATCGGACCTGTTGCACTTCAAAAACATCGCAATATGGATTCTGTTTGCAATAATTTTAGCGTTTTCACCTACTTTAGACACTGAATATTTGTCGTTTCGAAGCTCAGTTTGAAATGTTTTAGTTTGTCGTTTCTGTTTAAATTGATCATCTTTTAGCATACTTTTCGATCATATTAGCTCAACGGAGTGTTTTTGCGCACGCTCCGCTGTTGAAGTAGGTATTCTCTGCGTAATTTTAAAAGATACATGCCATACCATGTTAGTCGAATTTTACACTTTTTCGGTCACCGTGAAATTTTTTGTCTTGATATTAACTCACTTTATATTGACCGTCACATCGAGACCGTTGCATAGATACCTCGATTGTGTAGATCGGACCTGTTGCACTTCAAAAACATCGCAATATGGATTCTGCTTGCAATAATTTTAGCGTTTTCACCTACTTTAGACACTGAATATTTGTCGTTTTAAAGCTCAGTTTGAAATGATTTAGGTTGTCGTTTCTGTTCAAATCGATCATCTTTTAGCATACTTTTCGATCATATTAGCTCCTCGAAGTGTTTGTGCGCATGTTCCGCTGTTCTAGTTGGTACTCTTCTGCGTTATTTTAAAAGATACATGCCATACAATGTTAGTCGAATTTTACACTTTTTCGGTCACCGTGAAATATTTTGTCTTGATATTAACCGACTTTATATTGACCGTCGCGTCGATGCCGTTGTGTAAACACCTCGTTTATGTAGAATGAACCTGTAGCATTTCAAAAACATCGCAATATGGATTCTGTTTGCAATAATTTTAGCGTTTTCACCTACTTTAGACACTGAATATTTGTCGTTTTGAAGCTCAGTTTGAAATGTTTTAGTTTGTCGTTTCTGTTCAAATCGATCATCTTTTAGCATACTTTTCGATCATTTTAGCTCACCGGAGTGTTTTTGCGCACGCTCCGCTGTTAAAGTAGGTATTTTATGCGTAATTTTAAAAGATACATGCCATACAAAGTTAGTCGAATTTTACACTTTTTCGGTCACCGTGAAATATTTTGTCTTGATATTAACCGACTTTATATTGACCGTTGCATCGATTTCATTGCGTAGACACCTCGTTTATTTAGACCGGACCTGTTGCACTTCAAAAACATCGCAATATGGATTCTGTTTGCAATAATTTTAGCGTTTTCACCTACTTTAGACACTGAATATTTGTCGTTTTATAGCTCAGTTTGAAATGTTTTAGTTTATCGTTTCTGTTCAAATCGATCATCGTTTAACATATTTTTCGATCATATTAGCTCCTCGGAGTGTTTGTGCGCACGCTTGGTTGTTGAAATATGTACTTTCTTGCGATATTTTAAAAGATACATCCTATACAAAATTAGTCGAATTTTACACTTTTTCGGTCACCGTGAAATATTTTGTCTTGATATTATCCGACTTTATATTGACCGTCGCGTCGAGGCCGTTGCGTAGACACCTCGTTTGTGTTAATCGGACCTGTTGCATTTCATAAACATCGCAATATGGATTCTGTTTGCAATAATATTGGCGTTTTCACCTACTTTAGACACTGAATATTTGTCGTTTTAAAGCTCAGTTTGAAATGTTTTAGTTTGTCGTTTCTGTTCAAATCGATCAACTTTTAGCTTACGTTTCTTTTTTATAAGCTCACCAAAGTGGTTCTGCGCACGCTCCGCTATTCTACGAGGGTCAAACTGAAAGTTCTTAGAACTGGCCACTTATAAACAATATAATAAAAAAAATATTCTAAAATTTGAAAATAGAACTCTTTGCCAATATTACTGAGTATATATTTCATTCATTTGTCATTTGTTTTACGATTTGGCGGCAAATTGAAAATTGTCTGTGTCACGTCAACATGAATTTAACACGAGAAAATTTTCGTGCAATGATTTTTTATGACTTTCGATGTCATTTAAGTCAACAAGAAAGTTATGATAGACTACGATTGGCCTTTCACGATGAAGCCCCATCTCGTGCGACTGTTTACAACTGGTTTAATGAGTTTAAACATGGTCGCACTAATCTCACTGATTATGTACGTGAGGGACGGCCTTCTACGGCGACGACTGAAAATAACATCTGTGTTGTGCGGCGTATGATAGAGACTGACAAAAGAGTGACCTATCAGCAGATTCGGACAAGCTTATGCATCGGTATGAGTCAAGCGCACAAAATCCTCCACGAACATTTAGCGGTCAGGAAGCTTTGCGCCCGGTGGATACCTCATAATTTGACTAAGGCTCAAAAACTCCATCGTGTGGATTGGTGCCGTAAAATGATTGAAAGATTTAACGGAGGTGACTCAAATGCTGTGTTCGACATACTAACAGGTGACGAAAGCTGGATTTACTGTTATGATCCTGAAACCAAAAGACAATCTGCTCAGTGGGTGTTTCCTTTCGAGGAGTTGCCAACTAAAGTGAAGAGAGATCGAAGTGCGGGAAAAAAATGGTGGCCTCGTTCTTTGGAAGGATAGGTCATTTCGCAACAATTGTGTTAGAGGATCAAAAAACAGTTTCTGCAGAATGGTAAACTACCAATTGTTTGCCACTTGTCTTGGAAAAAGTTCGAGAGAAACGACCTCGCAGTAGGATCCTCCTTCACCACGACAACGCCTCGTCACACACCGCCAAGCGAACGATCGACTATTTGGCGACATCAAACGTTGAATTACTGGGTCACCCGCCGTATAGCCCCGTCCTCGCGCCTTGTGATTTTTATTTATTTCCAAAAATTAAAGAAAAACTTAAAGGAAAGCGGTTTATGAATGCTGAAGAAGCGGTGGCTGCGTATCGCGATGCCATTGAAGAGACCCCTAAGGACGAGTGGGCAAAGTGCTTTTCCCAGTGTTTCCATCGCATGCAGCGGTGTATTGACGTCAATGGACAATATTTTGAAAAGATATAATAAAAATAATAACTGGCTAATGTAATCAGTTTTTGATTTTCTAAGAACTTTCAGTTTGACCCTCGTAGTAGGTACTCTTTTGCGATATTTTAAAAGATACATGCCATACAATTTTAGTCGAATTTTACACTTTTTCGGTCACCGTGAAATGTTTTGTCTTGATATTAACCGACTTTATATTGACCGACGCGTCGATATCGTCGCGTTGACACCGCGTTTGTGTAGACCGGACCTGTGTCATTTTAAAAACATCGCAATATGTATTCTGTTTGCAATAAGTTTAGCGTTTTCACCTACTTTAGACACTAAATATTTGTCATTTTAAAACTTAGTTTGAAATGTTTTAGTTGGTCGTTTCTGTTCAAATTGATCATATTTTAGCATACTTTTCGATCATATTAGCTCACCGAAGTGTTTGTTTGCACGCTCCGTTGTTGAAATAGGTACTTTCTTTCGTTATTTTAAAAGATACATACCATACAATGTTAGTCGAATTTTACACTTTTTCGGTCACCGTGAAATATTTTGTCTTAATATTAACCGACTTTATATTGACCGTCGCATCGAACCCGTTGCGTAGACACATCGTCTGTGTAGATCGGACCTGTTTCACTTATAAAACATCGCAATATGGATTCTGTTTGCAATAATTTTAGCGTTTTCACCTACTTTAGATACTGAATATTTGTCGTTTTAAAGCTTAGTTTGAAATGTTTTAGTTTGTCGTTTCTGTTCAAATTGATCATATTTTAGCATACTTTTCGATCATATTAGCTCACCGGAGTGTTTGATCGCACGCTCCGTTGTTGAAATAGGTACTCTCTTGCGTTATTTTAAAAGATACATCCCATACAAAGTTAGTCGAATTTTACACTTTTTCGGTCACCGTGAAATATTTTGTATTGATATTAATCGACTTTCGCATTGTATTGATATTAAGCATCTTTTGTTAATATTAATCGACACATCGATTGTGTAGATCGGACCTAATGCACTTCAAAAACATCGCAATATGGATTCTGTTTGCAATAATTTTAGCGTTTTCACCTACTTTAGACACTGAATATTTGTCGTTTTGAAGCTCAGTTTAAAATGTTTTAGTTTGTCGTTTCTGTTCAAATCGATTATCTTTTAGCTTATTTTTCTTTTTTATTAGCTCACCGAAGTGGTTCTGTGCACGCTCCGCTATTCTAGTAGGTAGTCTTTTGCGATAGTTTAAAAGATACATGCCATACAATGTTAGTCGAATTTTACACTTTTTCGGTCACCGTGAAATATTTTGTCTTGATATTAACCGACTTTATATTGACTGTCGCATCGAGCCCGTTGCGTAGACACCTCGTCTGTGTAGATCGGACCTGTTGCACTTCAACAACATCGCAATATGGGTTCTGTTTGCAATAATTTTAGCGTTTTCACCTACTTTAGACACTGAATATTGGTCGTTTTAAAGCTCAGTTTGAAATGTTTTAGTTTGTCGTTTCTGTTCAAATCGATCATCTTTTAGCATACTTTTCTTTTTTTTTTAGCTCATCGAAGTGGTTCTGCGCACGTTCCGCTATTCAAATAGGTACCCTTTTGCGATATTTTAAAAGATACATCCCATACAAAGTTAGTCGAATTTTACACTTTTTCAATCACCGTGAAATATTTTGTCTTGATATTAACCGACTTTATATTGACCGTCGCATCGAGCCCGTTGCGTAGACACCACGGCTGTGTAGATCGGACCTGTTGCATTTAAAAAACATCGCAATATGGATTCTGTTCGCAATAATTTTAGCGTTTTCACCTACTTTAGACACTGAATATTTGTCGTTTTGAAGCTCAGTTTGAAATGTTTAAGTTTGTCGTTTCTGTTCAAATCGATCATCTTTTTGCATACTTTTCGATTATATAAGCTCACCGAAGTGGTTCTGCGCACGCTCCGCTTTTCTAGTAGGTACTCTTTTGCGATATTTTAAAAGATACATCCCATACAAAATTAGTTTAATTTTACACTTTTTCGATCACCGTGAAATATTTTGTCTTGATATAAACAGACTTTATATTGACCGTCGCGCCGAGCCCGTTGCGTAGACACCTTGATTGTGTAGATCGGACCTGTTGCACTTCGAAAACATTGCAATATGGATTCTGTTTGCAATAATTTTAGCGTTTTAACCTACTTTAGACACTGAATATTTGTCGTTTTGAAGCTCAGTTTGAAATGTTTTAGTTTGTCGTTTCTGTTCAAATCGATCATCTTTTAGCTTACTTTTCTTTTTTATTAGCTCATTGAAGTGATTCTGCGCACGCTCCGCTGTTGAAGTAGGTATTCTCTGTGTAATTTTAAAAGATACATGCCATACAATGTTAGTCGAATTTTACACTTTTTCGGTCACCGTGAAATGTTTTGTCTTGATATTAACCGACTTTATATTGACCGTCGCGTCGATATCGTCGCGTTGACACCGCGTTTGTGTAGACCTTGCCTGTGCCATTTTAAAAACATCGCAATATGTATTCTGTTTGCAATAATTTTAGCGTTTTCACCTACTTTAGACACTGAATATTTGTCGTTTTGAAGCTCAGTTTGAAATGTTTTAGTTTGTCGTTTCTGTTCAAATCGATCATCTTTTAGCATACTTTTCGATCATATTAGCTCTCCGGAGTGTTTTTGCGCACGCTCCGCTGTTGAAGTAGGTATTCTCTGCGTAATTTTAAAAGATACATGCCATACAATGTTAGTCGAATTTTACACTTTTTCGGTCACCGTGAAATATTTTGTCTTGATATTAACCGACTTTATATTGACTGTCGCATCGAGCCCGTTGCGTAGACACCTCGTCTGTGTAGATCGGACCTGTTGCACTTCAACAACATCGCAATATGGGTTCTGTTTGCAATAATTTTAGCGTTTTCACCTACTTTAGACACTGAATATTGGTCGTTTTAAAGCTCAGTTTGAAATGTTTTAGTTTGTCGTTTCTGTTCAAATCGATCATCTTTTAGCATACTTTTCTTTTTTTTTAGCTCATCGAAGTGGTTCTGCGCACGTTCCGCTATTCAAATAGGTACCCTTTTGCGATATTTTAAAAGATACATCCCATACAAAGTTAGTCGAATTTTACACTTTTTCAATCACCGTGAAATATTTTGTCTTGATATTAACCGACTTTATATGGACCGTCGCGTCGAGCCCGTTGTGTAGACACCTCGTTTGTGTGGATTGGACCTGTTGCACTTTGAAAACTTCGCAATATGGATTCTGTTTGCAATTTGCAATAATTTTAGCGTTTTCACCTACTTTAGACACTGAATATTTGTCGTTTTAAAGCTCAGTTTGAAATGTTTTAGTTTGTCGTTTCTGTTCAAATCGATCATCTTTTAGCATATTTTTCTTTTTTATTAGCTCACCAAAATGGTTCTGCGCACGCTCCGCTATTCCCGTAGGTACTCTTTTGTGACATTTTAAAAGATACATCCCATACAAAGTTAGTCGAATTTTACACTTTTTCGGTCACCGTGAAATATTTTGTCTTGATATTAACCGACTTTATATGGACCGTCGCGTCAATGCCGTTGCGTAGACACCTCGTTTATGTAGACCGGACCTGTAGCATTTTAAAAACATCGCAATATGAATTCTATTTGCAATAATTTTAGCGATTTCACCTACTTTAGACACTGAATATTTGTCGTTTTAAAGCTCAGTTTGAAATGTTTTAGTTTGTCGTTTCTGTTCAAATCGATTATCTTTTAGCATACTTTTCTTTTTTATTAGCTCATCAAAGTGGTTCTGCGCACGCTCCGCTATTCCAATAGGTACTCTTTTGCGACATTTTAAAAGATACATCCCATACAAAGTTAGTCGAATTTTACACTTTTTCGGTCACCGTGAAATATTTTGTCTTGATATTAACCGACTTTATATGGACCGTCGCGTCGATGCCGTTGCGTAGAACCCTTGTTAATGTAGACCATACCTGTAACATTTTAAAAACATCGCAATATGAATTCTGTTTGCAATAAATTTAGTGTTTTCACCTACTTAAGACAGTGAATATTTGTCGTTTTACAGCTTAGTTTGAAATGTTTTAGTTGGTCGTTTCCGTTCAAATTGATCATATTTTAGCATATTTTTCGATCATATTAGCTCACCGGAGTGTTTGTTCGCACGCTCCGTTGTTGAAATAGGTACTCTCTTGCGTTATTTTAAAAGATACATCCCATACAAATTTAGTCGAATTTTACACTTTTTCGGTCACCGTGAAATATTTTGTATTGATATTAATCGACTTTCGCATTGTATTGATATTAAGCGTCTTTTGTTAATATTAATCGTCACATCGATTGTGTAGATCGGACCTAATGCACTTCAAAAACATCGCAATATGGATTCTGTTTGCAATAATTTTAGCGTTTTCACCTACTTTAGACACTGAATATTTGTCGTTTTGAAGCTCAGTTTGAAATGTTTTAGTTTGTCGTTTCTGTTCAAATCGATCATCTTTTAGCTTATTTTTCTTTTTTATTAGCTCACCGAAGTGGTTCTGCGCACGTTTCGCTATTCTAGTAGGTACTCTTTTGCGATATTTTAAAAGATACATCATATACAAAGTTAGTCGAATTTTACACTAATTCGGTCACCGTGAAATATTTTGTCTTGATATTAACCGACTTTATATTGACCGTCGCATCGAGCTCGTTGCGTAGACACCACGGCTGTGTAGATCGGACCTGTTGCATTTAAAAAACATCGCAATATGGATTCTGTTTGCAATAATTTTAGCGTTTTCACCTACTTTAGACACTGAATATTTGTCGTTTTGAAGCTCAGTTTGAATTTTTTTAGTTTGTCGTTTCTGTTCAAATCGATCATCTTTTAGCATACTTTTCGATCATATTAGCTCACGGAAGTGGTTCTGCGCACGCTCCGCTGTTCAGGTAGGTACTCTTTTGCGATATTTTAAAAGATACATCCCAATAAAAGATAATCGATTTTTAAACATTTTCGGTCACCGTGAAATATTTTGTCTTGATATTAACCGACTTTATATTGACCGTCGCGTCGAGGCCGTTGCGTAGACACCTAGTTTGTGTAGATCGGACCTGTTGCACTTCAAAAACATCGCAATATGGATTCTGTTTGCAATAATTTTAGCGTTTTCACCTACTTTAGACACTGAATATTTGTCGTTTTGAAGCTCAGTTTGAAATGTTTTAGTTTGTCGTTTCTGTTTAAATTGATCATCTTTTAGCATACTTTTCGATCATATTAGCTCAACGGAGTGTTTTTGCGCGCGCTCCGCTGTTCTAGTTGATACTTTCCTGCGTTATTTTAAAAGATACATGCCATACAATGTTAGTCGAATTTTACACTTTTTCGTTCACCGTGAAATATTTTGTCTTGATATAAACCGACTTTATATTGACCGTCGCATCGAACTCGTTGCGTTAATAGCTCGTTTTTGTAGACCGGACCTGTGGCATTTCAAAAACATCGCAACATGGATTCTGTTTGTAATAACTTTAGCGTTTTTACCTACTTTAGACACTGAATATTTGTCGTTTTAAAGCTCAGTTTGAAATGTTTTAGGTTTTCGTTATGTTCAAATTGATCATCTTTTAGCAAACTTTTCGATCATATTAGCTCACCGAAGTGGTTCTGCGCACGCTCTGCTGTTTAAGTAGGTACTCTTTTGCGTTTTTTTAAAAGAAACATGTTTTACAATGTTAGTCGAATTTTACACTTTTTCGGTCACCGTGAAATATTTTGTCTTGATATTAACGGCCTTTATATTGACCGTCGCGTCGATGCCGTTGCGTAGACACCTCGTTTATGTAGAACTTAGATGTTAGACTTGTGGCATTTCAAAAACATCGCAATATGGATTCTGTTTGCAATAGTTTTAGCGTTTTCACCTACTTTAGACACTGAATATTTGTCGTTTTGAAGCTCAGTTTGAAATGTTTTAGTTTGTCGTTTCTGTTCAAATCGATCATCGTTTAGCATACTTCTCGATCATATTAGCTCACCGGAGTGTTTTTGCGTACGCTCCGCTGTTAAAGAAGGTATTCTCTGCGTTATTTTAAAAGATACATGTCATACAATGTTAGTCGAATTTTACACTTTTTCGGTCACCGTGAAATTTTTTGTCTTGATATTAACTCACTTTATATTGACCGTCGCATCGAGCCCGTTGCGTAGACACCTCGTTTGTGTAGATCGGACCTGTGGCATTTTTGAAACTTCGCAATATGGATTCTGTTTGCAATAATTTTAGCGTTTTCACCTACTTTAGACACTGAATATTTGTCGTTTTGAAGCTCAGTTTGAAATTTTTTAGTTTATCGTTTCTGTTCAAATCGATCATCTTTTAGCATACTTTTCGATCATATTAGCTCACGGAAGTGGTTCTGCGCACGCTCCGCTGTTCAGGTAGGTACTCTTTTGCGATATTTTAAAAGATACATCCCAATAAAAGATAATCGATTTTGAAACATTTTCGGTCACCGTGAAATATTTTGTCTTGATATTAACCGACTTTATATTGACCGTCGCGTCGAGGCCGTTGCGTAGACACCTAGTTTGTGTAGATCGGACCTGTTGCACTTCAAAAACATCGCAATATGGATTCTGTTTGCAATAATTTTAGCGTTTTCACCTACTTTAGACACTGAATATTTGTCGTTTTGAAGCTCAGTTTGAAATGTTTTAGTTTGTCGTTTCTGTTTAAATTGATCATCTTTTAGCATACTTTTCGATCATATTAGCTCAACGGAGTGTTTTTGCGCACGCTCCGCTGTTGAGGTAGGTATTCTTTGCGTAATTTTAAAAGATACATGCCATACAATGTTAGTCGAATTTTACACTTTTTCGGTCACCGTGAAATTTTTTGTCTTGATATTAACTCACTTTATATTGACCGTCGCATCGAGCCCGTTGCGTAGACACCTCGTTTGTGTAGATCGGACCTGTGGCATTTTTAAAACTTCGCAATATGGATTCTGTTTGCAATAATTTTAGCGTTTTCACCTACTTTAGACACTGAATATTTGTCGTTTTGAAGCTCAGTTTGAAATTTTTTAGTTTGTCGTTTCTGTTCAAATCGATCATCTTTTAGCATACTTTTCGATCATATTAGCTCCTCGAAGTGTTTGTGCGCACGCTCCGCTGTTCTAGTTGGTACTTTCCTGCGTTATTTTAAAAGATACATGCCATACAATGTTAGTCGAATTTTACACTTTTTCGGTCACCGTGAAATATTTTGTCTTGATATAAACCGACTTTATATTGACCGTCGCGTCGATGACGTTGTTTAAACACCTTGTTTATGTAGACCGGACCTGTGGCATTTTTAAAACTTCGCAATATGGATTCTGTTTGCAATAATTTTAGCGTTTTCACCTACTTTAGACACTGAATATTTGTCGTTTTGAAGCTCAGTTTGAATTTTTTTAGTTTGTCGTTTCTGTTCAAATCGATCATCTTTTAGCATACTTTTCGATCATATTAGCTCACGGAAGTGGTTCTGCGCACGCTCCGCTGTTCAGGTAGGTACTCTTTTGCGATATTTTAAAAGATACATCCCAATAAAAGATAATCGATTTTTAAACATTTTCGGTCACCGTGAAATATTTTGTCTTGATATTAACCGACTTTATATTGACCGTCGCATCGAGCTCGTTGCGTAGACACCTCGTCTGTGTAGATCGGACCTGTTGCACTTCTAAAACATCGCAATATGGATTCTGTTTGCAATAATTTTAGCGTTTTCACCTACTTTAGACACTGAATATTTGTCGTTTCGAAGCTCAGTTTGAAATGTTTTAGTTTGTCGTTTCTGTTCAAATTGATCATCTTTTAGCATATTTTTCGATCATAATAGCTCACTGATGTAGTTTTGCGCACGCTCTGCTGTTGAAATAGGTACTTTTTTGCGATATTTTAAAAGATATATCCCATACAAAGTTAGTCGAATTTTACACTTTTTCGGTCACCGTGAAATTTTTTGTCTTGATATTAACTCACTTTATATTGACCGTCGCATCGAGCCCGTTGCGTAGACACCGCGTCTGTGTAGGTCGGACCTGTTGCACTTCAAAAACATCGCAATATGGATTCTGTTTGCAATAATTTTAGCGTTTTTACCTTCTTTAGACACTGAATATTTTTCATTTTGAAGCTCAGTGTGAAATGCTTTAGTTTGTCGTTTTTGTTCAAATTGATCATCTTTTAGAATACTTTTCGATCATATTAGCTTAACGGAGTGTTTTTGCGCGCGCTCCGCTGTTCTAGTTGATACTTTCCTGCGTTATTTTAAAAGATACATGCCATACAATGTTAGTCGAATTTTACACTTTTTCGTTCACCGTGAAATATTTTGTCTTGATATAAACCGACTTTATATTGACCGTCGCGTCGAACCCGTTGCGTAAATAGCTCGTTTTTGTAGACCAGACCTGTGGCATTTCAAAAACATCGCAATATGGATTCTGTTTGTAATAACTTTAGCGTTTTTACCTACTTTAGACACTGAATATTTGTCGTTTTAAAGCTCAGTTTGAAATGTTTTAGGTTTTCGTTATGTTCAAATTGATCATCTTTTAGCAAAATTTTCGATCATATTAGCTCACCGAAGTGGTTCTGCGCACGCTCTGCTGTTTAAGTAGGTACTCTTTTGCGTTTTTTTAAAAGAAACATGTTTTACAATGTTAGTCGAATTTTACACTTTTTCGGTCACCGTGAAATATTTTGTCTTGATATTAACGGCCTTTATATTGACCGTCGCGTCGATGCCGTTGCGTAGACACCTCGTTTATGTAGAACGGACTTGTGGCATTTCAAAAACATCGCAATATGGATTCTGTTTGCAATAGTTTTAGCGTTTTCACCTACTTTAGACACTGAATATTTGTCGTTTTGAAGCTCAGTTTGAAATGTTTTAGTTTGTCGTTTCTGTTTAAATCGATCACTTTTTAGCATACTTTTCGATCATATTTGCTCACCGAAGTGTTTTTGCGCACGCTCCGCTGTTAAAGTAGGTATTTTCTGCGTAATTTTAAAAGATACATGCCATACAAAGTTAGTCGAATTTTACACTTTTTCGGTCACCGTGAAATATTTTGTCTTGATATTAACCGACTTTATATTGACCGTCGCATCGATTTCGTTGCATAGACACCTCGTTTATGTAGACCGGACCTGTGACATTTTAAAAACATCGCAATATGGATTCTGTTTGCAATAATTTTAGCGTTTTAACCTACTTTATACACTGAATATTTGTCGTTTTGAAGCTCAGTTTGAAATGTTTTAGTTTGTCGTTTCTGTTCAATTCGATCATCGTTTAGCATACTTTTCGATCATATTAGCTCACCGGAGTGTTTTTGCGCACGCTCCGCTGTTAAAGAAGGTATTCTCTGCGTAATTTTAAAAGATACATGTCATACAATGTTCGCCGAATTTTACACTTTTTCGGTCACCGTGAAATTTTTTGTCTTGATATTAACTCACTTTATATTGACCGTCGCATCGAGCCCGTTGCGTAGACACCTCGTTTGTGTAGATAGGACCTGCGGCATTTTTAAAACTTCGCAATATGGATTCTGTTTGCAATAATTTTAGCGTTTTCACCTACTTTAGACACTGAATGTTTGTCGTTTTGAAGCTCAGTTTGAAATTTTTTAGTTTGTCGTTTCTGTTCAAATCGATCATCTTTTAGCATACTTTTCGATCATATTAGCTCCTCGAAGTGTTTGTGCGCACGCTCCGCTGTTCTAGTTGGTACTTTCCTGCGTTATTTTAAAAGATACATGCCATACAATGTTAGTCGAATTTTACACTTTTTCGGTCACCGTGAAATATTTTGTCTTGATATTAACCGACTTTATATTGACCGTCGCGTCGAGGCCGTTGCGTAGACACCTAGTTTGTGTAGATCGGACCTGTTGCACTTCAAAAACATCGCAATATGGATTCTGTTTGCAATAATTTTAGCGTTTTCACCTACTTTAGACACTGAATATTTGTCGTTTCGAAGCTCAGTTTGAAATTTTTTAGTTTGTCGTTTCTGTTCAAATCGATCATCTTTTAGCATACTTTTCGATCATATTAGCTCACGGAAGTGGTTCTGTGCACGCTCCGCTGTTCAGGTAGGTACCCTTTTGCGATATTTTAAAAGATACATCCCAATAAAAGATAATCGATTTTTACACATTTTCGGTCACCGTGAAATATTTTGTCTTGATATTAACCGACTTTATATTGACCGTCGCGTCGAGGCCGTTGCGTAGACACCTAGATTGTGTAGATCGGACCTGTTGCACTTCAAAAACATCGCAATATGGATTCTGTTTGCAATAATTTTAGCGTTTTCACCTACTTTAGACACTGAATATTTGTCGTTTTGAAGCTCAGTTTGAAATGTTTTAGTTTGTCGTTTCTGTTTAAATTGATCATCTTTTATCATACTTTTCGATCATATTAGCTCAACGGAGTGTTTTTGCGCACGCTCCGCTGTTGAGGTAGGTATTCTCTGCGTAATTTTAAAAGATACATGCCATACAATGTTAGTCGAATTTTACACTTTTTCGGTCACCGTGAAATTTTTTGTCTTGATATTAACTCACTTTATATTGACCGTCGCATCGAGCCCGTTGCGTAGACACAGCGTCTGTGTAGGTCGGACCTGTTGCACTTCAAAAACATCGCAATATGGATTCTGTTTGCAATAATTTTAGCGTTTTTACCTTCCTTAGACACTGAATATTTTTCATTTTGAAGCTCAGTTTGAAATGCTTTAGTTTGTAGTTTTTGTTTAAATTGATCATCTTTTAGAATACTTTTCGATCATATTAGCTTAACGGAGTGTTTTTGCGCGCGCTCCGCTGTTCTAGTTGATACTTTCCTGCGTTATTTTAAAAGATACATGCCAAACAATGTTAGTCGAATTTTTCACTTTTTCGTTCACCGTAAAATATTTTGTCTTGATATAAACCGACTTTATATTGACCGTCGCGTCGATGCCGTTGTGTAAACACCTTGTTTATGTAAACCGGTCCTCTGGCCTTTAAAAAACATCGCAATATGGATTCTGTTTGCAATAATTTTAGCGTTTTAACCTACTTTATACACTGAATATTTGTCGTTTTGAAGCTCAGCTTGAAATGTTTTAGTTTGTCGTTTCTGTTCAATTCGATCATCGTTTAGCATACTTTTCGATCATATTAGCTCACCGGAGTGTTTTTGCGCACGCTCCGCTGTTAAAGAAGGTATTCTCTGCGTAATTTTAAAAGATACATGTCATACAATGTTCGCCGAATTTTACACTTTTTCGGTCACCGTGAAATTTTTTGTCTTGATATTAACTCACTTTATATTGACCGTCGCATCGAGCCCGTTGCGTAGACACCTCGTTTGTGTAGATAGGACCTGCGGCATTTTTAAAACTTCGCAATATGGATTCTGTTTGCAATAATTTTAGCGTTTTCACCTACTTTAGACACTGAATGTTTGTCGTTTTGAAGCTCAGTTTGAAATTTTTTAGTTTGTCGTTTCTGTTCAAATCGATCATCTTTTAGCATACTTTTCGATCATATTAGCTCCTCGAAGTGTTTGTGCGCACGCTCCGCTGTTCTAATTGGTACTTTCCTGCGTTATTTTAAAAGATACATGCCATACAATGTTAGTCGAATTTTACACTTTTTCGGTCACCGTGAAATATTTTGTCTTGATATAAACCGACTTTATATTGACCGTTGCGTCGATGCCGTTGTTTAAACACCTTTTTTATGTAGACCGGACCTGTGGCATTTTTAAAACTTCGCAATATGGATTCTGTTTGCAATAATTTTAGCGTTTTCACCTACTTTAGACACTGAATATTTGTCGTTTCGAAGCTCAGTTTGAAATTTTTTAGTTTGTCGTTTCTGTTCAAATCGATCATCTTTTAGCATACTTTTCGATCATATTAGCTCACGGAAGTGGTTCTGTGCACGCTCCGCTGTTCAGGTAGGTACACTTTTGCGATATTTTAAAAGATACATCCCAATAAAAGATAATCGATTTTTACACATTTTCGGTCACCGTGAAATATTTTGTCTTGATATTAACCGACTTTATATTGACCGTCGCGTCGAGGCCGTTGCGTAGACACCTAGTTTGTGTAGATCGGACCTGTTGCACTTCAAAAACATCGCAATATGGATTCTGTTTGCAATAATTTTAGCGTTTTCACCTACTTTAGACACTGAATATTTGTCGTTTTGAAGCTCAGTTTGAAATGTTTTAGTTTGTCGTTTCTGTTCAAATCGATCATCTTTTAGCATACTTTTCGATCATATTAGCTCCTCGAAGTGTTTGTGCGCACGCTCCGCTGTTCTAGTTGGTACTTTCCTGCGTTATTTTAAAAGATACATGCCATACAATGTTAGTCGAATTTTACACTTTTTCGGTCACCGTGAAATACTTTGTCTTGATATAAACCGACTTTATATTGACCGTCGCGTCGATGCCGTTGTTTAAACACTTTGTTTATGTAGACCGGACCTGTGGCATTTTTAAAACTTCGCAATATGGATTCTGTTTGCAATAATTTTAGCGTTTTCACCTACTTTAGACACTGAATATTTGTCGTTTCGAAGCTCAGTTTGAATTTTTTTAGTTTGTCGTTTCTGTTCAAATCGATCATCTTTTAGCATACTTTTCGATTATATTAGCTCACGGAAGTGGTTCTGCGCACGCTCCGCTGTTCAGGTAGGTACTCTTTTGCGATATTTTAAAAGATACATCCCAATAAAAGATAATCGATTTTTACACATTTTCGGTCACCGTGAAATATTTTGTCTTGATATTAACCGACTTTATATTGACCGTCGCATCGAGGCCGTTGCGTAGACACCTAGTTTGTGTAGATCGGACCTGTTGCACTTCAAAAACATCGCAATATGGATTCTGTTTGCAATAATTTTAGCGTTTTCACCTACTTTAGACACTGAATATTTGTCGTTTTGAAGCTCAGTTTGAAATGTTTTAGTTTGTCGTTTCTGTTTAAATTGATCATCTTTTAGCATACTTTTCAATCATATTAGCTCAACGGAGTGTTTTTGCGCACGCTCCGCTGTTGAGGTAGGTATTCTCTGCGTAATTTTAAAAGATACATGCCATACAATGTTAGTCGAATTTTACACTTTTTCGGTCACCGTGAAATTTTTTGTCTTGATATTAACTCACTTTATATTGACCGTCGCATCGAGCCCGTTGCGTAGACACAGCGTCTGTGTAGGTCGGACCTGTTGCACTTCAAAAACATCGCAATATGGATTCTGTTTGCAATAATTTTTGCGTTTTTAACTTCCTTAGACACTGAATATTTTTCATTTTGAAGCTCAGTTTGAAATGCTTTAGTTTGTCGGTTTTGTTCAAATTGATCATCTTTTAAAATACTTTTCGATCATATTAGCTTAACGGAGTGTTTTTGCGCGCGCTCCGCTGTTCTAGTTGATACTTTCCTGCGTTATTTTAAAAGATACATGCCATACAATGTTAGTCGAATTTTACACTTTTTCGTTCACCGTGAAATATTTTGTCTTGATATAAACCGACTTTATATTGACCGTTGCGTCGAAACCGTTGCGTAAATAGCTCGTTTCTGTAGACCGGACCTGTGGCATTTCAAAAACATCGCAATATGGATTCTGTTTGTAATAACTTTAGCGTTTTTACCTTCTTTAGACACTGAATATTTGTCGTTTTAAAGCTCAGTTTGAAATGTTTTAGGTTTTCGTTATGTTCAAATTGATCATATTTTAGCAAACTTTTCGATCATATTAGCTCACTGAAGTGGTTCTGCGCACGCTCCGCTGTTTAAGTAGGTACTCTTTTGCGTTTTTTTAAAAGAAACATGTTTTACAAAGTTAGTCGAATTTTACACTTTTGCGGTCACCGTGAAATATTTTGTCTTGATATTAACCGACTTTATATTGACCGTCACGTCGAGCCCGTTGCGTAGACACCTCGTTTGTGTAGATCGGACGTGTTGCACTTAAAAAACATCGCAATATGGATTCTGTTTGGAATAATTTTAGCGTTTTCACCTACTTTAGACACTGAATATTTGTCGTTTTGAAGCTCAGTTTGAAATTTTTTAGTTTGTCGTTTCTGTTCAAATCGATCATCGTTTAGCATACTTTTCGATCATATTAGCTCACCGGAGTGTTTTTGCGCACGCTCCGCTGTTAAAGAAGGTATTCTCTGCGTAATTTTAAAAGATACATGTCATACAATGTTAGTCGAATTTTACACTTTTTCGGTCACCGTGAAATTTTTTGTCTTGATATTAACTCACTTTATATTGACCGTCGCATCGAGCCCGTTGCGTTTACACCTCGTTTGTGTAGATCGGACCTGTGGCATTTTTAAAACTTCGCAATATGGATTCTGTTTGCAATAATTTTAGCGTTTTTACCTTCCATAGACACTGAATATTTTTCATTTTGAAGCTCAGTTTGAAATGCTTTAGTTTGTCGTTTTTGTTTAAATTGATCATCTTTTAAAATACTTTTCGATCATATTAGCTTAACGGAGTGTTTTTGCGCGCGCTCCGCTGTTCTAGTTGATACTTTCCTGCGTTATTTTAAAAGATACATGCCATACAATGTTAGTCGAATTTTACACTTTTTCGTTCACCGTGAAATATTTTGTCTTGATATAAACCGACTTTATATTGACCGTTGCGTCGAAACCGTTGCGTAAATAGCTCGTTTCTGTAGACTGGACCTGTGGCATTTCAAAAACATCACAATATGGATTCTGTTTGTAATAACTTTAGCGTTTTTACCTTCTTTTGACACTGAATATTTGTCGTTTTAAAGCTCAGTTTGAAATGTTTTAGGTTTTCGTTATGTTCAAATTGATCATATTTTAGCAAACTTTTCGATCATATTAGCTCACTGAAGTGGTTCTGCGCACGCTCCGCTGTTTAAGTAGGTACTCTTTTGCGTTTTTTTAAAAGAAACATGTTTTACAAAGTTAGTCGAATTTTACACTTTTGCGGTCACCGTGAAATATTTTGTCTTGATATTAACCGACTTTATATTGACCGTCACGTCGAGCCCGTTGCGTAGACACCTCGTTTGTGTAGATCGGACGTGTTGCACTTAAAAAACATCGCAATATGGATTCTGTTTGGAATAATTTTAGCGTTTTCACCTACTTTAGACACTGAATATTTGTCGTTTTGAAGCTCAGTTTGAAATTTTTTAGTTTGTCGTTTCTGTTCAAATCGATCATCGTTTAGCATACTTTTCGATCATATTAGCTCACCGAAGTGTTTTTGCGCACGCTCCGCTGTTAAAGAAGGTATTCTCTGCGTAATTTTAAAAGATACATGTCATACAATGTTAGTCGAATTTTACACTTTTTCGGTCACCGTGAAATTTTTTGTCTTGATATTAACTCACTTTATATCGACCGTCGCATCGAGCCCGTTGCGTATACACCTCGTTTGTGTAGATCGGACCTGTGGCATTTTTAAAACTTCGCAATATGGATTCTGTTTGCAATAATTTTAGCGTTTTCACCTACTTTAGACACTGAATATTTGTCGTTTTGAAGCTCAGTTTGAAATTTTTTAGTTTGTCGTTTCTGTTTAAATCGATCACTTTTTAGCATACTTTTCGATCATATTAGCTCACCGGTGTGTTTTTGCGCACGCTCCGCTGTTAAAGAAGGTATTCTCTGCGTAATTTTAAAAGATACATGTCATACAATGTTAGTCGAATTTTACACTTTTTCGTTCACCGTGAAATATTTTGTCTTGATATAAACCGACTTTATATTGACCGTTGCGTCGAAACCGTTGCGTAAATAGCTCGTTTCTGTAGACCGGACCTGTAGCATTTCAAAAACATCGCAATATGGATTCTGTTTGTAATAACTTTAGCGTTTTTACCTTCTTTAGACTCTGAATATTTGTCGTTTTAAAGCTCAGTTTGAAATGTTTTAGGTTTTCGTTATGTTCAAATTGATCATATTTTAGCAAACTTTTCGATCATATTAGCTCACTGAAGTGGTTCTGCGCACGCTCTGCTGTTTAAGTAGGTACTCTTTTGCGTTTTTTTAAAAGAAACATGTTTTACAATGTTAGTCGAATTTTACACTTTTTCGGTCACCGTGAAATATTTTGTCTTGATATTAACGGCCTTTATATTGACCGTCGCGTCGATGCCGTTGCGTAGACACCTCGTTTATGTAGAACGGACCTGTTGCACTTCAAAAACATCGCAATATGGATTCTGTTTGCAATAGTTTTAGCGTTTTCACCTACTTTAGACACTGAATATTTGTCGTTTTGAAGCTCAGTTTGAAATGTTTTAGTTTGTCGTTTCTGTTTAAATCGATCACTTTTTAGCATACTTTTCGATCATATTTGCTCACCGAAGTGTTTTTGCGCACGCTCCGCTGTTAAAGTAGGTATTTTCTGCGTAATTTTAAAAGATACATGCCATACAAAGTTAGTCGAATTTTACACTTTTTCGGTCACCGTGAAATATTTTGTCTTGATATTAACCGACTTTATATTGACCGTCGCATCGATTTCGTTGCGTAGACACCTCGTTTATGTAGACCGGACCTGTGACATTTTAAAAACATCGCAATATGGATTCTGTTTGCAATAATTTTAGCGTTTTAACCTACTTTATACACTGAATATTTGTCGTTTTGAAGCTCAGTTTGAAATGTTTTAGTTTGTCGTTTCTGTTCAAATCGATCATCGTTTAGCATACTTCTCGATCATATTAGCTCTTCGGAGTGTTTTTGCGTACGCTCCGCTGTTAAAGAAGGTATTCTCTGCGTTATTTTAAAAGATACATGTCATACAATGTTAGTCGAATTTTACACTTTTTCGGTCACCGTGAAATTTTTTGTCTTGATATTAACTCACTTTATATTGACCGTCGCATCGAGCCCGTTGCGTAGACACCTCGTTTGTGTAGATCGGACCTGTGGCATTTTTAAAACTTCGCAATATGGATTCTGTTTGCAATAATTTTAGCGTTTTCACCTACTTTAGACACTGAATATTGGTCGTTTTGAAGCTCAGTTTGAAATTTTTTAGTTTGTCGTTTCTGTTCAAATCGATCATCTTTTAGCATACTTTTCGACCATATTAGCTCCTCGAAGTGTTTGTGCCCACGCTCCGCTGTTCTAGTTGGTACTTTCCTGCGTTATTTTAAAAGATACATGCCATACAATGTTAGTCGAATTTTACACTTTTTCGGTCACCGTGAAATATTTTGTCTTGATATAAACCGACTTTATATTGACCGTTGCGTCGATGCCGTTGTTTAAACACCTTGTTTATGTAGACCGGACCTGTAGCATTTTTAAAACTTCGCAATATGGATTCTGTTTGCAATAATTTTAGCGTTTTCACCTACTTTAGACACTGAATATTTGTCGTTTCGAAGCTCAGTTTGAAATTTTTTAGTTTGTCGTTTCTGTTCAAATCGATCATCTTTTAGCATACTTTTCGATCATATTAGCTCACGGAAGTGGTTCTGCGCACGCTCCGCTGTTCAGGTAGGTACCCTTTTGCGATATTTTAAAAGATACATCCCAATAAAAGATAATCGATTTTTACACATTTTCGGTCACCGTGAAATATTTTGTCTTGATATTAACCGACTTTATATTGACCGTCGCGTCGAGGCCGTTGCGTAGACACCTAGTTTGTGTAGATCGGACCTGTTGCACTTCAAAAAGATCGCAATATGGATTCTGTTTGCAATAATTTTAGCGTTTTCACCTACTTTAGACACTGAATATTTGTCGTTTTGAAGCTCAGTTTGAAATGTTTTAGTTTGTCGTTTCTGTTTAAATTGATCATCTTTTAGCATACTTTTCGATCATATTAGCTCAACGGAGTGTTTTTGCGCACGCTCCGCTGTTGAGGTAGGTATTCTCTGCGTAATTTTAAAAGATACATGCCATACAATGTTAGTCGAATTTTACACTTTTTCGGTCACCGTGAAATTTTTTGTCTTGATATTAACTCACTTTATATTGACCGTCGCATCGAGCCCGTTGCGTAGACACAGCGTCTGTGTAGGTCGGACCTGTTGCACTTCAAAAACATTGCAATATGGATTCTGTTTGCAATAATTTTAGCGTTTTTACCTTCCTTAGACACTGAATATTTTTCATTTTGAAGCTCAGTTTGAAATGCTTTAGTTTGTAGTTTTTGTTTAAATTGATCATCTTTTAGAATACTTTTCGATCATATTAGCTTAACGGAGTGTTTTTGCGCGCGCTCCGCTGTTCTAGTTGATACTTTCCTGCGTTATTTTAAAAGATACATGCCAAACAATGTTAGTCGAATTTTTCACTTTTTCGTTCACCGTGAAATATTTTGTCTTGATATAAACCGACTTTATATTGACCGTCGCGTCGATGCCGTTGTGTAAACACCTTGTTTATGTAAACCGGTCCTCTGGCCTTTAAAAAACATCGCAATATGGATTCTGTTTGCAATAATTTTAGCGTTTTAACCTACTTTATACACTGAATATTTGTCGTTTTGAAGCTCAGTTTGAAATGTTTTAGTTTATCGTTTCTGTTCAAATCGATCATCGTTTAGCATACTTTTCGATCATATTAGCTCACCGGAGTGTTTTTGCGCACGCTCCGCTGTTAAAGAAGGTATTCTCTGCGTAATTTTAAAAGATACATGTCATACAATGTTAGCCGAATTTTACACTTTTTCGGTCACCGTGAAATTTTTTGTCTTGATATTAACTCACTTTATATTGACCGTCGCATCGAGCCCGTTGCGTAGACACCTCGTTTGTGTAGATCGGACCTGCGGCATTTTTAAAACTTCGCAATATGGATTCTGTTTGCAATAATTTTAGCGTTTTCACCTACTTTAGACACTGAATGTTTGTCGTTTTGAAGCTCAGTTTGAAATTTTTTAGTTTGTCGTTTCTGTTCAAATCGATCATCTTTTAGCATACTTTTCGATCATATTAGCTCCTCGAAGTGTTTGTGCGCACGCTCCGCTGTTCTAGTTGGTACTTTCCTGCGTTATTTTAAAAGATACATGCCATACAATGTTAGTCGAATTTTACACTTTTTCGGTCACCGTGAAATACTTTGTCTTGATATAAACCGACTTTATATTGACCGTCGCGTCGATGCCGTTGTTTAAACACTTTGTTTATGTAGACCGGACCTGTGGCATTTTTAAAACTTCGCAATATGGATTCTGTTTGCAATAATTTTAGCGTTTTCACCTACTTTAGACACTGAATATTTGTCGTTTCGAAGCTCAGTTTGAATTTTTTTAGTTTGTCGTTTCTGTTCAAATCGATCATCTTTTAGCATACTTTTCGATCATATTAGCCCACGGAAGTGGTTCTGCGCACGCTCCGCTGTTCAGGTAGGTACTCTTTTGCGATATTTTAAAAGATACATCCCAATAAAAGATAATCGATTTTTACACATTTTCGGTCACCGTGAAATATTTTGTCTTGATATTAACCGACTTTATATTGACCGTCGCATCGAGGCCGTTGCGTAGACACCTAGTTTGTGTAGATCGGACCTGTTGCACTTCAAAAACATCGCAATATGGATTCTGTTTGCAATAATTTTAGCGTTTTCACCTACTTTAGACACTGAATATTTGTCGTTTTGAAGCTCAGTTTGAAATGTTTTAGTTTGTCGTTTCTGTTTAAATTGATCATCTTTTAGCATACTTTTCAATCATATTAGCTCAACGGAGTGTTTTTGCGCACGTTTCGCTGTTGAAATAGGTATTTTCTGCGTTATTTTAAAAGATACATGCCATACAATGTTAGTCGAATTTTACACTTTTTCGGTCACCGTGAAATTTTTTGTCTTGATATTAACTCACTTTATATTGACCGTCGCATCGAGCCCGTTGCGTAGACACAGCGTCTGTGTAGGTCGGACCTGTTGCACTTCAAAAACATCGCAATATGGATTCTGTTTGCAATAATTTTAGCGTTTTTACCTTCCTTAGACACTGAATATTTTTCATTTTGAAGCTCAGTTTGAAATGCTTTAGTTTGTCGTTTTTGTTCAAATTGATCATCTTTTAAAATACTTTTCGATCATATTAGCTTAACGGAGTGTTTTTGCGCGCGCTCCGCTGTTCTAGTTGATACATTCCTGCGTTATTTTAAAAGATACATGCCATACAATGTTAGTCGAATTTTACACTTTTTCGTTCACCGTGAAATATTTTGTCTTGATATAAACCGACTTTATATTGACCGTTGCGTCGAAACCGTTGCGTAAATAGCTTGTTTCTGTAGACTGGACCTGTTGCATTTCAAAAACATCGCAATATGGATTCTGTTTGTAATAACTTTAGCGTTTTTACCTTCTTTAGACACTGAATATTTGTCGTTTTAAAGCTCAGTTTGAAATGTTTTAGGTTTTCGTTATGTTCAAATTGATCATATTTTAGCAAACTTTTCGATCATATTAGCTCACTGAAGTGGTTCTGCGCACGCTCCGCTGTTTAAGTAGGTACTCTTTTGCGTTTTTTTAAAAGAAACATGTTTTACAATGTTAGTCGAATTTTACACTTTTTCGGTCACCGTGAAATATTTTGTCTTGATATTAACGGACTTTATATTGACCGTCGCGTCGATGCCGTTGCGTAGACACGTCGTTTATGTAGACCGGACCTGTGACATTTTAAAAACATCGCAATATGGATTCTGTTTGCAATAATTTTAGCGTTTTAACCTACTTTATACACTGAATATTTGTCGTTTTGAAGCTCAGTTTGAAATGTTTTAGTTTGTCGTTTCTGTTCAAATCGATCATCGTTTAGCATACTTTTCGATCATATTAGCTCACCGGAGTGTTTTTGCGCACGCTCCGCTGTTAAAGAAGGTATTATCTGCGTAATTTTAAAAGATACATGCCATACAATGTTAGTCGAATTTTACACTTTTTCGGTCACCGTTAAATTTTTTGTCTTGATATTAACTCACTTTATATTGACCGTCGCATCGAGCCCGTTGCGTAGACACCTCGTTTGTGTAGATCGGACCTGTTGCACTTCAAAAACATCGCAATATTGATTCTGTTTGTTATAACTTTAGCGTTTTCACCTACTTTAGACACTGAATATTTGTCATTTTAAAGCTCAGTTTGAAATGTTTTAGGTTGTCGTTTCTGTTCAGATCGATTATCTTTAAGCATATTTTTCAATCACATTAGCTCACTAAAGTGATTAAATCGATCATTTTTTAGCATACTTTTCGATCATATTAGCTCACCGGAGTGTTTTTGCGCACGCTCCGCTGTTAAAGTAGGTATTATCTGCGTAATTTTAAAAGATACATGCCATACAATGTTAGTCGAATTTTACACTTTTTCGGTCACCGTGAAATATTTTGTCTTGATATAAACCGACTTTATATTGACCGTTGCGTCGATGCCGTTGTTTAAACACCTTGTTTATGTAGACCGGACCTGTAGCATTTTTAAAACTTCGCAATATGGATTCTGTTTGCAATAATTTTAGCGTTTTCACCTACTTTAGACACTGAATATTTGTCGTTTCGAAGCTCAGTTTGAAATTTTTTAGTTTGTCGTTTCTGTTCAAATCGATCATCTTTTAGCATACTTTTCGATCATATTAGCTCACGGAAGTGGTTCTGCGCACGCTCCGCTGTTCAGGTAGGTACCCTTTTGCGATATTTTAAAAGATACATCCCAATAAAAGATAATCGATTTTTACACATTTTCGGTCACCGTGAAATATTTTGTCTTGATATTAACCGACTTTATATTGACCGTCGCGTCGAGGCCGTTGCGTAGACACCTAGTTTGTGTAGATCGGACCTGTTGCACTTCAAAAAGATCGCAATATGGATTCTGTTTGCAATAATTTTAGCGTTTTCACCTACTTTAGACACTGAATATTTGTCGTTTTGAAGCTCAGTTTGAAATGTTTTAGTTTGTCGTTTCTGTTTAAATTGATCATCTTTTAGCATACTTTTCGATCATATTAGCTCAACGGAGTGTTTTTGCGCACGCTCCGCTGTTGAGGTAGGTATTCTCTGCGTAATTTTAAAAGATACATGCCATACAATGTTAGTCGAATTTTACACTTTTTCGGTCACCGTGAAATTTTTTGTCTTGATATTAACTCACTTTATATTGACCGTCGCATCGAGCCCGTTGCGTAGACACAGCGTCTGTGTAGGTCGGACCTGTTGCACTTCAAAAACATTGCAATATGGATTCTGTTTGCAATAATTTTAGCGTTTTTACCTTCCTTAGACACTGAATATTTTTCATTTTGAAGCTCAGTTTGAAATGCTTTAGTTTGTAGTTTTTGTTTAAATTGATCATCTTTTAGAATACTTTTCGATCATATTAGCTTAACGGAGTGTTTTTGCGCGCGCTCCGCTGTTCTAGTTGATACTTTCCTGCGTTATTTTAAAAGATACATGCCAAACAATGTTAGTCGAATTTTTCACTTTTTCGTTCACCGTGAAATATTTTGTCTTGATATAAACCGACTTTATATTGACCGTCGCGTCGATGCCGTTGTGTAAACACCTTGTTTATGTAAACCGGTCCTCTGGCCTTTAAAAAACATCGCAATATGGATTCTGTTTGCAATAATTTTAGCGTTTTAACCTACTTTATACACTGAATATTTGTCGTTTTGAAGCTCAGTTTGAAATGTTTTAGTTTATCGTTTCTGTTCAAATCGATCATCGTTTAGCATACTTTTCGATCATATTAGCTCACCGGAGTGTTTTTGCGCACGCTCCGCTGTTAAAGAAGGTATTCTCTGCGTAATTTTAAAAGATACATGTCATACAATGTTAGCCGAATTTTACACTTTTTCGGTCACCGTGAAATTTTTTGTCTTGATATTAACTCACTTTATATTGACCGTCGCATCGAGCCCGTTGCGTAGACACCTCGTTTGTGTAGATCGGACCTGCGGCATTTTTAAAACTTCGCAATATGGATTCTGTTTGCAATAATTTTAGCGTTTTCACCTACTTTAGACACTGAATGTTTGTCGTTTTGAAGCTCAGTTTGAAATTTTTTAGTTTGTCGTTTCTGTTCAAATCGATCATCTTTTAGCATACTTTTCGATCATATTAGCTCCTCGAAGTGTTTGTGCGCACGCTCCGCTGTTCTAGTTGGTACTTTCCTGCGTTATTTTAAAAGATACATGCCATACAATGTTAGTCGAATTTTACACTTTTTCGGTCACCGTGAAATACTTTGTCTTGATATAAACCGACTTTATATTGACCGTCGCGTCGATGCCGTTGTTTAAACACTTTGTTTATGTAGACCGGACCTGTGGCATTTTTAAAACTTCGCAATATGGATTCTGTTTGCAATAATTTTAGCGTTTTCACCTACTTTAGACACTGAATATTTGTCGTTTCGAAGCTCAGTTTGAATTTTTTTAGTTTGTCGTTTCTGTTCAAATCGATCATCTTTTAGCATACTTTTCGATCATATTAGCCAACGGAAGTGGTTCTGCGCACGCTCCGCTGTTCAGGTAGGTACTCTTTTGCGATATTTTAAAAGATACATCCCAATAAAAGATAATCGATTTTTACACATTTTCGGTCACCGTGAAATATTTTGTCTTGATATTAACCGACTTTATATTGACCGTCGCATCGAGGCCGTTGCGTAGACACCTAGTTTGTGTAGATCGGACCTGTTGCACTTCAAAAACATCGCAATATGGATTCTGTTTGCAATAATTTTAGCGTTTTCACCTACTTTAGACACTGAATATTTGTCGTTTTGAAGCTCAGTTTGAAATGTTTTAGTTTGTCGTTTCTGTTTAAATTGATCATCTTTTAGCATACTTTTCAATCATATTAGCTCAACGGAGTGTTTTTGCGCACGTTTCGCTGTTGAAATAGGTATTTTCTGCGTTATTTTAAAAGATACATGCCATACAATGTTAGTCGAATTTTACACTTTTTCGGTCACCGTGAAATTTTTTGTCTTGATATTAACTCACTTTATATTGACCGTCGCATCGAGCCCGTTGCGTAGACACAGCGTCTGTGTAGGTCGGACCTGTTGCACTTCAAAAACATCGCAATATGGATTCTGTTTGCAATAATTTTAGCGTTTTTACCTTCCTTAGACACTGAATATTTTTCATTTTGAAGCTCAGTTTGAAATGCTTTAGTTTGTCGTTTTTGTTCAAATTGATCATCTTTTAAAATACTTTTCGATCATATTAGCTTAACGGAGTGTTTTTGCGCGCGCTCCGCTGTTCTAGTTGATACATTCCTGCGTTATTTTAAAAGATACATGCCATACAATGTTAGTCGAATTTTACACTTTTTCGTTCACCGTGAAATATTTTGTCTTGATATAAACCGACTTTATATTGACCGTTGCGTCGAAACCGTTGCGTAAATAGCTCGTTTCTGTAGACTGGACCTGTTGCATTTCAAAAACATCGCAATATGGATTCTGTTTGTAATAACTTTAGCGTTTTTACCTTCTTTAGACACTGAATATTTGTCGTTTTAAAGCTCAGTTTGAAATGTTTTAGGTTTTCGTTATGTTCAAATTGATCATATTTTAGCAAACTTTTCGATCATATTAGCTCACTGAAGTGGTTCTGCGCACGCTCCGCTGTTTAAGTAGGTACTCTTTTGCGTTTTTTTAAAAGAAACATGTTTTACAATGTTAGTCGAATTTTACACTTTTTCGGTCACCGTGAAATATTTTGTCTTGATATTAACGGACTTTATATTGACCGTCGCGTCGATGCCGTTGCGTAGACACGTCGTTTATGTAGACCGGACCTGTGACATTTTAAAAACATCGCAATATGGATTCTGTTTGCAATAATTTTAGCGTTTTAACCTACTTTATACACTGAATATTTGTCGTTTTGAAGCTCAGTTTGAAATGTTTTAGTTTGTCGTTTCTGTTCAAATCGATCATCGTTTAGCATACTTTTCGATCATATTAGCTCACCGGAGTGTTTTTGCGCACGCTCCGCTGTTAAAGAAGGTATTATCTGCGTAATTTTAAAAGATACATGCCATACAATGTTAGTCGAATTTTACACTTTTTCGGTCACCGTTAAATTTTTTGTCTTGATATTAACTCACTTTATATTGACCGTCGCATCGAGCCCGTTGCGTAGACACCTCGTTTGTGTAGATCGGACCTGTTGCACTTCAAAAACATCGCAATATTGATTCTGTTTGTTATAACTTTAGCGTTTTCACCTACTTTAGACACTGAATATTTGTCATTTTAAAGCTCAGTTTGAAATGTTTTAGGTTGTCGTTTCTGTTCAGATCGATTATCTTTAAGCATATTTTTCAATCACATTAGCTCACTAAAGTGATTAAATCGATCATTTTTTAGCATATTTTTCGATCATATTAGCTCACCGGAGTGTTTTTGCGCACGCTCCGCTGTTAAAGTAGGTATTATCTGCGTAATTTTAAAAGATACATGCCATACAATGTTAGTCGAATTTTACACTTTTTTGGTCACCGTGAAATATTTTGTCTTGATATTAACCGACTTTATATTGACCGTCGCGTCGAGCCCGTTGCGTAGACACCTCGTTTGTGTAGATCGGACCTGTTGCACTTCAAAAACATCGCAATATGGATTCTGTTTGCAATAATTTTAGCGTTTTTACCTTCTTTAGACACTGAATATTTTTCATTTTGAAGCTCAGTTTGAAATGCTTTAGTTTGTCGTTTTTGTTCAAATTGATCATCTTTTAGAATACTTTTCGATCATATTAGCTTAACGGAGTGTTTTTGCGCGCGCTCCGCTGTTCTAGTTGATACTTTCCTGCGTTATTTTAAAAGATACATGCCATACAATGTTAGTCGAATTTTACACTTTTTCGTTCACCGTGAAATATTTTGTCTTGATATAAACCGACTTTATATTGACCGTTGCGTCGAAACCGTTGCGTAAATAGCTCGTTTCTGTAGACTGGACCTGTTGCATTTCAAAAACATCGCAATATGGATTCTGTTTGTAATAACTTTAGCGTTTTTACCTTCTTTAGACACTGAATATTTGTCGTTTTAAAGCTCAGTTTGAAATGTTTTAGGTTTTCGTTATGTTCAAATTGATCATATTTTAGCAAACTTTTCGATCATATTAGCTCACTGAAGTGGTTCTGCGCACGCTCCGCTGTTTAAGTAGGTACTCTTTTGCGTTTTTTTAAAAGAAACATGTTTTACAATGTTAGTCGAATTTTACACTTTTTCGGTCACCGTGAAATATTTTGTCTTGATATTAACGGACTTTATATTGACCGTCGCGTCGATGCCGTTGCGTAGACACGTCGTTTATGTAGACCGGACCTGTGACATTTTAAAAACATCGCAATATGGATTCTGTTTGCAATAATTTTAGCGTTTTAACCTACTTTATACACTGAATATTTGTCGTTTTGAAGCTCAATTTGAAATGTTTTAGTTTGTCGTTTCTGTTCAAATCGATCATCGTTTAGCATACTTTTCGATCATATTAGCTCACCGGAGTGTTTTTGCGCACGCTCCGCTGTTAAAGAAGGTATTATCTGCGTAATTTTAAAAGATACATGCCATACAATGTTAGTCGAATTTTACACTTTTTCGGTCACCGTTAAATTTTTTGTCTTGATATTAACTCACTTTATATTGACCGTCGCATCGAGCCCGTTGCGTAGACACCTCGTTTGTGTAGATCGGACCTGTTGCACTTCAAAAACATCGCAATATTGATTCTGTTTGTTATAACTTTAGCGTTTTCACCTACTTTAGACACTGAATATTTGTCATTTTAAAGCTCAGTTTGAAATGTTTTAGGTTGTCGTTTCTGTTCAGATCGATTATCTTTAAGCATATTTTTCAATCACATTAGCTCACTAAAGTGATTAAATCGATCATTTTTTAGCATATTTTTCGATCATATTAGCTCACCGGAGTGTTTTTGCGCACGCTCCGCTGTTAAAGTAGGTATTATCTGCGTAATTTTAAAAGATACATGCCATACAATGTTAGTCGAATTTTACACTTTTTTGGTCACCGTGAAATATTTTGTCTTGATATTAACCGACTTTATATTGACCGTCGCGTCGAGCCCGTTGCGTAGACACCTCATTTGTGTAGATCGGACCTGTTGCGCTTCAAAAACATCGCAATATGGATTCTGTTTGCAATAATTTTAGCGTTTTTACCTTCTTTAGACACTGAATATTTTTCATTTTGAAGCTCAGTTTGAAATGCTTTAGTTTGTCGTTTTTGTTCAAATTGATCATCTTTTAGAATACTTTTCGATCATATTAGCTTAACGGAGTGTTTTTGCGCGCGCTCCGCTGTTCTAGTTGATACTTTCCTGCGTTATTTTAAAAGATACATGCCATACAATGTTAGTCGAATTTTACACTTTTTCGTTCACCGTGAAATATTTTGTCTTGATATAAACCGACTTTATATTGACCGTTGCGTCGAAACCGTTGCGTAAATAGCTCGTTTCTGTAGACCGGACCTGTGGCATTTCAAAAACATCGCAATATGGATTCTGTTTGTAATAACTTTAGCGTTTTTACCTACTTTAGACACTGAATATTTGTCGTTTTAAAGCTCCGTTTGAAATGTTTTAGGTTTTCGTTATGTTCAAATTGATCATATTTTAGCAAACTTTTCGATCATATTAGCTCACTGAAGTGGTTCTGCGCACGCTCCGCTGTTTAAGTAGGTACTCTTTTGCGTTTTTTTAAAAGAAACATGTTTTACAATGTTAGTCGAATTTTACACTTTTTTGGTCACCGTGAAATATTTTGTCTTGATATTAACGGCCTTTATATTGACCGTCGCGTCGATGCCGTTGCGTAGACACCTCGTTTATGTAGACCGGACCTGTGACATTTTAAAAACATCGCAATATGGATTCTGTTTGCAATAATTTTAGCGTTTTAACCTACTTTATACACTGAATATTTGTCGTTTTGAAGCTCAGTTTGAAATGTTTTAGTTTGTCGTTTCTGTTCAAATCGATCATCGTTTAGCATACTTTTCGATCATATTAGCTCACCGGAGTGTTTTTGCGCACGCTCTGCTGTTAAAGAAGGTATTCTCTGCGTAATTTTAAAAGATATATGCCATACAATGTTAGTCGAATTTTACACTTTTTCGGTCACCGTGAAATTTTTTGTCTTGATATTAACTCACTTTATATTGACCGTCGCATCCGCGTCTGTGTAGGTCGGACCTGTTGCACTTCAAAAACATCGCAATATGGATTCTGTTTGCAATAATTTTAGCGTTTTCACCTACTTTAGATACTGAATATTTGTCGTTTTGAAGCTCAGTTTGAAATGTTTTAGGTTGTCGTTTCTGAAAGAAAGAAAGAAAGACAGAAAGAAAATACATTTATTCGACTCAAATACAGTAATAAAAACACATATACAATAAACAGACAAACACACACATTTATTTAACATAAATATCGAGAGCGAGTCGAAAAGGCACCCTCTCAGCATTAATCGTGGCCGCAAAATGCAGGCCGCGACACTGATTTTCAGAGGGTGCCGGGTGTGGATATAGATAAAACACACAATAACTAAACAAAAAGAAAAGAATAACATAATACATACGAAAATAAACAAAATCAAAATAATAAAACATTAATATTTCTAGATTAAACGTATGAAATAAGAAAAAAATATATAATAAAAGAATAAAAATAAAATAAAACGGCATTGCAAGCGCTTACTTAGCTGCAAGCGCTTGCAAGCGCCTTCGACATTCAAGGCAAAACGGAACGCACCGGCGAGTAGGCGAAACAAACAAAAAAAAAAAAAAAAGACGAAATGTCAAACGTCAAGTGCTACATATCTATGATATGATCTGTGGAGAAAACTACGTCTCATCCGGTCCGACCGCCACGCCCTGTCTTTCTGCAAAAGATTTCGTTTTTGCCACGTTAATTATGTACGACACGTTGACATTGAAAATTCGTGCATCATGGGTATGTGGAGTAACTGGGTGTTGCAAAGGTGACAGGCCATTCTGTTCGCTCAGCGACAATGCAGAGTAAAATAGCGACCACAACGCAACATGGTCAAAAATGCCGACGCTGACTCCGCAAAGCGAAAACTCGTGTGCGAGAATGGGTCCATTGTGTGTGGAGGGCTGACTATGCAGATGACTTCTCCCCGGAATCGTTGTCCCCTGGCATGACGCGCATTCTTTGTTTGTAAGTATACCTGTGCTTTTCGTCATCATATTGGATTTTCAAAAGGTGTTTTTTCAGGTTCTTTTTGAATGTTTGTTTTGAGTTTAGGGCGCGCAACGGCGGGGGCAGAGTGTTCCAGCATCGAGTAGCGGCGAATTTAAAGGAACCCCGGAATGCGATTGTACGATGTCTCGGGGTCAGGAAGACGTTGGTGCACTCCCTTCTCCCACGTCCATTTCCACCTCGTGCCCATACCAAGTCCTCGTGTAAGTAGCGTGGTCGATGTGTCCTAATGACCTCGAACAGTAAGGTTGCAAGATGAAACTTTCTGCGAGCTTCCATCCTCAGTAAGTTTGCAGCGTTGATGTATGGAGTAACGTGAGTCCGAGGAGGGATGTGGTAGCAGAATCTAATGCAGGCATTTTGTACGCGCTGTATGAGTTTCGCTGTACGAGCCAGCAGGCATGGGCCAAAGACAGTGTCACAGTAATTGAGCTTAGATAATATAAGTGATTCGCACAGAGTTATTCTGAGTTCTTCACTAAGGTATGGCCTTATTTTGTACAATAGTTTAAGTCTGAAAAAACAATTTCTTGTGCATTCTGTGATGTGGCTCTCAAATCTCAGATTACTGTCGAAGATCAGGCCCAGATTTCTTGCTTTTTCTGTCCTTTCTATTTCCTCCCCATTCACTGTAATTTTTATTAGGTTATCATCAAGTTTAGCAATATTCTTTGGTGTTCCTATTACCATAAGTTTTGATTTTTTGGCATTTAGCGTGAGGCAGTTGTTCATGCACCAGTCTGATATCCTTTGTAGCTCATTGTTTATCGTGACCACGGCATTTTGGCACTCTGCAGGGTCAAATGACAGGTAAAGCTGAAGGTCATCTGCATAGATGTGATGCTTACAGTGTAAAATGCTCTCAGTGATGTCGGCACTGTACAGAATGTACAGGATTGGACCCAATATTGAGCCTTGCGGTACACCTCTTTGCACTACCCGCTGTTTAGAGTGCAATTTTGTGCCATCTGCTCTACTTATCTCCACATATTGTTGCCTCTGATGTAGGTAACTATGGAACCATTTTATGGCGCCACTGTCAAGCCCATAGTAACTTAGTTTTGATGTCAGTAAGGGGATGTTAATAGCATCGAATGCCCGTGAGAAGTCAAGTAGCAGTAGGAAAGTCACACATCCCTGATCCTGAGCAGTCAGTAGATCATTTACCACCTTTCCGAGAGCAGTTCCCGTACCATGGCCCTTGCGAAAGCCAGATTGATATTTGGGCAGCATATTGTTGTCTTCTAAGTATGTTGTGAGTTGATCACATACAATCCTTTCCAGGACTTTTGAGAGACATGGAAGAATGCTGATGGGGCGGAGGTCCTGCATTGTTACGGGAGGAATGGTTTTAGGTAGTGGCTTGACGACTGCTATCTTCCAACTATCGGGAAAAGTGTGTTCCAAAAGGGACCTGTTTATCATTTCAGTGATAGCATCAAGTGAGTGTGGCAAAGTCAGCCTAAGCATGTCCAAGGAGATGCCATCATGACCCTGTGCATTCGAGCGCAGTTTGTTTATGGTTTTTAGGACCAAGTCACTACCCACAGGCCGGAGGGAGAAAGTAGCAGTCTTATTGAAATTCTGATATTCAAAATATGTAAGTTGAGATATGGTGACCCTCCCACTACCAGGTACATTCAAAAAATGTGAGTTTATTTGGTCAGGGTCATTGAATGAGGGGGGTAGGTCAGTGTCAGTCTTCTTGCTGGGTATAATAGTCCCTTTGAGATTTTTCCATAACCTCTTTGGGTTCTTGAGATTGTTATTTATATGTTTGGCAAAGAAACATGATTTCTCCTTCTCAATGGCTTCAATGACTATATGCTTCATCTTTTTGTAGCTTTCCTTTAGATTAGCAGTGCCATGCTGTTTGTATTTTTTGAAATATTTGTCTCTAAGGTGCATCATATCCCTAACCGTGTCTGTGATCCAGGGGTGTGGTGGATGTTTGAATTTAAATGTTTTTAAGGGGGCATGTAAATCATAGAGTCCCCTGACACACAGTTCAAAAGCATCAACTACCTGATTAACTCCTAGGAATCCCTTTAAGTCAGTCCACGGGATCAGAGCAATGTCCCTGTTAAATAGGTCCACAAGTATATTCTTCATAGGCCTGTATGTCACCCACCTCTCACAGGGCTTCTCCTTTTTGATCTTGAATTCTGCCAGCAACATCGCGTGAGCACCCATATCCGGTGTTTACCTGACGGCCACCCGGACGGCGGGGACATCAGTACACACTACATCTATAAGCGTACTGCTATGGCTTGTGAAATGTGTAGGTTCATCAATCAGCTGGGTCAGGTTCAGAGTTTCAGTAAATTTAACAAAGGCCTTATACTTAGCGCTATCCCTATCCATCAAGTTAATATTAAAATCGCCCACCAGAATGATTCCATCTGCCCTTGAGAAAAACATCACAGATTCAGTAATGGCATCAAGAAACAAACCCACATTCTGCCATGGTGGCTTATAAGCCGTGCCCACAATGATGACTTGGTTCTGCAGGTGCAAGGACAACCACATCTGCTGCACCGATGGCTCATCGTTGGGGTGCCGGCACATTTTGACATTCATACATTTTCTTATGTAGAAACCCACACCTCCCCCACGATCCTTAGGCACACAACTCGGTCTCAGTATATGTCTTAGATGGTAGCCTGCTAGTTTAGGGGCTCGACAGTCCTCTTCACTCTCCATCCAGGTCTCATTTATTGCTAGCAGATCTGGCTCAGTCTCCTCCACTGCCACAACAAACTCCTCCTGCTTTGTACCCAGAGACCCCGCATTAAACAGACCTACTAACAGATTCTTTAGCCCGAGGCCTGTGCTGTTGGTAAGAATTTACATAAACTCAAATGGTAGACAATAATACAATTTAAAGAGCAATAGATTTTGATTTCATATTTGATTTTAATTAGAAGTGAAAGAAGATAAGAATTAAAATAGGATAAACAAAATAATATAAACGATAACTGAACTTGTTCTAAATATACCATTGCATTTTCTACTTTTAGATAATCGGGGTTCACGTAGCGACACAGAACGGACCAAATGGCAACCAACCAGATGCACAAATGATACTCGAAATCATGAATATGACATGCAAACAGCAGATACACATTGGATAGGTAAATAGTTACAAAAATCTTATTTATGTAAGTTTTATCAAGTGAAATACATAGTTGTATTAATTCTTGTTTAATGTCTTTTTTTCTGTCACAGAAAACGAGTCATGCAGACGAGTCGGTAAACACTCTGTCGATGTCAGCCGGCGTCCGAAACTGGTATACCTGCGCGCCGTCACTCTTTCGAGCGTAGATGCGACCCCGCTTCGTCCAGGAGTACCTCCACTGCTGTTTACGGCAATGCTCGCGCACCTGGTGGAACAGTTGGCGGTTTGAGCGCGTCAAGCGCTCGTTGACGTACACCCGGCCGCCGCCCTCGGCCACCAGGCCCCGACGCACGCGCGCGGCGCGCAGCAGCTCGTCGCGCAGGTGGCGGCGCGCCAGGCGCACCACGACGCGGCGCGCGCGAGCCCCGCCGGCCTCCGCCGGGGGCGCGCCCACGCGCTCCGCGAACACCACGTCGCGCTCCTCCAGCGGCACGCCCAGGCGCCCGGCCAGCACCAGCACGGCGTGCACGACGCTCTCGCCCTTCTGCTCCGGGAGCTGGCCGATCTCGAGGTCGGCCAGCAGCGCCTCCTGGTCACGGTCGTTGAGATCGAGCTTCAGCCCGGCGATCGTCCGCTCCAGCCCTGCGACGACGTCGGTGCCGGCGTCCGCGCCGGCCTCCGCCCTACGCCGGTCCGCGGTGTCCACTCTTCGTTCGAGGGCATCGATACGCGCTGCGACGTCTCCGTTGGTGCAGTCGGCGGCTGTCTCGAGGGCGCGCATGCGCTCCTCGACGGCACCGAGGCGCCCCTCACAACGGACGACTCTACCTGACAACTCGCGCATGTCATCGCGCAGGGCATCGATCTGGGCACGGGTCGCCTTCATCTCGGAACTTATTTCCTCGCGGAATTGGCGGAGCTCAACGACAAACGACTGAAAATCGGAAAACTCCATCGACATGTTTTGCGGCGCTGTGTCATCGAGAATGGACATGTCCATATCCATCGGCTTTAGCACGCCCCGCCGCACAGTCACCCCGTCCTCCGAAGCCCTCACCGGAGTGTCAGTGTTGTCGGATTTTGGCTGCTTGCACTTGCACTCCATACACTTCCAAGCAGCTCTGTGTTCCCCAGTGAGAGTATTAAAAAAGCGCTGTTCCGACACTCCTGCGCACTCCAGATCGTAGTGCTGATGACACAGGCTGCACGTCAGGTATCGCCGGTGCAGAATGACCTGCCTGCATCCACTGCAGCAGAAACGGTTGGTGTCTGGCATAGTGGTAAATGTCGGTTACAACGGCCCGCTTTTACAGTGTTCGAAATTACAGCGCGTAGTGTTGTTTTTGTTGTTGTGTTCACTCAGGTAGGTCACTGTTGTACACTTGTAATATTAGGTGATTATTTATTTGTGTTTAAAACTGTTATTTGCAATTAAAAATTCGGGAGCTAAACGAGATACGTGTTTCACTATACCCACTTTTTTTTTTTTTTCTGTTCAAATCGATCATCTTTTAGCATACTTTTCGATCATATTAGCTCCTCGAAGTGTTTGTGCGCACGCTCCGCTGTTCTAGTTGGTACTTTCCTGCGTTATTTTAAAAGATACATGCCATACAAAGTTAGTCGAATTTTACACTTTGTCGGTCACCGTGAAATATTTTGTCTTGATATAAACCGACTTTATATTGACCGTCGCGTCGATGCCGTTGTTTAAACACATCGTTTATGTAGAACGGACTTGTGGCATTTCAAAAACATCGCAATATGGATTCTGTTTGCAATAGTTTTAGCGTTTTCACCTACTTTAGACACTGAATATTTGTCGTTTTGAAGCTCAGTTTGAAATGTTTTAGTTTGTCGTTTCTGTTCAAATCGATCACCTTTTAGCATACTTTTCGATCATATTTGCTCACCGAAGTGTTTTTGCGCACGCTCCGCTGTTAAAGAAGGTATTTTCTGCGTAATTTTAAAAGATACATGCCATACAAAGTTAGTCGAATTTTACACTTTTTCGGTCACCGTGAAATATTTTGTCTTGATATTAACCGACTTTATATTGACCGTCGCATCGATTTCGTTGCGTAGACACCTCGTTTATGTAGACCGGACCTGTGACATTTTAAAAACATCGCAATATGGATTCTGTTTGCAATAATTTTAGCGTTTTAACCTACTTTATACACTGAATATTTGTCGTTTTGAAGCTCAGTTTGAAATGTTTTAGTTTGTCGTTTCTGTTCAAATCGATCATCGTTTAGCATACTTCTCGATCATATTAGCTCACCGGAGTGTTTTTGCGTACGCTCCGCTGTTAAAGAAGGTATTCTCTGCGTTATTTTAAAAGATACATGTCATACAATGTTAGTCGAATTTTACACTTTTTCGGTCACCGTGAAATTTTTTGTCTTGATATTAACTCACTTTATATTGACCGTCGCATCGAGCCCGTTGCGTATACACCTCGTTTGTGTAGATCGGACCTGTGGCATTTTTAAAACTTCGCAATATGGATTCTGTTTGCAATAATTTTAGCGTTTTCACCTACTTTAGACACTGAATATTTGTCGTTTTCAAGCTCAGTTTGAAATGTTTTAGTTTGTCGTTTCTGTTCAAATCGATCATCATTTAGCATATTTTTCGATCATATTAGCTCACCGAAGTGGTACTGCGCACGCTCCGCTGTTCTAGTAGATACTCTTTTGCGATATTTTAAAAGATACATCCCATACAAAGTTAGTCGAATTTTACACTTTTGCGGTCACCGTGAAATATTTTGTCTTGATATTAACCGACTTTATATTGACCGTCACGTCGAGCCCGTTGCGTAGACACCTCGTTTGTGTAGATCGGACGTGTTGCACTTAAAAAACATCGCAATATGGATTCTGTTTGGAATAATTTTAGCGTTTTCACCTACTTTAGACACTGAATATTTGTCGTTTTGAAGCTCAGTTTGAAATTTTTTAGTTTGTCGTTTCTGTTCAAATCGATCATCGTTTAGCATACTTTTCGATCATATTAGCTCACCGGAGTGTTTTTGCGCACGCTCCGCTGTTAAAGAAGGTATTCTCTGCGTTATTTTAAAAGATACATGTCATACAATGTTAGTCGAATTTTACACTTTTTCGGTCACCGTGAAATTTTTTGTCTTGATATTAACTCACTTTATATTGACCGTCGCATCGAGCCCGTTGCGTATACACCTCGTTTGTGTAGATCGGACCTGTGGCATTTTTAAAACTTCGCAATATGGATTCTGTTTGCAATAATTTTAGCGTTTTCACCTACTTTAGACACTGAATATTTGTCGTTTTCAAGCTCAGTTTGAAATGTTTTAGTTTGTCGTTTCTGTTCAAATCGATCATCATTTAGCATATTTTTCGATCATATTAGCTCACCGAAGTGGTACTGCGCACGCTCCGCTGTTCTAGTAGATACTCTTTTGCGATATTTTAAAAGATACATCCCATACAAAGTTAGTCGAATTTTACACTTTTGCGGTCACCGTGAAATATTTTGTCTTGATATTAACCGACTTTATATTGACCGTCACGTCGAGCCCGTTGCGTAGACACCTCGTTTGTGTAGATCGGACGTGTTGCACTTAAAAAACATCGCAATATGGATTCTGTTTGGAATAATTTTAGCGTTTTCACCTACTTTAGACACTGAATATTTGTCGTTTTGAAGCTCAGTTTGAAATTTTTTAGTTTGTCGTTTCTGTTCAAATCGATCATCGTTTAGCATACTTTTCGATCATATTAGCTCACCGGAGTGTTTTTGCGCACGCTCCGCTGTTAAAGAAGGTATTCTCTGCGTAATTTTAAAAGATACATGTCATACAATGTTAGTCGAATTTTACACTTTTTCGGTCACCGTGAAATTTTTTGTCTTGATATTAACTCACTTTATATTGACCGTCGCATCGAGCCCGTTGCGTATACACCTCGTTTGTGTAGATCGGACCTGTGGCATTTTTAAAACTTCGCAATATGGATTCTGTTTGCAATAATTTTAGCGTTTTCACCTACTTTAGACACTGAATATTTGTCGTTTTGAAGCTCAGTTTGAAATTTTTTAGTTTGTCGTTTCTGTTCAAATCGATCATCTTTTAGCATACTTTTCGATCATATTAGCTCCTCGAAGTGTTTGTGCGCACGCTCCGCTGTTCTAGTTGGTACTTTCCTGCGTTATTTTAAAAGATACATGCCATACAATGTTAGTCGAATTTTACACTTTTTCGGTCACCGTGAAATATTTTGTCTTGACAAAACCGACTTTATATAGACCGTCGCGTCGATGACGTTGTTTAAACACCTTGTTTATGTAGACCGGACCTGTGGCATTTTTAAAACTTCGCAATATGGATTCTGTTTGCAATAATTTTAGCGTTTTCACCTACTTTAGACACTGAATATTTGTCGTTTTGAAGCTCAGTTTACTCTTTTGCGATATTTTAAAAGATACATCCCAATAAAAGATAATCGATTTTTAAACATTTTCGGTCACCGTGAAATATTTTGTCTTGATATTAACCGACTTTATATTGACCGTCGCGTCGAGGCCGTTGCGTAGACACCTAGTTTGTGTAGATCGGACCTGTTGCACTTCAAAAACATCGCAATATGGATTCTGTTTGTAATAATTTTAGCGTTTTCACCTACTTTAGACACTGAATATTTGTCGTTTTGAAGCTCAGTTTGAAATGTTTTAGTTTGTCGTTTCTGTTTAAATTGATCATCTTTTAGCATACTTTTCGATCATATTAGCTCAACGGAGTGTTTTTGCGCACGCTCCGCTGTTGAGGTAGGTATTTTCTGCGTAATTTTAAAAGATACATGCCATACAATGTTAGTCGAATTTTACACTTTTTCGGTCACCGTGAAATTTTTTGTCTTGATATTAACTCACTTTATATTGACCGTCGCATCGAGCCCGTTGCGTATACACCTCGTTTGTGTAGATCGGACCTGTGGCATTTTTAAAACTTCGCAATATGGATTCTGTTTGCAATAATTTTAGCGTTTTCACCTACTTTAGACACTGAATATTTGTCGTTTTCAAGCTCAGTTTAAAATGTTTTAGTTTGTCGTTTCTGTTCAAATCGATCATCATTTAGCATATTTTTCGATCATATTAGCTCACCGAAGTGGTACTGCGCACGCTCCGCTGTTCTAGTAGATACTCTTTTGCGATATTTTAAAAGATACATCCCATACAAAGTTTAATTTTACACTTTTGCGGTCACCGTGAAATATTTTGTCTTGATATTAACCGACTTTATATTGACCGTCACGTCGAGCCCGTTGCGTAGACACCTCGTTTGTGTAGATCGGACGTGTTGCACTTAAAAAACATCGCAATATGGATTCTGTTTGGAATAATTTTAGCGTTTTCACCTACTTTAGACACTGAATATTTGTCGTTTTGAAGCTCAGTTTGAAATGTTTTAGTTTGTCGTTTCTGTTCAAATCGATCATCTTTTAGCATACTTTTCGATCATATTAGCTCAACTGAGTTTTTGTGCGCACGCTCCGCTGTTGAAGTAGGTATTCTCTGCGTTATTTTAAAAGATACATCCCATACAATATTAGTCGAATTTTACACATTTTCGGTCACCGTGAAATATTTTGTCTTGATATTAACCGACTTTATATTGACCGTCGCGTCGAGCCCGTTGCGTAGACACCTCGTTTGTGTAGATCAGACCTGTTGCACTTAAAAACATCGCAATATGGATTCTGTTTGCAATAATTTTAGCGTTTTCACCTACTTTAGACACTGAATATTTGTCGTTTTAAAGCTCAGTTTTAAATGTTTTAGTTTGTCATTTCTGTTCAAATCGATCATCTTTTAGCATACTTTTCGATCATATTAGCTCAACTGAGTTTTTGTGCGCACGCACCGCTGTTGAAGTAGGTATTCTCTGCGTTATTTTAAAAGATACATATCATACAATGTTAGTCGAATTTTACACTTTTTCGGTCACCGTGAAATATTTTGTCTTGATATTAACCGACTTTATATTGACCGTCGCGTCGAGGCTGTTGCGTAAACACCTCGTTTGTGGAGATCGGACCTGTTGCACTTTAAAAACATCGCAATATGGATTCTGTTTGCAATAATTTTAACGTTTTCATCTACTTTAGACACTGAATATTTGTCGTTTTAAAGCTCAGTTTGAAATGTTTTAGTTTGTCGTTTCTGTTCAAATCGATCATCTTTTAGCATTATTTTCGGTCATATTAGCTCACCTGAGTGTTTGTGCGCACGCTTCTCTGTTGATGTAGGTACTCTCCTGCGTTATTTTAAAAGATACATGCCATAAAATGTAAGTCGAATCTTACACGTTTTCGGTCACCGTGAAATATTTTGTCTTGATATTAACCGACTTTATATTGACCGTCGCGTCGAGCCCGTTGCGTAAACACCTCGTTTGTGTAGATCGGACCTGTAGCACTTTAAAAACATCGCAATATGGATTCTGTTTGCAATAATTTTAGCGTTTTCACCTACTTTAGTCACTAAATATTTGTCGTTTTAAAACTCAGTTTTAAATGTTTTAGTTTGTCGTTTCTGTTCAATTCGACCATCTTTTAGCATACTTTTCGATCACATTAGCTCACCGAAGTGTTTGTGCGCACGCTCCGCTGTTGAAAAAGTTACTCTCCTTTGTTATTTTAAAAGATACATGCTATACAATGTTAGTCGAATTTTACACTTTTTCGGTCACCGTGAAATATTTTGTCTTGATATTAACCGACTTTATATTGACCGTCACGAAGAGCCCGTTGCGTAGACACCTCGTTTGTGTAGATCGGACCTGTTGCACTTCAAAAACATCGCAATATAGATTCTGTTATCAATAATTTAAGCGTTTCCACCTACTTTAGACATTGAATATTTGTCGTTTTAAAGCTCAGTTTGAAATGTTTTAGTTTGTCGTTTCTGTTCAAATCGATCATCTTTTAGCATACTTTTCGATCACATTAGCTCACCGAAGTGGTTCTGCGCACGCTCTGCTGTTGAAGTAGGTACTTTTTTGCGATATTTGAAAAGATACATCCCATACAAAGTTAGTCGAATTTTACACTTTATCGGTCACCGTGAAATATTTTGAATTGTTATTAACCGACTTTATATTGACCGTCGCGTCAATGCCGTTGCGTAAACACCTCGTTTGTGTAGATCGGACCTGTTGCACTTCAAAAACATCGCAATATGGATTCTGTTTGCAATAATTTTAACGTTTTCACCTACTTTAGACACTGAATATTTGTCGTTTTGAAGCTCAGTTTGAAATGTTTTAGTTTGTCGTTTCTGTTCAAATCGATCATCTTTTAGCATACTTTTCGATTATATTAGCTCACCGGAGTGTTTGTGCGCACGCTCCGCTGTTAAAGTAGGTACTCTCTGCGTTATTTTGAAAGATACATGCCATACAATGTTAGTCGAATTTTACACTTTTTCGGTCACCGTGAAATATTTTGTCTTGATATTAACCGACTTTATATTGACCGTCGCGTCGAGCCCGTTGCGTAGACACCTCGTTTGTGTAGATCAGACCTGTTGCACTTAAAAACATCGCAATATGGATTCTGTTTGCAATAATTTTAGCGTTTTCACCTACTTTAGTCACTTAATATTTGTCGTTTTAAAACTCAGTTTTAAATGTTTTAGTTTGTCGTTTCTGTTCAAATCGCTCCTCTTTTAGCATACTTTTCGATTATATTAGCTCACCCGAGTGTTTGTGCGCACGCTCCTCTGTTGATGAAGGTACTCTCCTGCGTTATTTTAAAAGATACATCCCATACAAAGTTAGTCGAATTTTACACTTTTTCAGTCACCGTGAAATATTTTGTCTTGATATTAACCGACTTTATATTGACCGTCGCGTCAAGCCCGTTACGTAGACACCTCGTTTGTGTAGATCGGACCTGTTGCACTTCAAAAACATCGCAATATGGATTCTGTTTGCAATAATTTTAGCGTTTTCACCTACTTTAGACACTGAATATTTGTCGGTTTAAGGCTCAGTTTGAAATGTTTTAGTTTGTCGTTTCTGTTCAAATCGATCATCTTTTAGCATACTTTTCGATCACATTAGCTCACCGAAGTGGTTCTGCGCACGCTCCGCTGTTGAAATAGGTACTCTCCTGCGTAATTTTAAAAGATGCATGCCATACAATGTTAGTCAAATCTTACACTTTTTCGGTCACCGTGAAATATTTTGTCGTGATATTAACCGACTTTATATTGACCGTCGCGTCGAGCCCGTTGCGTAGACACCTCGTTTGTGTAGATCGGACCTGTTGCACTTCAAAAACATCGCAATATGGATTCTGTTTGCAATAATTTTAGCGTTTTCACCTACTTTTAGACACTGAATATTTGTCGTTTTGAAGCTCAGTTTGAAATGTTTTAGTTTGTCGTTTCTGTTCAAATCGATCATCTTTTAGCATACTTTTCGATCACATTAGCTCACCGAAGTGGTTTTGCGCACGCTCCGCTGTTGAAATAGGTACTCTCCTGCGTAATTTTAAAAGATACATGCCATAAAATGTAAGTCGAATCTTACACGTTTTCGGTCACCGTGAAATATTTTGTCTTGATATTAACCGACTTTATATTGACCGTCGCGTCGAGCCCGTTGCGTAAACACCTCGTTTGTGTAGATCGGACCTGTAGCACTTTAAAAACATCGCAATATGGATTCTGTTTGCAATAATTATAACGTTTTCATCTACTTTAGACACTGAATATTTGTCGTTTTGAAGCTCAGTTTGAAATGTTTTAGTTTGTCGTTTCTGTTCAAATTGATCATTTTTTAGCATACTTTTCGATTATATTAGCTCACCGGAGTGTTTGTGCGCACGCTCCGCTGTTAAAGTAGGTACTCTCTGCGTTATTTTAAAAGATACATGCCATACAATGTTAGTCGAATTTTACACTTTTTCGGTCACCGTGAAATATTTTGTCTTGATATTAACCGACTTTATATTGACCGTCGCGTCGAGCCCGTTGCGTAGACACCTCGTTTGTGTAGATCGAACCTGTTTCACTTCTAAAACATCGCAATATGGATTCTGTTTGCAATAATTTTAGCGTTTTAACCTACTTTAGGCACTGAATATTTGGCGTTTTAAAGCTTAGTTTGAAATGTTTTAGTTTGTCGTTTCAGTTCAAATAGACCATCTTTTAGAATTTTTTTCGATTTTATTAGCTCACAACAGTGTTTGTGCGCACGCTACGCTGTTAAAAAAGATACTCTCCTTTGTTATTTTAAAAGATACATCCCATACAAAGTTAGTCGAATTTTACACTTTTTCGGTTACCGTGAAATATTTTGTCTTGATATAAACCGACTTTATATTGACCGTCGCGTCGAGGCCGTTGCGTAAACACCTCGTTTGTGGAGATCGGACCTGTTGCACTTCAAAAACATCGCAATATGGATTCTGTTTGCAATAATTTTAGCGTTTTCACCTACTTTAGACACTGAATATTTGTCGTTTTAAAGCTCAGTTTGAAATGTTTTAGTTTGTCGTTTCTGTTCAAATCGATCATCGTTTAGCATACTTATCGATCATATTAGCTCACCAGAAAGTTTGTGCGCACGATTCGCTGTTGAAGTAGGTATTCTCTTCGTTATTTTCAAAGATACATGCCATACAATGTTAGTCGAATTTTACACTTTTTCGGTCACCGTGAAATATTTTGTCGAAATATTAACCGACTTTATATGGACCGTCGCGTCGAGCCCGTTGCGTAGACACCTCGTTTGTGGAGATCGGACCTGTTGCACTTCAAAAACATCGCAATATGCATTCTGTTTGCAATAATTTTAGCGTTTTCACCTACTTTAGACACTGAATATGTGTCGTTTTGAAGCTTAGTTTGAAATGTTTTAGTTTGTCATTTCTGTTCAAATCGATCATCTTTTAGCATACTTTTCGAACATATTAGCTCACCGGAGTGTTTGTGCGCACGCTCCGCTATTCTAGTAGGTACTCTTTTGCGATATTTTAAAAGATACATCCCATACAAAGTTAGTCGAATTTTACACTTTTTCGGTCACCGTGAAATATTTTGTCTTGATATTAACCGACTTTATATTGACCGTCGCTTCGAGCCCGTTGCGTAGACACCTCGTTTGTGTAGATCGGACCTGTTGCACTTCAAAAACATTGCAATATGGATTCTGTTTGCAATAATTTTAGCGTTTTCGCCTACTTTAGACACTGAATATTTGTCGTTTTGAAGCTCAGTTTGAAATGTTTTAGTTTGTCGTTTCTGTTCAAATCGATCATCTTTTAGCATATTTTTCGATCACATTAGCTCACCGAAGTGGTTCTGCGCACGGACCGCTGTTAAAAAATGTACTCTTTTGCGATATTTTAAAAGATACATCCCATACAAAGTTAGTCGAATTTTACACTTTTTCGGTAACCGTGAAATATTTTGTCTTGATATTAACCGACTTTATATTGACCGTCGCATCGAGCTTGTTGCGAAGACACCTCGTTTGTATAGATCGGACCTGTTGCACTTTAAAAACATTGCAATATGGATTCTGTTTGAATTAATTATAGCGTTTTCACCTACTTTAGACACTGAATATTTGTCGTTTTGAAACTCAGTTTGAAATGATTTAGTTTGTCGTTTCTGTTCAAATCGATTATCTTTTAGCATACTTTTCGATCATTTTAGCTCACCAAAGTGTTTGTGCGCTCGCTCCGCTGTTGAAGTAGGTATTTTCTGCGTTATTTTAAAAAATACATGCCATAAAATGTTAGTCGAATTTGACACTTTTTCGGTCACCGTGAAATATTTTGTCTTGATTTTAACCGACTTTATATTGACCGTCGCATCAAGCTCGTTGCGTAGACACTTCGTTTAGTTAAACCGGACCTGTAGCATTTCAAAAACATCGCAATATGGATTGTGTTTGGAATAATTTTAGCGTTTTCACCTACTTTAGACCTTGAATATTTGTCGTTTTGAAGCTCAGTTTGAAATGTTTTAGTTTGTCATTTCTGTTCAAATCGATCATCTTTTAGCATACTTTTCGAACATATTAGCTCACCGGAGTGTTTGTGCGCACGCTACGCTATTCTAGTAGGATCTCTTTTGCGATATTTTAAAAGATACATCCCATACAAAAATAGTCGAATTTTACACTTTTTCGGTCACCGCGAAATATTTTGTCTCGATATTAACCGACTTTATATTCACCGTCGCGTCGAGGCCGTTGCGTAGACACCTCGTTTGTGTAGATCGGACCTGTTGCATTTCAAAAACATCGCAATATGCATTCTGTTTGCAATAATTTTAGCGTTTTCACCTTCTTAAGACACTGAATATGTGTCGTTTTAAAGCTCAGTTTGAAATGTTTTAGTTTGTCGTTTCTGTTCAAATCGATCATCTTTTACTATACTTTTCGAACACATTAGCTCACCGAAGTGTTTGTGCGTACGCTCCGCTGTTGAAAAAGTTACTCTCCTTTGTTATTTTAAAAGATACATCCCATACAAAGTTAGTCGAATTTTACACTTTTTCGGTTACCGTGAAATATTTTGTCTTGATATAAACCGACTTTATATTGACCGTCGCGTCGAGGCCGTTGCGTAAACACCTCGTTTGTGGAGATCGGACCTGTTGCACTTCAAAAACATCGCAATATGGATTCTGTTTGCAATAATTTTAGCGTTTTCACCTACTTTAGTCACTAAATATTTGTCGTTTTAAAACTCAGTTTGAAATGTTTTAGTTTGTCGTTTCTGTTCAATTTGATCATCTTTTAGCATACTTTTCGATCACATTAGCTCACCGGAGTATTTGTGCGCACGCTCTTCTGTTGAAAAAGTTACTCTCCTTTGTTATTTTAAAAGATACATCCCATGCAAAGTTAGTCGAATTTTACACTTTTTCGGTTACCGTGAAATATTTTGTCTTGATATAAACCGACTTTATATTGACCGTCGCGTCAAGCCCGTTGCGTAGACACCTCGTTTGTGTAGATCGGACCTGTTGCACTTCAAAAACATTGCAATATGGATTCTGTTTGCAATAATTTTAGCGTTTTCACCTACTTTAGACACTGAATATTTGTCGTTTTGAAGCTCAGTTTGAAATGTTTTAGTTTGTCGTTTCTGTTCAAATCGATCATCTTTTAGCATATTTTTCGATCACATTAGCTCACCGAAGTGGTTCTGCGAACGGACCGCTGTTATTAAATGTACTCTTTTGCGATATTTTAAAAGATACATCCCATACAAAGTTAGTCGAATTTTACACTTTTTCGGTAACCGTGAAATATTTTGTCTTGATATTAACCGACTTTATATTGACCGTCGCATCGAGCTTGTTAAGTAGACACCTCGTTTGTATAGATCGGACCTGTTGCACTTTAAAAACATTGCAATATGGATTCTGTTTGAATTAATTATAGCGTTTTCACCTACTTTAGACACTGAATATTTGTCGTTTTGAAGCTCAGTTTCAAATGATTTAGTTTGTCGTTTCTGTTCAAATCGATTATCTTTTAGCATACTTTTCGATCATTTTAGCTCACCGAAGTGTTTGTGCGCTCGCTCCGCTGTTGAAGTAGGTATTTTCTGCGTTATTTTAAAAAATACATGCCATAAAATGTTAGTCGAATTTGACACTTTTTCGGTCACCGCGAAATATTTTGTCTTGATATTAACCGACTTTATATTGACCGTCGCGTCGAGCCCGTTGCGTAGACACCTCGTTTGTGTAGATCGGACCTGTTGCACTTCAAAAACATCGCAATATGGATTCTGTTTCCAATAGTTTTAGCCTTTTTACCTACTTTAGACACTGATTATGTGTCGTTTTAAAGCTCAGTTTGAAATATTTTAGTTTGTCGTTTCTGTTCAAATCGATCATCTTTTAGCATACTTTTCGATCATATTAGCTCACCGAAGTGGTTCTGCGCACGCTCCGCTGTTCTAGTAGGTACTCTTTTGCGATATTTTAAAAGATACATGCCATACAATGTTAGTCGAATTTTACACTTTTTCGGTCACCGTGAAATATTTTGTCTTGATTTTAACCGACTTTATATTGACCGTCGCATCAAGCTCGTTGCGTAGACACTTCGTTTGGTTAAACCGGACCTGTAGCATTTCAAAAACATAGCAATATGTCTCACCGAAGTGGTTCTGCGCACGGACCGCTGTTATAAAATGTACTCTTTTGCGATATTTTAAAAGATACATCCCATACAAAGTTAGTCGAATTTTACACTTTTTCGGTAACCGTGAAATATTTTGTCTTGATATTAACCGACTTTATATTGACCGTCGCATCGAGCTTGTTGCGTAGACACCTCGTTTGTATAGATCGGACCTGTTGCACTTTAAAAACATTGCAATATGGATTCTGTTTGAATTAATTATAGCGTTTTCATCTACTTTAGACACTGAATATTTGTCGTTTTAAAGCTCAGTTTGAAATGTTTTAGTTTGTCGTTTCTGTTCAAATCGATCATCTTTTAGCATACTTTTCGATCACATTAGCTCAATGAATTGGTTCTGCGCGCGCTTCGCTGTTGGAGTTGGTACTCTCTTGCGTTATTTTAAAAGATACATGCCATAATATGTAAGTCGAATTTTACACTTTTTTGGTCACCGTGAAATATTTTATCTTGATATTAACCGACTTTATATTGACCGTCGCGTCGAGCCCGTTGCTTAGACACCTCGTTTGTGTAGATCGGACCTGTTGCACTTCAAAAACATCGCAATATGGATTCTGTTTGCAATAGTTTTAGCGTTTTCGCCTACTTTAGACACTGATTATGTGTCGTTTTAAAGCTCAGTTTGAAATATTTTAGTTTGTCGTTTCTGTTCAAATCGATCATCTTTTAGCATACTTTTCGATCATATTAGCTCACCGAAGTGGTTCTGCGCACGCTCCGCTGTTCTAGTAGGTACTCTTTTGCGATATTTTAAAAGATACATCCCATACAAATTAGTCAAATTTAACACTTTTTCGGTCACCGTGAAATATTTTGTCTTGATATTAACCTATTTTATATTGACCGTCGCATCAAGCTCGTTGCGTAGACACTTCGTTTGGTTAAACCGGACCTGTAGCATTTCAAAAACATCGCAATATGCATTCTGTTTGGAATAATTTTATCGTTTTCACCTACTTTAGACACTGAATATTTGTCGTTTTGAAGCTCAGTTTGAAATGTTTTAGTTTGTCATTTCTGTTTAAATCGATCATCTTTTAGCATACTTGTCGAACATATTAGCTCACCGGAGTGTTTGTGCGCACGCTACACTATTCTAGTAGGTACTCTTTTGCGATATTTTAAAAGATACATCCCATACAAAGTTAGTCGAATTTTACACTTTTTCGGTCACCGCGAAATATTTTGTCTCGATATTAACCGACTTTATATTCACCGTCGCGTCGAGGCCGTTGCGTAGACACCTCGTTTGTGTAGATCGGACCTGTAACACTTAAAAAACATCGCAATATGGATTCAGTTTGCAATAATTTTAGCGTTTTCACCTACTTTAGACACTGAATATGTGTCGTTTTAAAGCTTAGTTTGAAATGTTTTAGTTTGTCGTTTCTGTTCGTATCGATCATCTTTTAGCATAATTTTCGATCTTATTAGCTCATTAGAGTGTTTGTGCGCACGTTTCGCTGTTGAAATAGGTTTTTTCTGCGTTATTTTAAAAGATACATGCCATACAATGTTAGTCGAATTTTACACTTTTTCGGTCACCGTGAAATATTTTGTCTTGATATTAACCGACTTTATATTGACCGTCGCATCAAGCTCGTTGCGTAGACACCTCGTTTGTGTAGATCGGACTTGTTGCACTTCAAAAACATCGCAAAATGGATTCTGTTTGCAATAATTTAAGCGTTTTCACCTGCTTTAGACACTGAATATTTGTCGTTTTAAAGCTTAGTTTGAAATGTTTTAGTTTGTCGTATCTGTTCGGATCGATCATCTTTTAGCATACTTTTCGATCTTATTAGCTCACTAGAGTGTTTGTGCGCACGCTCAACTGTTGAAATAGGTTTTCTCTGCGTTATTTAAAAAAACAAAACATACAATTTTAGTCGAATTTTACACTTTTTCGGTCACCGTGAAATATTTTGTCTTGATATTAACCGACTTTATATTGACCGTCGCGTCGAGCCCGTTGCGTAGACACCTCGTTTGTATAGATCAGACCTGTTGCACTTAAAAACATCGCAATATGGATTCTGTTTGCAATAATTTTAGCGTTTTCACCTACTTTAGACACTGAATATTTGTCGTTTTGAAGCTCAGTTTGAAATGTTTTAGTTTGTCGTTTCTCTTCAAATCGATCATCTTTTTTCATACTTTTCGATCACATTAGCTCACCGAAGTATTGTGCGCACGCTTCTCTGTTGATGTAGGTACTCTCCTGCGTTATTTTAAAAGATACATGCCATACAATGTTAGTCGAATTTTACACTTTTTCGGTCACCGTGAAATATTTCGTCTTGATATTAACCGACTTTATATTGACCGTCGCGTCGAGCCCGTTGCGTAGACACCTCGTTTGTATAGATCAGACCTGTTGCACTTAAAAACATCGCAATATGGATTCTGTTTGCAATAATTTTAGCGTTTTCACCTACTTTAGACACTGAATATTTGTCGTTTTGAAGCTCAGTTTGAAATGTTTTAGTTTGTCGTTTCTCTTCAAATCGATCATCTTTTTTCATACTTTTCGATCACATTAGCTCACCGAAGTATTGTGCGCACGCTTCTCTGTTGATGTAGGTACTCTCCTGCGTTATTTTAAAAGATACATGCCATACAATGTTAGTCGAATTTTACACTTTTTCGGTCACCGTGAAATATTTCGTCTTGATATTAACCGACTTTATATTGACCGTCGCGTCGAGGCCGTTGCGTAAACACCTCGTTTGTGGAGATCGGACCTGTTGCACTTCAAAAACATCGCAATATGGATTCTGTTTGCAATAATTTTAGCGTTTTCACCTACTTTAGTCACTAAATATTTGTCGTTTTAAAACTCAGTTTGAAATGTTTTAGTTTGTCGTTTCTGTTCAATTTGATCATCTTTTAGCATACTTTTCGATCACATTAGCTCACCGGAGTATTTGTGCGCACGCTCTTTAGTTGAAAAAGTTACTCTCCTTTGTTATTTTAAAAGATACATCCCATGCAAAGTTAGTCGAATTTTACACTTTTTCGGTTACCGTGAAATATTTTGTCTTGATATAAACCGACTTTATATTGACCGTCGCGTCAAGCCCGTTGCGTAGACACCTCGTTTGTGTAGATCGGACCTGTTGCACTTCAAAAACATTGCAATATGGATTCTGTTTGCAATAATTTTAGCGTTTCCACCTACTTTAGACACTGAATATTTGTCGTTTTGAAGCTCAGTTTGAAATGTTTTAGTTTGTCGTTTCTGTTCAAATCGATCATCTTTTAGCATATTTTTCGATCACATTAGCTCACCGAAGTGGTTCTGCGCACGGACCGCTGTTATTAAATGTACTCTTTTGCGATATTTTAAAAGATACATCCCATACAAAGTTAGTCGAATTTTACACTTTTTCGGTAACCGTGAAATATTTTGTCTTGATATTAACCGACTTTATATTGACCGTCGCATCGAGCTTGTTAAGTAGACACCTCGTTTGTATAGATCGGACCTGTTGCACTTTAAAAACATTGCAATATGGATTCTGTTTGAATTAATTATAGCGTTTTCACCTACTTTAGACACTGAATATTTGTCGTTTTGAAGCTCAGTTTCAAATGATTTAGTTTGTCGTTTCTGTTCAAATCGATTATCTTTTAGCATTTTTTTTCGATCATTTTAGCTCACCGAAGTGTTTGTGCGCTCGCTCCGCTGTTGAAGTAGGTATTTTCTGCGTTATTTTAAAAAATACATGCCATAAAATGTTAGTCGAATTTGACACTTTTTCGGTCACCGCGAAATATTTTGTCTTGATATTAACCGACTTTATATTGACCGTCGCGTCGAGCCCGTTGCGTAGACACCTCGTTTGTGTAGATCGGACCTGTTGCACTTCAAAAACATCGCAATATGGATTCTGTTTCCAATAGTTTTAGCCTTTTTACCTACTTTAGACACTGATTATGTGTCGTTTTAAAGCTCAGTTTGAAATATTTTAGTTTGTCGTTTCTGTTCAAATCGATCATCTTTTAGCATACTTTTCGATCATATTAGCTCACCGAAGTGGTTCTGCGCACGCTCCGCTGTTCTAGTAGGTACTCTTTTGCGATATTTTAAAAGATACATGCCATACAATGTTAGTCGAATTTTACACTTTTTCGGTCACCGTGAAATATTTTGTCTTGATTTTAACCGACTTTATATTGACCGTCGCATCAAGCTCGTTGCGTAGACACTTCGTTTGGTTAAACCGGACCTGTAGCATTTCAAAAACATAGCAATATGGATTATGTTTGGAATAATTTTAGCGTTTTCACCTACTTTAGACCTTGAATATTTGTCGTTTTGAAGCTCAGTTTGAAATGTATTAGTTTGTCATTTCTGTTCAAATCGATCATCTTTTAGCATACTTTTCGAACATATTAGCTCACCGGAGTGTTTGTGCGCACGCTACGCTATTCTAGTAGGTACTCTTTTGCGATATTTTAAAAGATACATCCCATACAAAGTTAGTCGAATTTTACACTTTTTCGGTCACCGCGAAATATTTTGTCTCGATATTAACCGACTTTATATTCACCGTCGCGTCGAGGCCGTTGCGTAGACACCTCGTTTGTGTAGATCGGACCTGTTGCACTTCAAAAACATCGCAATATGCATTCTGTTTGCAATAATTTTAGCGTTTTCACCTACTTTAGACACTGAATATGTGTCGTTTTGAAGCTTAGTTTGAAATGTTTTGGTTTGTCGTTTCTGTTCAAATTGATCATCTTTTAGCATACTTTTCGATCATATTAGCTCACCAGAGTGTTTGTGCGTGTGCGACGCTGTTGAAGTAAGTACTCTCTGCGTTATTTTAAAAGATACCCATGCCATACAATGTTAGTAGAATTTTACACTTTTTCGGTTACCGTGAAATATTTTGTCTTGATATTAACCGACTTTATATTGACCGTCGCGTCGAGCCCGTTGCGTAGACACCTCGTTTGTGTAGATCGGACCTGTTGCACTTCAAAAACATCGCAATATTGATTCTGTTTGCAATAATTTTAGCGTTTTCACCTACTTTAGACACTGAATATTTGTCGTTTTAAAGCTCAGTTTGAAATGTTTTAGTTTGTCGTTTCTGTTCAAATCGATCATCTTTTAGCATATTTTTCGATCACATTAGCTCACCGAAGTGGTTCTGCGCACGGACCGCTGTTATAAAATGTACTCTTTTGCGATATTTTAAAAGATACATCCCATACAAAGTTAGTCGAATTTAACACTTTTTCGGTAACCGTGAAATATTTTGTCTTGATATTAACCGACTTTATATTGACCGTCGCATCGAGCTTGTTGCGTAGACACCTCGTTTGTATAGATCGGACCTGTTGCACTTTAAAAACATTGCAATATGGATTCTGTTTGAATTAATTATAGCGTTTTCATCTACTTTAGACACTGAATATTTGTCGTTTTAAAGCTCAGTTTGAAATGTTTTAGTTTGTCGTTTCTGTTCAAATCGATCATCTTTTAGCATACTTTTCGATCATATTAGCTCACCGAAGTGGTTCTGCGCACGCTCTGCTGTTGAAGTAGGTACTCTCTGCGTTATTTTAAAAGATACATGCCAAACAATGTTAGTAGAATTTTACACTTTTTCGGTCACCGTGAAATATTTTGTCTTGATTTTAACCGACTTTATATTGACCGTCGCGTCGAGCCCGTTGCGTAGACACCTCGTTTGTGTAGATCGGACCTGTTGCACTTCAAAACATCGGAATATGGATTCTGTTTGCAATAATTTAAGCGTTTTCACCTTCTTTAATCACTGAATACTTGTCGTTTTAAAGCTCAGTTTAAAATGTTTTAGTTTGTCGTTTCTGTTCAAATCGATCATCTTTTAGCATACTTTTCGATCACATTAGCTCAATGAATTGGTTCTGCGCGCGCTTCGCTGTTGGAGTTGGTACTCTCTTGCGTTATTTTAAAAGATACATGCCATACTATGTAAGTCGAATTTTACACTTTTTTGGTCACCGTGAAATATTTTATCTTGATATTAACCGACTTTATATTGACCGTCGCGTCGAGCCCGTTGCTTAGACACCTCGTTTGTGTAGATCGGACCTGTTGCACTTCAAAAACATCGCAATATGGATTCTGTTTGCAATAGTTTTAGCGTTTTCGCCTACTTTAGACACTGATTATGTGTCGTTTTAAAGCTCAGTTTGAAATATTTTAGTTTGTCGTTTCTGTTCAAATCGATCATCTTTTAGCATACTTTTCGATCATATTAGCTCACCGAAGTGGTTCTGCGCACGCTCCGCTGTTCTAGTAGATACTCTTTTGCGATATTTTAAAAGATACATCCCATACAAATTAGTCAAATTTAACACTTTTTCGGTCACCGTGAAATATTTTGTCTTGATATTAACCTAGTTTATATTGACCGTCGCATCAAGCTCGTTGCGTAGACACTTCGTTTGGTTAAACCGGACCTGTAGCATTTCAAAAACATCGCAATATGCATTCTGTTTGGAATAATTTTATCGTTTTCACCTACTTTAGACACTGAATATTTGTCGTTTTGAAGCTCAGTTTGAAATGTTTTAGTTTGTCATTTCTGTTTAAATCGATCATCTTTTAGCATACTTGTCGAACATATTAGCTCACCGGAGTGTTTGTGCGCACGCTACACTATTCTAGTAGGTACTCTTTTGCGATATTTTAAAAGATACATCCCATACAAAGTTAGTCGAATTTTACACTTTTTCGGTCACCGCGAAATATTTTGTCTCGATATTAACCGACTTTATATTCACCGTCGCGTCGAGGCCGTTGCGTAGACACCTCGTTTGTGTAGATCGAACCTGTAACACTTAAAAAACATCGCAATATGGATTCAGTTTGCAATAATTTTAGCGTTTTCACCTACTTTAGACACTGAATATGTGTCGTTTTAAAGCTTAGTTTGAAATGTTTTAGTTTGTCGTTTCTGTTCGTATCGATCATCTTTTAGCATAATTTTCGATCTTATTAGCTCATTAGAGTGTTTGTGCGCACGTTTCGCTGTTGAAATAGGTTTTTTCTGCGTTATTTTAAAAGATACATGCCATACAATGTTAGTCGAATTTTACACTTTTTCGGTCACCGTGAAATATTTTGTCTTGATATTAACCGACTTTATATTGACCGTCGCATCAAGCTCGTTGCGTAGACACCTCGTTTGTGTAGATCGGACTTGTTGCACTTCAAAAACATCGCAAAATGGATTCTGTTTGCAATAATTTAAGCGTTTTCACCTGCTTTAGACACTGAATATTTGTCGTTTTAAAGCTTAGTTTGAAATGTTTTAGTTTGTCGTATCTGTTCGGATCGATCATCTTTTAGCATACTTTTCGATCTTATTAGCTCACTAGAGTGTTTGTGCGCACGCTCAACTGTTGAAATAGGTTTTCTCTGCGTTATTTAAAAAAACAAAACATACAATTTTAGTCGAATTTTACACTTTTTCGGTCACCGTGAAATATTTTGTCTTGATATTAACCGACTTTATATTGACCGTCGCATCAAGCTCGTTGCGTAGACACCTCGTTTGTGTAGATCGGACTTGTTGCACTTCAAAAACATCGCAAAATGGATTCTGTTTGCAATAATTTAAGCGTTTTCACCTGCTTTAGACACTGAATATTTGTCGTTTTAAAGCTTAGTTTGAAATGTTTTAGTTTGTCGTATCTGTTCGGATCGATCATCTTTTAGCATACTTTTCGATCTTATTAGCTCACTAGAGTGTTTGTGCGCACGCTCAACTGTTGAAATAGGTTTTCTCTGCGTTATTTAAAAAAACAAAACATACAATTTTAGTCGAATTTTACACTTTTTCGGTCACCGTGAAATATTTTGTCTTGATATTAACCGACTTTATATTGACCGTCGCGTCGAGCCCGTTGCGTAGACACCTCGTTTGTATAGATCAGACCTGTTGCACTTAAAAACATCGCAATATGGATTCTGTTTGCAATAATTTTAGCGTTTTCACCTACTTTAGACACTGAATATTTGTCGTTTTGAAGCTCAGTTTGAAATGTTTTAGTTTGTCGTTTCTCTTCAAATCGATCATCTTTTTTCATACTTTTCGATCACATTAGCTCACCGAAGTATTGTGCGCACGCTTCTCTGTTGATGTAGGTACTCTCCTGCGTTATTTTAAAAGATACATGCCATACAATGTTAGTCGAATTTTACACTTTTTCGGTCACCGTGAAATATTTCGTCTTGATATTAACCGACTTTATATTGACCGTCGCGTCGAGGCCGTTGCGTAAACACCTCGTTTGTGGAGATCGGACCTGTTGCACTTCAAAAACATCGCAATATGGATTCTGTTTGCAATAATTTTAGCGTTTTCACCTACTTTAGTCACTAAATATTTGTCGTTTTAAAACTCAGTTTGAAATGTTTTAGTTTGTCGTTTCTGTTCAATTTGATCATCTTTTAGCATACATTTCGATCACATTAGCTCACCGGAGTATTTGTGCGCACGCTCTTTAGTTGAAAAAGTTACTCTCCTTTGTTATTTTAAAAGATACATTCCATGCAAAGTTAGTCGAATTTTACACTTTTTCGGTTACCGTGAAATATTTTGTCTTGATATAAACCGACTTTATATTGACCGTCGCGTCAAGCCCGTTGCGTAGACACCTCGTTTGTGTAGATCGGACTTGTTGCACTTCAAAAACATCGCAAAATGGATTCTGTTTGCAATAATTTAAGCGTTTTCACCTGCTTTAGACACTGAATATTTGTCGTTTTAAAGCTTAGTTTGAAATGTTTTAGTTTGTCGTATCTGTTCGGATCGATCATCTTTTAGCATACTTTTCGATCTTATTAGCTCACCAGAGTGTTTGTGCGCACGCTCAACTGTTGAAATAGGTTTTCTCTGCGTTATTTAAAAAAACAAAACATACAATTTTAGTCGAATTTTACACTTTTTCGGTCACCGTGAAATATTTTGTCTTGATATTAACCGACTTTATATTGACCGTCGCGTCGAGCCCGTTGCGTAGACACCTCGTTTGTATAGATCAGACCTGTTGCACTTAAAAACATCGCAATATGGATTCTGTTTGCAATAATTTTAGCGTTTTCACCTACTTTAGACACTGAATATTTGTCGTTTTGAAGCTCAGTTTGAAATGTTTTAGTTTGTCGTTTCTCTTCAAATCGATCATCTTTTTTCATACTTTTCGATCACATTAGCTCACCGAAGTATTGTGCGCACGCTTCTCTGTTGATGTAGGTACTCTCCTGCGTTATTTTAAAAGATACATGCCATACAATGTTAGTCGAATTTTACACTTTTTCGGTCACCGTGAAATATTTCGTCTTGATATTAACCGACTTTATATTGACCGTCGCGTCGAGGCCGTTGCGTAGACACCTCGTTTGTGTAGACCGGACCTGTGGCATTTCAAAAACATCGCAATATGGATTCTGTTTGCAATAATTTTAGCGTTTTTACCTAATTTAGACACTGAATATTTGTCGTTTTGAAGCTCAGTTTGAAATGTTTTAGTTTGTCGTTTCTGTTCAAATCGATCATCTTTTAGCATACTTTTCGATCACATTAGCTCACCGAAGTGTTTGTGCGCACGCTCCGCTGTTGAAGTAGGTACTCTCCTGCGTTATTTTAAAAGATACATGCCATACAATGTTCGTAGAATTTTACACTTTTTCGGTTGCCGTGAAATATTTTGTCTTGATATAATCCGACTTTATATTGACCGTCGCGTCAAGTCCGTTGCTTAGACACCTTGTTTGTGTAGATCGGACCTGTTGCACTTCAAAAACATCGCAATGTGAATTCTTTTTGCAATAATTTTTGCGTTTTCACCTACTTTAGACACTGAATATTTGTCGTTTTAAAGCTCAGTTTTAAATGTTTTAGTTTGTCATTTCTGTTCAAATTGATCATCTTTTAGCATACTTTTCGATCATATTAGCTCACCGACGTGGCTGTGCGCACGCTGCGCTGTTGAAGTAGGTACTCTTTTGCGATGTTTTAAAAGATACATCCCATACAATTTTAGTCAAATTTTACACTTTTTCGGTCACCGTGAAATATTTTGTCTTGATATTAACCGACTTTATATTGACCGTCGCGTCGAGGCCGTTGCGTAAACACCTCGTTTGTGGAGATCGGACCTGTTGCACTTAAAAACATCGCAATATGGATTCTATTTGCAATAATTTTAGCGTTTTCACCTTCTTTAGACACTGAATATTTTTCATTTTAAAGCTCAGTTTGAAATGTTTTAGTTTGTCGTTTCTGTTCAAATTGATCATCTTTTAGCATACTTTTCGATCATATTAGCTCAACGGAGTGTTTTTGCGCGCGCTCCGCTGTTGAAGTAGGTATTCTCTGCGTAATTTTAAAAGACACATGCCATACAATGTTAGTCGAATTTTACACTTTTTCGGTCACCGTGAATTTTTTTGTCATGATATTAACTCACTTTATATTGACCGTCGCATCGAGCCCGTTGCGTAGATACCATGTTTGTGTAGATCGGACCTGTTGCACTTTAAAAACATCGCAATATGGATTCTGTTTGTAATAACTTCAGCGTTTTCACCTACTTTAGACACTGAATATTTGTCATTTTAAAGCTCAGTTTGAAATGTTTTAGGTTGTCGTTCCTGTTCAAATCGATTATCTTTTAGCATATTTTTCGATCACATTAGCTCAATAAAGTAGTTTTGCGCACGCTCGGCTGTTGAAATAGGTACTTTTTTGCGATATTTTAAAAGAAACATCCCATACAAAATTAGTCGAGTCTTACACTTTTTCGGTCACCGTGAAATATTTTGTCTTGATATTAACCGACTTTATATTGACCGTCGCATCGAGCCCGTTGCGTAGACACATCGTCTGTGTAGGTCGGACCTGTTGCACTTCAAAAACATCGCAATATGGATTCTGTTTGTAATAACTTTAGCGTTTTCACCTACTTTAGACACTGAATATTTGTCGTTTTAAAACTCAGTTTGAAATGTTTTAGGTTGTCGTTTCTGTTCAAATCGATTATCTTTTAGCATATTTATTGATCACATTATCTCACTAAAGTGGTTTTGCGCACGTTTCGCTGTGGAAATAGGTACTTTTTTGCGATATTTTAAAAGATACATCCCATACAAAATTAGTCGAATTTTACACTTTTTCGGTCACCGTGAAATATTTTGTCTTGATATTAACCGACTTTATAGTGACCGTCCCGTCGAGCCCGTTGCGTAGACACCTCGTTTGTGTAGATCGGACCTATTGCACTTCAAAAACATCGCAATATGGATTCTGTTTGCAATAATTTTAGCGTTTTCACCTTCTTTAGACACTGAATATTTGTCATTTTGAAGCTCAGTTTGAAATGTTTTAGTTTGTCGTTTCTGTTCAAATTGATCATCTTTTAGCATACTTTTCGATCATATTAGCTCAACGGAGTGGTACTGCGCACGCTCCGCTGTTTCAGTAGGTACTCTTTTGCGATATTTTAAAAGATACATCCCATACAAAGTTAGTCGAATTTTACACTTTTTCGGTCACCGTGAAGTATTTTGTCTTGATATTAACCGACTTTATATTGACCGTCGCGTCGAGCTCGTTGCGTAGACACCTCGTTTGTGTAGATCGGACCTGTTGCATTTCAAAAACATTGCAATATGGATTCTGTTTGCAATAATTTTAGAGTTTTCACCTACCTTAGACACTGAATATTTGTCGTTTTGAAGCTCAGTTTGAAATGTTTTAGTTTGTCGTTTCTGTTCAAATCGATCATTTTTTAGCATATTTTTCGATCATATTAGCTCAACGGAGTGTTTTTGCGCACGTTCCGCTGTTAAAGTAGGTATTATCTGCGTAATTTTAAAAGATACATGGCATACAATGTTAGTCGAATTTTACACTAGTAGGGTAAAATTGGGGTATCTGGATCAAAAGCACTCCACACGCTTAGTTTTCACTTTTCATTGATTCATGTTTCAACTATTCAGTTTTCATTACTCATCGTACGTTGCCCACGTACGATGAGTAATGAAAACTGAATGGTTGAACGAATCAATGAAAGGTGAAAACTAGGCGTGTGGAGTGCTTTTGATCCAGATACCCCAATTTTACCATTTTTTTTTTATCTATATAGTTTAATAAATTGGAGTTCAAAATAACATCTATTTATGATTTGGTTTTAATAAAAATTCCTATACCTAATAACAGATGTGTAAATGTGTTATACAACAATTTGTTTTTTATCTCTAGATTTCAATTAAAGTTCAAAATAACAACATATTTAAGTGCTTCATTCATATCCACATTTTTAACAAGATCCAGGTACCACCAATATCAGTTTATTTTTATTTATTCAAGTATGTTTGTACTAATGGAAAACTAAAAATCTACTATTCATTTATTCAACTTATAATAAATAAATAAAAAAGCCTAGGTTTTTGACCACATTCAGTATTTTGTTTCGATAAAGATGTATATACCTTGTTTATTACTACTGCAGCTGTTTCAATGCCCATGTTTGATTATGATAGAATAAAACAAAAAAATATGCAAAAAATACATTTATTTATGTCGATTCATAAAATATTATTTTCTTTACACCATTTTTTTAGTAAAAATACATTTTTCAAAGCACATATATTACTATGAAATATACAACTTATGTTATCAGTTGAATCAATATACTTATCATATAGTGTTACTAAACTAGGACAATTTTTGTCTTCTAAATTAAAAATCAAGTTACAATTAAACATTTCTCTTAACCAAATTACCTTTTCACAACCTTTCACAAATATACACTTATTCTTAAAAAAAGAACTAATGATATTTTGATAATTTGCATAAGGAATGAAACCTTCATTCCAGTGTATACCTCTATTTTTTTCTATCCATGTTACTTGTATTCTTTCTTTTTTAGTTAGGCAATAAAATGGGAATGGTGGTTTTATATGCATTACAAAAACTTGTTTATCCCATAAAACTGCAATTTCCTTGGGGATAAAATGATTTTGTTCATTCTTGAATCCTTGAACATCTACTATAATATTCATGATAGTTTTCTTACAATGTTGCTCAAGGGTTTATATTCGAAGACACGATCGTTTATAATCAGACAGTAAGCTGTTGTATTATTTGGTATCTCTTCAGAGCATTCAATTTCTAATCTTACATCTACTGGACCTGTTTTTATGGAATCATTTTGTCGAGAACAGTCGATTACAAATAATGGGGCTTTTTCTTTAAATTGTTTTAGGCTGAGCGAGGGCTCAATAGCACTGTTGTAATACGACTGACGAAAGTGTGTATACATATTATATAATATACTATATTTACCCTCATCGAAATTCAAGTTTAGCGAGTCATATGGATAATATTGAGAATTTAAAAATAGTTTAATGTTGGTTACTTTACAGTGATCAAATATAGATGAACTCAGAACTACATCATGTTTTCTATTCGTTTGTAAGCCAAAAATTACAAATCTAGGCTTTTCCAATTGAGAGGCAGTTTTAATTGACCATGAGTGTTTAGTAGTTTTCGGTAGAAGTGGATACTCATACAAATCCCAATTTCTGAATGCTAATTGTAAAGCACGGTCTTTTTCCAGTTGTTTAAGTAGTAACAATTTATTACGATCAGAAACTTTTATATGAGGCATATGCCATTGGACTTTTCGAATCTCTATTTCCATATGATCATTTTTTTCTAAGATAACACAGTTTACAGCAGAACTACTTCTTTGTAATATAAGTTCATGTCTACAGTTAATAATTATTTTATTATAATCTTCAGCAAAACCTAGCAGTTTGTTTAATGGGATAATTGCATTGAAATAACCTTTTTTTAAAGTCGAACCATTCAAATTCCATCCCCAAACTGCCGCAGCTTTGTTTTCACCATCATTCATAGATATGTATGATTTCATTGATGTAGTTATTCCAGCATTTTTGATGCGATCTATTTCTACACCATTTAATTCATATCGTATATCTTGAAACAAAAATGCTATTGGATTGTTTATGAAATTAATATCCTTTTCAACTATTTTTCCACTCTGATCTTTTGAATACACTTTAACATAGCCTTCTATGTAGACAGAACTACCTGAAGGTAGCACATAGATATCTTGCTGATGGATTGGTATTCTTATTTCATCACCATCCTTAAAGCTGTTATTGTAAGGATTATAGCTATGAATTTCATAGCTCTCTATACTGTTATCGTTATACGGGAGGTCAGTTATTTGCAACATTTTTCAATTTTAGTCCAAGTTCTTTCAAGAATTTTTTATTTTCCTTGCTGATTATTTTGTTTTTTGCGAACCTCACACGTCTATTCTCATTCACTTTAGGAATTGAAATATTGTGCTTGCTATTATGAAGTACACTTTTATTATACACAATCATGATTATAGAGTACACGAAAATACTGTTTATTTATTTAGAATATGACTTTTATTATGCTAGACTTATAACCATGTTCTGTAGGTATTTTATTTACGAAGAGTAATATTTATGATTAAAGTCTAAGGTGAAATGACAACTATACGCTTCTTTCTTAAATTATATACTCACTTTACTTTTCTTCCAAAATGATTTTAGAAAACTTAAACATAAATGACCACAGTTATATAAGTGTTTCTTTTGTAAATTAGCATAATTATAATAAATATTTGTGCCGATGTATCTTAGAAATTCTTTTGGTGGTTTCAAATTACCATAACTATCAAAATATTCAATGTAATCGTGTATTTTGCCGTAGGCTACCCAATGTGTACCTAAGTTTTCTGAAGTGTCGAGATTAATTATACCACATTCTAACGGGAAAGCTTCACGTGGTAATTGATCTCTCATAAATACACCTCGAAAAAATGGAATATGTTTTGAATGCTTTATTATATCGATGTTAGTTAAAGCTCTATTAGGTAGCCGAGAACTTAGTTTTTTGGCTTTGTAACATAAATACCAAGACCATTTTTATAAGGTTTTAGGTGTAATCCTCTGCCAATACACACTGCTTCAATTTGTTTATTATGCCTTTCCAATTCTGACAGTTGTTTCTTTGCTGCTTTGTATTCATTTATTGCTTTTGTGATACCTGCGGCACCACCAACCAAACTTCCGGCTGCAGATAAACCAGCAAATATAGGTATTAACGGAAGAAAACCTCCCGTTTTAGGTATGGGTATGATTCGAGGTACTTTAATTGATATGCCCGATGCCAATTCTTGAGCAGTGGCATGTGCTAATTTCATTAAACTTTTTTTACATTTTGGTTTTAACTTTTTAACGTGTTTTTTAGTACTTGAAACGATGTTTCGAAAAGTTTTTTTTAAACCTTTTCCTACATTCAATTTTTTCTTTCTGATTGAATGTCTTTGTTCTATATTTTTATCAATTAAATTTGTTTTTTCTGTCTTCATATTAAATACTTTTTGACGTTTTACCTTATCGATCAACTATTTTTAAAGGTATTACTTTGTAGCAAATAGTCTATTTTGTATGAATAATTGTTTACAAATGATGCTTCATTAGTTGTAAGCTTATATTTATAGAAAAAAATGAGTAATTATTTGTCCAGTACATCGGTTTTATTTATCCAACAATTTTCACTTGTTGGTAGACCTAACCATTTGACGTAAAGACGTTTGCCATTTCGTTTTAAAACTCTTTCAATTAAATATATATTATGATGTTTAGTTTTTTGAAGTTCTTGAGTGTAAAAAGCGCCTAATATTGGGCGACCTTTAACATCTTCTATCAAATAAGATGGAGGATTCGTTCTGAGTATTTCAATAACTTTGAATATTTCTGTCGACCAATTAGGGGTATAACTTTTATCAAAGCATGCCTTGTATTTACTTATTCTTACATAATCTCCAAGTCTAAATTTTATTTTGTTTTTTTTTCTTAAGCAATACATTTTGATATATTTTTGCAATATACTTGATTTGTTTTTATGATTTACTGATACTGGAGTCTGACCTATTGTCCTGTGAACGGTATTGTTGTATTCATACACTTTGTTATTTAAAACTTTATTTTTCCAATTATAACTTCCTTTCAAGCTAAATTCTTTGTACAATTTATTTTTTAAAGTTCTAATAAATCTTTCTACAATAGAAGCTTTTTTAACGGAGTATGTAGAATAATGGTTTACCTTATACTTATCAATAAGAACCTTAAATTTATCATTGTAAAATTCTTTTCCAGAGTCAGTCTGCAAGTTTTTTGGAACACGTCCATTTTTTAATATTTCTTCAAATGCTTTAGAAACACTCTCTTTGTTTTTTTGCTTCAGTGCAACCACCCAAGCAAATTTTGAGAAACAATCTATGATTGCGAGAATATACTTATAACCATTATTTTTGCTGGACATTGATTGCATATCTATTAAATCTGCCTGCCATAAGTCATCTATATCTCTCAAAATTACATTTCTTCTTAGAAAATTTACTCGAGCACATTTATGAAGTTCGTTTACTACATCTACTTTGCTCATAGTGCTTGTTTAGATGTCCTGCTAATTCTCTTAAAGTAGCACTTTCTTCAAGTTTTTTAATTCGATTGCATAAATTTTGAATCGATTTTTTAATGCTTAATACTTGTTCTAAAAGTTCAGTTGGCATGAAGCTGGCTTCACGTTTGTTTAATGTTGTGATTTCATATCGTTTTGAGTGTAACACATTGTTATTTTCATATTTTGCAGCAGAATGACTATCACATTTAAAATCATTCATGCTTGACGAGCTGATATGAAATGACTGAGCTTAATTAGTTTTTATGTTTTTATAATACCCGCCTCCTTCAACTCTTCAATAATTGATATAATTTCATTATCATGATTAGTATTTCCAGCGCTTTGGGAAGCAATCAGTAACTTGAGCCTTTCGATCAATTCGTTGGGGTCATCCCAATAAATGTAATCTGTGTTACTTTTATACTTTTTATGCATTGGGATATAACCACCACTTTTTTCATTTGATGACAGATTAGCAATTTCTTCACTATCATGATGTTGATTGAATAATAGTGGTTTGATAATACAACGATATTTTACTCCTTTGTCACCTTTAATTTGTCCTGTTGCTTGAAAATTTCGCTTATGAACGTTTGTTTCATTAAGTATATCTTTATAAACTATTTTATCTTGTTCTGTAATAACACTGAGATCAGGCTTATTCCGCATGAGAAGTTCTTTTAAGCCAGGAGTAAATGTATAAGGTTTATCATTGATAGTGACCACATATTTTTTATCTGAGTTCTGCAAATCATTTATAAGAGAAAAAGACACTTTGGAATTACCTATTAACAGGTTTTTGTTTTCTTTCCGTATGCCAAATGGTACGTTTATGTCATTATCATAAATATCGAGAACGTCTTCTTTTTTCAATGACATTAACGTATTATCAAAGCTATGGAAGCTTTTTTCGCTATCATCATTATCATCACTATATTCATAATAATCTGAACTATTATTTAAATCTGTAGTAATTATTTCTTTAAAGCCGTTATTGTCTTTAGTTTCATTTTTAGACAAATCGATAGATACATTTAATGTTCGTTTATCTTCATTATCGTTTCCTTTTATAAGGGTATCTAAATTATCGGTCACTGGTTTGAATATCTTTTGGAATTTTAAATTAGTAGCATCTTCTTCATTTTTAATTTTTTTAATTTTATTTTTAATAGTGTCTACTGATTTAATAAGCTGTGTTTTTATTCCATAATCCATATTTATTTAAATATTATAAAATTATTTAAATTATAACTTTCGATTGCTGTGCACAATAATTGGAACTGTAATGTCATTTTTCATTTAACTTATTGCTTATATAGATATCCAATGATTTTTCAATGATATTGAACATGTTCTATATATGGATAAAAATATCAAAACCTTTTCTGTACCTTCCATTATTCATATCACAATCTTTATTTATCAATAAAAAATTAAATTTGTCTTTCCATATTATGGAACATAGTTTTTTGAATTTAAGCCAGTCCATATCTGTTGTTACGTGTTTATTATGAATATGTTTTAAATTTGTCTCATCTTGCTTAAATATTATCAGGAGATTAGCATTGTCTCGAATTAATTGTTTGGGAATTTTTGAATACGTCTGGGATAAGTAAAAACAATCTATTTGATTATGTCTTCCCATTGTAAAATAATTACGAATATTATTCTGATTTTCACATATTACATCATCAAATATCATTATTGTATTTCGCAGGGCATCACTTGGTGGTATTACGTCTTCATTATCATTGAAAACAAAAAACTTTGCATTGGGTACTCGCTCCATAACTTGTTTTAAGAAACAATATTTAGGTTGAAAAGCTGTTTTGGAATACAGGTAAATATTTTTGAACTTTAGACCATTTTCATGTAGTAATAAATTAAGCATTACATTTGTTTTACCACAATTTGAAGGACCACACATTAAACATCGAATAGTATCAGGCAGCAGTGTACTATGCTTTGCTATTTGCTGAACTTTTTCAGTTTTTATATTATGTACTTCTAAAGTATCACGTTGTTTAATGAATTTCATCATGAAAGTGGTACAAAGAAAGCCTTTCCTAGCTTTATATACCTAATAGCTTAGGGACCCAGCATTGATATAATAAAACCACCAAACTTTTAAATAAGTATTTTATTATTTTTACTACAATTTCTTTCTTAACATTTCAGTTTACAAATTATTTTTGCAAATACATCTAGTAAAGACTAGTATAATAAAAAATATTTACATTCATTTATACAAATTAATTTAATGAGCAATAATCACTTTCTTTTATCATACTAGTTCTATAAGTATAAGGTATTATAATGAATACAGATATCAGTAAGTAAATCAGAATATGGTATCACAATGACCCCATGGCAAGGTATGAATTTTATCTCGCTGAATTTGTCTTTTGTCATCTTTGCCATCAAGGAGCTTCTTATTCACCTGCTGTGTGTATAACTCATGCTTAATAGATCTTATCAATTTCATGTTACATCTAGTATAAAAGTTTGTGTCATTAAAAAGTGTTTCTTTGTAATCATTAAATTTCATATTATTAGTAACTACTTTAGTTATACCTTTCGCCTTTTTAATGTTAGATTTTTCACTTTTAATACTATATAATTTAGCTCTAAGACCAACGAACTCGTGAATGATGTCACCACCCATTTCATCTTTGAATAATCCTGGTACTTTTTCATTTATCTTTGGTATTTTATAAACATTGTTAAGAGCAAAATTACTTGTATCAAATTGTGAAATATTATCATACATATCTTTATAAAAATCATCTGTAAATATTAAATATAATAAACTATCAGTATCTGTGTAACAAAGCTGAGCTTGATCTTTATATTTTTCTTTCATAAAATCATAGTGAAACTGGTACATGTGTTGCTTAGCAAACTCTAGAACTGAAAATCCAATGTAGATTGGTTTATCCATAACAATTTTTTCACGATTGAGCTGGATAGCCACAAAGTTCTCTGAAAAAATACTTATGCTGTTCAGATTTGGTTTTGTGAGTAACTTTTCAGCTGTAAGATGCTTATTAGTTTTATTCTCATTATCAACCCATCTTGTTACCAATTTAACTTCAACTTGTTTTCGTTTATTTTCAATTGTTTTTCCAAAAATAGAATTATTAAGCAGTTTAAAGAAATCTTTTTCAAATGCTGTGTTTGATGATTGTCGAAGAGAGGTGTTAAGATCAATGTACGGTTTTAAAAAGTTTTCTTGTTTAAAACAGAGTATGCGATGTATTTTCTTTAACACAAGTCCATGTTTTAAGCATTGTTTCAGGTAAACATAATGAATTACATAATTGAACTTATCATAAAGGTTCGCGATTAATTTTTCACTTTTTCCTCCAAGAGGTTTCATTTTTTCCATAGCAAAAGGAAGGTCTTGATGATTTTTATGTAAATGATCTGGATATAATAAGTCAACTTCTAAAATATAACCAAAGTCACTGTCATCAGAAATATTCATCACATTAAAGCTACTGATTTCTTCAGCTGATAAAAATTGAAATTTAGAGATAGGATATTTTTTTGTCATTGCATATCCATACAAATTATTACAGTCTAAATAAATCAAAAAAGATGACTGTTGAGATTTATCATAGTTTGATAAGTATTTATTCGATGCTTTAGCATATCGTAGAGAACACTGTGCAAGACCTCCACGTATACCCTTTTCAAGCATTTGATACATTTCAATATCATGATTCAGCTCTAATTGAACATTAGTGAAAAAAAGCATTGCATCCCAACTCAAACTAGGTGAGGTTATATAATGTGCAGGATCGAGTTTATAATGTAACAGACTAACTTTTCTAAAATTTTCAAATATATCGCATAATAGTAAAACATCTGACTTTACATATAAATCAGTATATTCACCAAGGTTTTTAATATCAAAGCATTTCCATACTGAGCAAGCATGTTCATAGTCAGAATCAGATATATGGGATTCATTCAAAGAATTAAAAAAACTAGATTTTGAAGGAAGTTGAGTTTCCTTAAATTTTGACCAATCGTCTATATAGTCATATGGATATATACCCTTTCTTTGAAGTAATTTAAACTGTTCTTGATTATTAAACTCATATGATAAATGTATGAAATCACTTGTACTTAAACTACTACTCAACTTGTCAAGGCTTGAGCTTAAAAATTGGTAAGAATCGATAAACTTGAGCTCTATAGGTCGTTCATTTCCTGATGTGTCGATAATTTTTGTAACAGATAGATACTTTTCTTTTGATTTAGGAATTATTTTGACAACACCTTTATATTTCATTAATTCTTCAATAAACAAGTGTAAATCGTACCCAACCAGATTATGAAATACTACTGGTATGAATGGACATACTCTGTACATCAAATTGCAATGTGAATGAGCTGCTCCTCTAAACTCACCAGTTACATGATCATGATCTCGTACTTTATCATCGAGAAGTACTTCATTACATATGTGACAAACAGTTGCTTTTTTATATATAAATTCTTGATCATCAGTTATAGGTAACATTGGTTTTTTGGCTGATAATATAGCGTTAATAATTTTGGCATCTTTAATTAGTGATTTGATGAATACTTCAACACAATCAATACCTCGGTATGTAATATATTTGTTTAAATTTCGATCATGTGAGCAACAAATATAATAACCAAAACTAGATGGTTGATGTTTTTTCAATGTTTCAATGTATTCCGATTTTTGTTCTTTGTAATCTGATAAAAGACATTCAAAGTCTGCATAAATCACAAAGTTGATTTTTTGCTGCCTTTCATAATTCTTAAATTTTAAAATAGAACCTTTTTTAGGTAAAATAGTTAAAACTTTATTACAGTTATGCAATTGAAACTTTGATTTACTCCCGAAAAACTGTAAACATGATTCACATAAAAAAAATTTGTCTTTATGCGATGTAATCTGATGTTTCACTAAACGAACAAGATCTTTGATTAAACAGTAATGTCCTTTATTATCACGCTCGATGTATAATAAATTGAAATGATCGATTTTTCTGTTTTTTGCTAGGTATAGAGGTCCAGTAATATGACATCTGTCATCTAAACCATAAATATTAATGCTTATATCAGGATTATTGCTTTCAAATAATCTGATATCTGTAAACGTAGGTGAGAAATTCATTCCATTGATATTAAGAACAGAAGAATAATGTGGATATGAGTTTACTCTGCTCACATTATTCTTAACAGGAAAAAGTCCAGCAATAATACTCCAAAGAAAACAGTGATCATCCATGTTCTGAACATTAATACAACTTTTTGTAACTTTGATTGATTTCGGCAGATCAATAAATGTACCACCTCTCATAGGGCTGTATTTGTTTATATTTATTTCTAAATGACTTATGCATGAAAAACTCCAACCAGATTCACAATGCTCGAATTCAGCTAATTTGGTTTTGAACTTTTCAATTAAATTCGTGAATAGTTCATCTAATTCAGTGGATTGATAAACTGTTTCAAACTTTGTACTAAAGGATTTCAGTTGCTGCTCGTTTGATTTTGGTAGAATAAAATAAGCAAATAATTCAAAGTTTAATTTAATGCAGACATACTTTTTCTGCGACATATTTATTAACTTAATAATGTTATTTTGATTGTCTCTCAGAAACGCCTCAGGTGTGAGGTACTCGACTTTCTGAGAGAAGTTTATTCTATCGCCTTTCAGAAACGCCTCAGCTCTGAGGTACTCGTCTTTCTGAGAGGTATTTAATCGATTGCCTCTCAGAAACGCCTCGGGTGTGAGGTACTCGACTTTCTGAGAGGGGTTTAAACGATAAGTCACTATGCGATTTTTAAATGCAGTAGCGACTATATCAATGTTATCAAACTCAGTCTTTATTAAACTTTTAGATTTATGCGAATTTGTCTTCAAATGATATCTGTATTCATTTCGTGACATTTTTATTCGACATTTTTCGCATTCAATGTTCGCATCCTCCACATTGCTTAGGGGATGCGAGGTAGAACGTGACATAGCTGAGAAAGAAATAAAAAAAACAATATAATACAATATTAGTTTATATTATTATAAGAGAAAGTTTTAAATATAACATAGTTCAGTAACTACAAAAATTATTACTAGTGATTAAACATGTTGATAAACAAACTTATAAAGTAAGTAACTATAAGAAGTTAGTAAGTGGAATAACCACTAATAATGTCTGGACGACAATTTTTAAATTCATGCCTTGTGGCTTTAATGAATTGAGTAAGATGTGCCCATGCTTCTGTATCCGAATCAGATTGGTTTTTTATCGTTATAATGGCATGACGCCATCTATTCATTGGTTGCACATTACGAATTTCATCACATCGATAAACTTTTAATTCTATGTAGTGTGATCCATCTTTGTTCGGATCGCTTTGTCGTGTAACCCCTTGAGGTATTCTTTTAGTAAAATAAGAAGTAATTTTGGCTGGCTTTTTACCCGGTTTGCTTACAGCTTGTTCAAACTGCTCGTCATCACTATCACTCCCGAAAACATCCTTTGCAGAGGCTTTAGTGACGGGTGCTTGAACAACTCTGGATGCCCTCGTACTGCTGTTCTTACTCTTCTCTCCCACCTCAGTCTTCATTTTCTTCATTTCTTTATTGGTGCTGCTTGGGCGTGACTTTTTCGATGCTGGCACCGTATCTTGAAAGGAATAATAACATATTGGATTGTATTCTAATAAAAGCATACATTGCTTAATTTGTCGTTTGGATGCTTGGACAAATTTCATAAGATGCATCCATGCTTCTGTATCACAGTTAGTCATATTTTTTATTATAAGGTCTGCTAGTTTTACAAGTTTTAATTGCTCTTGGCTTCCTTTATCTATGTTGTAAGTTATTTTAAGAGTGATGTAATATTCTCCGATTGTTGATTTATTTATCTGCTGACTATACACTTTAGGATATTTCTGTATAAAGTAACAAAACATATTACTTTTGTAATATTTTTTACCTTCATAGGTAGATTTATCTTCATCGCTTTCATCCTCACTATCTGTTCCAAAAAGTTCATAGCTTGAATATCTGCGAGTGGTAGCTGGGGCAATAGTTGTATGTTTGCGCTTTTTTGCTGCTTTCGATCCTGAAGCGAGCGATGTGTGGGTCTTGCTGACATGACGTGGAGGTAAGGGCTGGGTAACTTCATCTTCGGAATGATCTGTACCATGAGCAGACCTGAAATAATGAAAAGTTGTATTTTAATTAAATATGAAATTTAACATAACGTAAGATGTAATTTTTAGTAGATAGTAAATAGATGTACTACATCTATGGAAATGTAGTGCATCTATTCAGTTATTTAAATATTTAGTAACGTATATATTCAATGGTAATAAGAATATTAGTTTAAAACAATTAATTGAACAATAGTCGAATACTTGAAAAGATGATAAGTGAATGACTCTTAGAGTATTGAAATCATTGAATAGATTCTTAAAATGTGGGTAGGTAGGTACTTACATTTTTTTAATATCAATATTTGATAACAACGATTTTCTGAAGACGAAATTGCACTTCCCGAACTGGACTGTGACGTTTCCAACCAAATCTCAGCTTAAATACACGTAGGATCACATGGGATACTTCCCATATTTGTAAAAAATCAACGTGACTAAACATCATGCATAAGTATAGAAATGCAGTGTCAACAATCCCTTTTTTGTAATTAGCTCCCTCAATGTTGTGATCATATTGCTTAAGTTATTATAAGAGTGAAACGGCGCTATACAAAGTGTATAATATTCCATCCCATTCGCACATATTATCTGTCTTACCTAGTCATATAAACATCTAATAGTTTGTAAAGGCTCGTTTTCACTATGTCAAACCGGTAGATTCTTAAAAATGAAAACCATCGGATTTATGTATAGAACTGGTGGTATTGACATATTTTATTTTAAGTAGGGCAACATCCTGAATCCATTGAAGTAGAGGTACCAATATATTTTTTACTAGGCTAAGTTGAAGCACTCAAATGTATGTCTATGTAGAGTGAGCATGGAACTTAAGATTTTGTTGTCCGTATTCCGTTCAGCATCCGTATTCTGTATTAATCACTACATAGTATAAAACAAAGTCACATTCTCTGTCTGTCTGTCCCTACGTATGCTTAATCTCACAGACACTGATGTGCCTTTCTTCCCAGTTAACAGCTTCAAATAACCACCATCTAATTTGATATCAGCGGTTAAATCTTTAAAAATACTCAATGGATTTTGATGCGGTTTTTTATAGATAGAGTGATTCAAGAGGAAGGCTTATAATTATAAATTGCATCCGTGCGAAGCCGGGGCGGGTCGCTAGTTTCATATAAATATACTTAGGTGTAAAATCATTTACACATAATATTACCTATTAGTACTATAAATGCGAAAGTGAGTTTGTTTGTTTGTATATTTGCTTGTTTGTTTGTAGCGCTCTCACGTCTTAACTACTGAACCGATTGTCGCGAAATTTTGCATACACGTTGCTAGGGATATAATAAAAGGACATAGGCTACCTTTTATCCATAAAAAATAACAGTTCTCGAGTTTTCATGATAGACAAAATTCAATGCAGGCAAAGCCATGGGAAACATCTAGTAATATTATGCTTTAGGAAATGATTTCATAAAAGATAATTTTATTTGTATGCAAAAAAAACCAAAACAACTGTGTATAAAAAGATGAATGCATTAAATAAAACTTATATAAAATTGACTGTCGTCTTGTGCACATCTCTAATGAAATTCCTACAATGACGGTAAGTGGATTCCTACTTAATTATTTCACTAAATGATTTTGTAATATTATAATAATGCATGCAAAAATATATTTGACAAGCTAGATCTATTGGATCGTTTTTGAATATATGTACATACTTTCTTTGCAGACATCACCTGTTTTTGACTACTCACCAGTCCCTGCGGATCAACTGCTTCGACAGAATGTTATGAACTACTTTGAACGCGAACGGCCCCTTGAAATAGATGATCGACAGAATGAGACTATCTCTACTCGAAACAATGATAGTACGAGAAAAAGAAAAGCGTGCGATAATTTATATTCATATGTAAAGAAACCAAGCAAAGGACCAAAATCTAAGTTGATAAGACTTCAAATATTCGATGCGGATGAATTAAAGAATCCTGAAAATATTAAGTGTAGATGCGGAGCTAGTGTTTGTGCACAACATGTAGTTGGCTATACATATTCTGATGAAGTATATGAATGTGCTAAAGACTTACTCAATAAAATCAAAGCAAACATTGTTTGATAATAATAACTCATAGTTATGATGTCAAAAAACTCAAAGTATTTTAAATATACTAATTAAATAACTAATAATTTTGTATTATTTACCATCTATCCTAATACGTTTATACATAAATAAGTATTTTTTTAAAATAACATAATTAGAGTTTCAGCGTAAATACTTATTCTTTATAAAGTAATGTTCAATTGAATATGAAAATATGTTTTACTCCATATTTATGATAATCCAAGTTTCGATACATCGCATGTTCTTATCCACACTCTTATTATATAAGTTATCATTAAATTTAAGATTAAAACTTAATTATGTTTGAATAGGATTTTAACTAATTTTCAGATTGTTGTTTTTGGTGTTTGACCGAACCATAATCATTTGAATGACGGTACTTATTAGCGGAATCCGAGCCGATGCTCTTATATTACAATGGCTTCCCATTTAGGGATTCGAGAAGTAAAATTAAATCGAATAGAAACGATTAGTAATTAATTACTATCTACACATAAATTGCTTTCCTACTTGAAATGTTGAGAGTAGGTACTCAAATAATGTTGAAACGAAAGTTATAAAAAACATCGATAGATAGATTGAAAACATGAAAAGGAAAATCGCTATTAAATAAATGCTATAAGGTTTTATTAGATGAATAAAAGAACGTATTATAAGAAAAAGTAAACTAATTTCATGTACGACGATATTCAGATAGGTGCTATTACAAATTGTTGTATAACACATTTACACGTCTGCTGTTAGGTATGGGAATTTTTATTAATACCAAATCAGAAATGGATGTTATTTTGAACTCCAATTTATTGAACTATATAGATAAAAAAATGGTAAAATTGGGGTATCTGGATCAAAAGCACTCCACACGCCTAGTTTTCACCTTTCATTGATTCGTTCAACCATTCAGTTTTCATTACTCATCGTACGTGGGCAACGTACGATGAGTAATGAAAACTGAATAGTTGAAACATGAATCGATGAAAAGTGAAAACTAGGCGTGTGGAGTGCTTTTGATCCAGATACCCCAATTTTACCCTACTTACACTTTTTCGTTCACCGTGAAATATTTTGTCTTGATGTAAACCGACTTTATATTGACCGTCGCGTCGAACCCGTTGCGAAAATAGCTCGTTTCTGTAGACCGGACCTGTGGCATTTCAAAAACATCGCAATATGGATTCTGTTTGTAATAACTTTAGCGTTTTTACCTACTTTAGACACTGAATATTTGTCGTTTTAAAGCTCAGTTTGAAATGTTTTAGGTTTTCGTTATGTTCAAATTGATCATCTTTTAGCAAACTTTTCGATCATATTAGCTCACCGAAGTGGTTCTGCGCACGCTCCGCTGTTTAAGTAGGTACTCTTTTGCGTTTTTTTAAAAGAAACATGTTTTACAATGTTAGTCGAATTTTACACTTTTTCGGTCACCGTGAAATATTTTGTCTTGATATAAACGGACTTTATATTGACCGTCGCGTCGATGCCGTTGCGTAGATACCTCGTTTATGTAGACCGGACCTGTGACATTTTAAAAACATCGCAATATGGATTCTGTTTGCAATAATTTTAGCGTTTTAACCTACTTTATACACTGAATATTTGTCGTTTTGAAGCTCAGTTTGAAATGTTTTAGTTTGTCGTTTCTGTTCAAATCGATCATCGTTTAGCATACTTTTCGATCATATTAGCTCACCGGAGTGTTTTTGCGCACGCTCCGCTGTTAAAGAAGGTATTATCTGCGTAATTTTAAAAGATACATGCCATACAATGTTAGTCGAATTTTACACTTTTTCGGTCACCGTTAAATTTTTTGTCTTGATATTAACTCACTTTATATTGACCGTCGCATCGAGCTCGTTGCGTAGACACCTCGTTTGTGTAGATCGGATCTGTTGCACTTCAAAAACATCGCAATATGGATTCTGTTTGTTATAACTTTAGCGTTTTCACCTACTTTAGACACTGAATATTTGTCATTTTAAAGCTCAGTTTGAAATGTTTTAGGTTGTCGTTTCTGTTCAGATCGATTATCTTTAAGCATATTTTTCAATCACATTAGCTCACTAAAGTGATTAAATCGATCATTTTTTAGCATATTTTTCGATCATATTAGCTCACCGGAGTGTTTTTGCGCACGCTCCGCTGTTAAAGTAGGTATTATCTGCGTAATTTTAAAAGATACATGCCATACAATGTTAGTCGAATTTTACACTTTTTTGGTCACCGTGAAATATTTTGTCTTGATATTAACCGACTTTATATTGACCGTCGCGTCGAGCCCGTTGCGTAGACACCTCGTTTGTGTAGATCGGACCTGTTGCACTTCAAAAACATCGCAATATGGATTCTGTTTGCAATAATTTTAGCGTTTTTACCTTCTTTAGACACTGAATATTTTTCATTTTGAAGCTCAGTTTGAAATGCTTTAGTTTGTCGTTTTTGTTCAAATTGATCATCTTTTAGAATACTTTTCGATCATATTAGCTTAACGGAGTGTTTTTGCGCGCGCTCCACTGTTCTAGTTGATACTTTCCTGCGTTATTTTAAAAGATACATGCCATACAATGTTAGTCGAATTTTACACTTTTTCGTTCACCGTGAAATATTTTGTCTTGATATAAACCGACTTTATATTGACCGTTGCGTCGAAACCGTTGCGTAAATAGCTCGTTTCTGTAGACCGGACCTGTGGCATTTCAAAAACATCGCAATATGGATTCTGTTTGTAATAACTTTAGCGTTTTTACCTACTTTAGACACTGAATATTTGTCGTTTTAAAGCTCAGTTTGAAATGTTTTAGGTTTTCGTTATGTTCAAATTGATCATATTTTAGCAAACTTTTCGATCATATTAGCTCACTGAAGTGGTTCTGCGCACGCTCCGCTGTTTAAGTAGGTACTCTTTTGCGTTTTTTTAAAAGAAACATGTTTTACAATGTTAGTCGAATTTTACACTTTTTCGGTCACCGTGAAATATTTTGTCTTGATATTAACGGACTTTATATTGACCGTCGCGTCGATGCCGTTGCGTAGACACCTTGTTTATGTAGACCGGACCTGTGACATTTTAAAAACATCGCAATATGGATTCTGTTTGCAATAATTTTAGCGTTTTAACCTACTTTCTACACTGAATATTTGTCGTTTTGAAGCTCAGTTTGAAATGTTTTAGTTTGTCGTTTCTGTTCAAATCGATCATCGTTTAGCATACTTTTCGATCATATTAGCTCACCGAAGTGTTTTTGCGCACGCTCTGCTGTTAAAGAAGGTATTCTCTGCGTAATTTCAAAAGATATATGCCATACAATGTTAGTCGAATTTTACACTTTTTCGGTCACCGTGAAATTTTTTGTCTTGATATTAACTCACTTTATATTGACCGTCGCATCGAGCCCGTTGCGTAGACACCGCGTCTGTGTAGGTCGGACCTGTTGCACTTCAAAAACATCGCAATATGGATTCTGTTTGCAATAATTTTAGCGTTTTCACCTACTTTAGATACTGAATATTTGTCGTTTTGAAGCTCAGTTTGAAATGTTTTAGGTTGTCGTTTCTGAAAGAAAGAAAGAAAGACAGAAAGAAAATACATTTATTCGACTCAAATACAGTAATAAAAACACATATACAATAAACAGACAAACACACACATTTATTTAACATAAATATCGAGAGCGAGTCGAAAAGGCACCCTCTCAGCATTAATCGTGGCCGCAAAATGCAGGCCGCGACACTGATTTTCAGAGGGTGCCGGGTGTGGATATAGATAAAACACACAATAACTAAACAAAAAGAAAAGAATAACATAATACATACGAAAATAAACAAAATCAAAATAATAAAACCATTAATATTTCTAGATTAAACGTATGAAATAAGAAAAAAATATATAATAAAAGAATAAAAATAAAATAAAACGGCATTGCAAGCGCTTACTTAGCTGCAAGCGCTTGCAAGCGCCTTCGACATTCAAGGCAAAACGGAACGCACCGGCGAGTAGGCGAAACAAACAAAAAAAAAAAAAAAAGACGAAATGTCAAACGTCAAGTGCTACATATCTATGATATGATCTGTGGAGAAAACTACGTCTCATCCGGTCCGACCGCCACGCCCTGTCTTTCTGCAAAAGATTTCGTTTTTGCCACGTTAATTATGTACGACACGTTGACATTGAAAATTCGTGCATCATGGGTATGTGGAGTAACTGGGTGTTGCAAAGGTGACAGGCCATTCTGTTCGCTCAGCGACAATGCAGAGTAAAATAGCGACCACAACGCAACATGGTCAAAAATGCCGACGCTGACTCCGCAAAGCGAAAACTCGTGTGCGAGAATGGGTCCATTGTGTGTGGAGGGCTGACTATGCAGATGACTTCTCCCCGGAATCGTTGTCCCCTGGCATGACGCGCATTCTTTGTTTGTAAGTATACCTGTGCTTTTCGTCATCATATTGGATTTTCAAAAGGTGTTTTTTCAGGTTCTTTTTGAATGTTTGTTTTGAGTTTAGGGCGCGCAACGGCGGGGGCAGAGTGTTCCAGCATCGAGTAGCGGCGAATTTAAAGGAACCCCGGAATGCGATTGTACGATGTCTCGGGGTCAGGAAGACGTTGGTGCACTCCCTTCTCCCACGTCCATTTCCACCTCGTGCCCATACCAAGTCCTCGTGTAAGTAGCGTGGTCGATGTGTCCTAATGACCTCGAACAGTAAGGTTGCAAGATGAAACTTTCTGCGAGCTTCCATCCTCAGTAAGTTTGCAGCGTTGATGTATGGAGTAACGTGAGTCCGAGGAGGGATGTGGTAGCAGAATCTAATGCAGGCATTTTGTACGCGCTGTATGAGTTTCGCTGTACGAGCCAGCAGGCATGGGCCAAAGACAGTGTCACAGTAATTGAGCTTAGATAATATAAGTGATTCGCACAGAGTTATTCTGAGTTCTTCACTAAGGTATGGCCTTATTTTGTACAATAGTTTAAGTCTGAAAAAACAATTTCTTGTGCATTCTGTGATGTGGCTCTCAAATCTCAGATTACTGTCGAAGATCAGGCCCAGATTTCTTGCTTTTTCTGTCCTTTCTATTTCCTCCCCATTCACTGTAATTTTTATTAGGTTATCATCAAGTTTAGCAATATTCTTTGGTGTTCCTATTACCATAAGTTTTGATTTTTTGGCATTTAGCGTGAGGCAGTTGTTCATGCACCAGTCTGATATCCTTTGTAGCTCATTGTTTATCGTGACCACGGCATTTTGGCACTCTGCAGGGTCAAATGACAGGTAAAGCTGAAGGTCATCTGCATAGATGTGATGCTTACAGTGTAAAATGCTCTCAGTGATGTCGGCACTGTACAGAATGTACAGGATTGGACCCAATATTGAGCCTTGCGGTACACCTCTTTGCACTACCCGCTGTTTAGAGTGCAATTTTGTGCCATCTGCTCTACTTATCTCCACATATTGTTGCCTCTGATGTAGGTAACTATGGAACCATTTTATGGCGCCACTGTCAAGCCCATAGTAACTTAGTTTTGATGTCAGTAAGGGGATGTTAATAGCATCGAATGCCCGTGAGAAGTCAAGTAGCAGTAGGAAAGTCACACATCCCTGATCCTGAGCAGTCAGTAGATCATTTACCACCTTTCCGAGAGCAGTTCCCGTACCATGGCCCTTGCGAAAGCCAGATTGATATTTGGGCAGCATATTGTTGTCTTCTAAGTATGTTGTGAGTTGATCACATACAATCCTTTCCAGGACTTTTGAGAGACATGGAAGAATGCTGATGGGGCGGAGGTCCTGCATTGTTACGGGAGGAATGGTTTTAGGTAGTGGCTTGACGACTGCTATCTTCCAACTATCGGGAAAAGTGTGTTCCAAAAGGGACCTGTTTATCATTTCAGTGATAGCATCAAGTGAGTGTGGCAAAGTCAGCCTAAGCATGTCCAAGGAGATGCCATCATGACCCTGTGCATTCGAGCGCAGTTTGTTTATGGTTTTTAGGACCAAGTCACTACCCACAGGCCGGAGGGAGAAAGTAGCAGTCTTATTGAAATTCTGATATTCAAAATATGTAAGTTGAGATATGGTGACCCTCCCACTACCAGGTACATTCAAAAAATGTGAGTTTATTTGGTCAGGGTCATTGAATGAGGGGGGTAGGTCAGTGTCAGTCTTCTTGCTGGGTATAATAGTCCCTTTGAGATTTTTCCATAACCTCTTTGGGTTCTTGAGATTGTTATTTATATGTTTGGCAAAGAAACATGATTTCTCCTTCTCAATGGCTTCAATGACTATATGCTTCATCTTTTTGTAGCTTTCCTTTAGATTAGCAGTGCCATGCTGTTTGTATTTTTTGAAATATTTGTCTCTAAGGTGCATCATATCCCTAACCGTGTCTGTGATCCAGGGGTGTGGTGGATGTTTGAATTTAAATGTTTTTAAGGGGGCATGTAAATCATAGAGTCCCCTGACACACAGTTCAAAAGCATCAACTACCTGATTAACTCCTAGGAATCCCTTAAAGTCAGTCCACGGGATCAGAGCAATGTCCCTGTTAAATAGGTCCACAAGTATATTCTTCATAGGCCTGTATGTCACCCACCTCTCACAGGGCTTCTCCTTTTTGATCTTGAATTCTGCCAGCAACATCGCGTGAGCACCCATATCCGGTGTTTACCTGACGGCCACCCGGACGGCGGGGACATCAGTACACACTACATCTATAAGCGTACTGCTATGGCTTGTGAAATGTGTAGGTTCATCAATCAGCTGGGTCAGGTTCAGAGTTTCAGTAAATTTAACAAAGGCCTTATACTTAGCGCTATCCCTATCCATCAAGTTAATATTAAAATCGCCCACCAGAATGATTCCATCTGCCCTTGAGAAAAACATCACAGATTCAGTAATGGCATCAAGAAACAAACCCACATTCTGCCATGGTGGCTTATAAGCCGTGCCCACAATGATGACTTGGTTCTGCAGGTGCAAGGACAACCACATCTGCTGCACCGATGGCTCATCGTTGGGGTGCCGGCACATTTTGACATTCATACATTTTCTTATGTAGAAACCCACACCTCCCCCACGATCCTTAGGCACACAACTCGGTCTCAGTATATGTCTTAGATGGTAGCCTGCTAGTTTAGGGGCTCGACAGTCCTCTTCACTCTCCATCCAGGTCTCATTTATTGCTAGCAGATCTGGCTCAGTCTCCTCCACTGCCACAACAAACTCCTCCTGCTTTGTACCCAGAGACCCCGCATTAAACAGACCTACTAACAGATTCTTTAGCCCGAGGCCTGTGCTGTTGGTAAGAATTTACATAAACTCAAATGGTAGACAATAATACAATTTAAAGAGCAATAGATTTTGATTTCATATTTGATTTTAATTAGAAGTGAAAGAAGATAAGAATTAAAATAGGATAAACAAAATAATATAAACGATAACTGAACTTGTTCTAAATATACCATTGCATTTTCTACTTTTAGATAATCGGGGTTCACGTAGCGACACAGAACGGACCAAATGGCAACCAACCAGATGCACAAATGATACTCGAAATCATGAATATGACATGCAAACAGCAGATACACATTGGATAGGTAAATAGTTACAAAAATCTTATTTATGTAAGTTTTATCAAGTGAAATACATAGTTGTATTAATTCTTGTTTAATGTCTTTTTTTCTGTCACAGAAAACGAGTCATGCAGACGAGTCGGTAAACACTCTGTCGATGTCAGCCGGCGTCCGAAACTGGTATACCTGCGCGCCGTCACTCTTTCGAGCGTAGATGCGACCCCGCTTCGTCCAGGAGTACCTCCACTGCTGTTTACGGCAATGCTCGCGCACCTGGTGGAACAGTTGGCGGTTTGAGCGCGTCAAGCGCTCGTTGACGTACACCCGGCCGCCGCCCTCGGCCACCAGGCCCCGACGCACGCGCGCGGCGCGCAGCAGCTCGTCGCGCAGGTGGCGGCGCGCCAGGCGCACCACGACGCGGCGCGCGCGAGCCCCGCCGGCCTCCGCCGGGGGCGCGCCCACGCGCTCCGCGAACACCACGTCGCGCTCCTCCAGCGGCACGCCCAGGCGCCCGGCCAGCACCAGCACGGCGTGCACGACGCTCTCGCCCTTCTGCTCCGGGAGCTGGCCGATCTCGAGGTCGGCCAGCAGCGCCTCCTGGTCACGGTCGTTGAGATCGAGCTTCAGCCCGGCGATCGTCCGCTCCAGCCCTGCGACGACGTCGGTGCCGGCGTCCGCGCCGGCCTCCGCCCTACGCCGGTCCGCGGTGTCCACTCTTCGTTCGAGGGCATCGATACGCGCTGCGACGTCTCCGTTGGTGCAGTCGGCGGCTGTCTCGAGGGCGCGCATGCGCTCCTCGACGGCACCGAGGCGCCCCTCACAACGGACGACTCTACCTGACAACTCGCGCATGTCATCGCGCAGGGCATCGATCTGGGCACGGGTCGCCTTCATCTCGGAACTTATTTCCTCGCGGAATTGGCGGAGCTCAACGACAAACGACTGAAAATCGGAAAACTCCATCGACATGTTTTGCGGCGCTGTGTCATCGAGAATGGACATGTCCATATCCATCGGCTTTAGCACGCCCCGCCGCACAGTCACCCCGTCCTCCGAAGCCCTCACCGGAGTGTCAGTGTTGTCGGATTTTGGCTGCTTGCACTTGCACTCCATACACTTCCAAGCAGCTCTGTGTTCCCCAGTGAGAGTATTAAAAAAGCGCTGTTCCGACACTCCTGCGCACTCCAGATCGTAGTGCTGATGACACAGGCTGCACGTCAGGTATCGCCGGTGCAGAATGACCTGCCTGCATCCACTGCAGCAGAAACGGTTGGTGTCTGGCATAGTGGTAAATGTCGGTTACAACGGCCCGCTTTTACAGTGTTCGAAATTACAGCGCGTAGTGTTGTTTTTGTTGTTGTGTTCACTCAGGTAGGTCACTGTTGTACACTTGTAATATTAGGTGATTATTTATTTGTGTTTAAAACTGTTATTTGCAATTAAAAATTCGGGAGCTAAACGAGATACGTGTTTCACTATACCCACTTTTTTTTTTTTTCTGTTCAAATCGATCATCTTTTAGCATACTTTTCGATCATATTAGCTCCTCGAAGTGTTTGTGCGCACGCTCCGCTGTTCTAGTTGGTACTTTCCTGCGTTATTCTAAAAGATACATGCCATACAAAGTTAGTCGAATTTTACACTTTGTCGGTCACCGTGAAATATTTTGTCTTGATATAAACCGACTTTATATTGACCGTCGCGTCGATGCCGTTGTTTAAACACATCGTTTATGTAGAACGGACTTGTGGCATTTCAAAAACATCGCAATATGGATTCTGTTTGCAATAGTTTTAGCGTTTTCACCTACTTTAGACACTGAATATTTGTCGTTTTGAAGCTCAGTTTGAAATGTTTTAGTTTGTCGTTTCTGTTCAAATCGATCACCTTTTAGCATACTTTTCGATCATATTTGCTCACCGAAGTGTTTTTGCGCACGCTCCGCTGTTAAAGAAGGTATTCTCTGCGTAATTTTAAAAGATACATGTCATACAATGTTAGTCGAATTTTACACTTTTTCGGTCACCGTGAAATTTTTTGTCTTGATATTAACTCACTTTATATTGACCGTCGCATCGAGCCCGTTGCGTATACACCTCGTTTGTGTAGATCGGACCTGTGGCATTTTTAAAACTTCGCAATATGGATTCTGTTTGCAATAATTTTAGCGTTTTCACCTACTTTAGACACTGAATATTTGTCGTTTTGAAGCTCAGTTTGAAATTTTTTAGTTTGTCGTTTCTGTTCAAATCGATCATCTTTTAGCATACTTTTCGATCATATTAGCTCCTCGAAGTGTTTGTGCGCACGCTCCGCTGTTCTAGTTGGTACTTTCCTGCGTTATTTTAAAAGATACATGCCATACAATGTTAGTCGAATTTTACACTTTTTCGGTCACCGTGAAATATTTTGTCTTGACAAAACCGACTTTATATTGACCGTCGCGTCGATGACGTTGTTTAAACACCTTGTTTATGTAGACCGGACCTGTGGCATTTTTAAAACTTCGCAATATGGATTCTGTTTGCAATAATTTTAGCGTTTTCACCTACTTTAGACACTGAATATTTGTCGTTTTCAAGCTCAGTTTAAAATGTTTTAGTTTGTCGTTTCTGTTCAAATCGATCATCATTTAGCATATTTTTCGATCATATTAGCTCACCGAAGTGGTACTGCGCACGCTCCGCTGTTCTAGTAGATACTCTTTTGCGATATTTTAAAAGATACATCCCATACAAAGTTTAATTTTACACTTTTGCGGTCACCGTGAAATATTTTGTCTTGATATTAACCGACTTTATATTGACCGTCACGTCGAGCCCGTTGCGTAGACACCTCGTTTGTGTAGATCGGACGTGTTGCACTTAAAAAACATCGCAATATGGATTCTGTTTGGAATAATTTTAGCGTTTTCACCTACTTTAGACACTGAATATTTGTCGTTTTGAAGCTCAGTTTGAAATGTTTTAGTTTGTCGTTTCTGTTCAAATCGATCATCTTTTAGCATACTTTTCGATCATATTAGCTCAACTGAGTTTTTGTGCGCACGCTCCGCTGTTGAAGTAGGTATTCTCTGCGTTATTTTAAAAGATACATCCCATACAATGTTAGTCGAATTTTACACATTTTCGGTCACCGTGAAATATTTTGTCTTGATATTAACCGACTTTATATTGACCGTCGCGTCGAGCCCGTTGCGTAGACACCTCGTTTGTGTAGATCAGACCTGTTGCACTTAAAAACATCGCAATATGGATTCTGTTTGCAATAATTTTAGCGTTTTCACCTACTTTAGACACTGAATATTTGTCGTTTTAAAGCTCAGTTTTAAATGTTTTAGTTTGTCATTTCTGTTCAAATCGATCATCTTTTAGCATACTTTTCGATCATATTAGCTCAACTGAGTTTTTGTGCGCACGCACCGCTGTTGAAGTAGGTATTCTCTGCGTTATTTTAAAAGATACATATCATACAATGTTAGTCGAATTTTACACTTTTTCGGTCACCGTGAAATATTTTGTCTTGATATTAACCGACTTTATATTGACCGTCGCGTCGAGGCTGTTGCGTAAACACCTCGTTTGTGGAGATCGGACCTGTTGCACTTTAAAAACATCGCAATATGGATTCTGTTTGCAATAATTTTAACGTTTTCATCTACTTTAGACACTGAATATTTGTCGTTTTAAAGCTCAGTTTGAAATGTTTTAGTTTGTCGTTTCTGTTCAAATCGATCATCTTTTAGCATTATTTTCGGTCATATTAGCTCACCGGAGTGTTTGTGCGCACGCTTCTCTGTTGATGTAGGTACTCTCCTGCGTTATTTTAAAAGATACATGCCATAAAATGTAAGTCGAATCTTACACGTTTTCGGTCACCGTGAAATATTTTGTCTTGATATTAACCGACTTTATATTGACCGTCGCGTCGAGCCCGTTGCGTAAACACCTCGTTTGTGTAGATCGGACCTGTAGCACTTTAAAAACATCGCAATATGGATTCTGTTTGCAATAATTATAACGTTTTCACCTACTTTAGTCACTAAATATTTGTCGTTTTAAAACTCAGTTTTAAATGTTTTAGTTTGTCGTTTCTGTTCAATTCGACCATCTTTTAGCATACTTTTCGATCACATTAGCTCACCGAAGTGTTTGTGCGCACGCTCCGCTGTTGAAAAAGTTACTCTCCTTTGTTATTTTAAAAGATACATGCTATACAATGTTAGTCGAATTTTACACTTTTTCGGTCACCGTGAAATATTTTGTCTTGATATTAACCGACTTTATATTGACCGTCACGAAGAGCCCGTTGCGTAGACACCTCGTTTGTGTAGATCGGACCTGTTGCACTTCAAAAACATCGCAATATAGATTCTGTTATCAATAATTTAAGCGTTTCCACCTACTTTAGACATTGAATATTTGTCGTTTTAAAGCTCAGTTTGAAATGTTTTAGTTTGTCGTTTCTGTTCAAATCGATCATCTTTTAGCATACTTTTCGATCACATTAGCTCACCGAAGTGGTTCTGCGCACGCTCTGCTGTTGAAGTAGGTACTTTTTTGCGATATTTGAAAAGATACATCCCATACAAAGTTAGTCGAATTTTACACTTTATCGGTCACCGTGAAATATTTTGTATTGTTATTAACCGACTTTATATTGACCGTCGCGTCAATGCCGTTGCGTAAACACCTCGTTTGTGTAGATCGGACCTGTTGCACTTCAAAAACATCGCAATATGGATTCTGTTTGCTATAATTTTAACGTTTTCACCTACTTTAGACACTGAATATTTGTCGTTTTGAAGCTCAGTTTGAAATGTTTTAGTTTGTCGTTTCTGTTCAAATCGATCATCTTTTAGCATACTTTTCGATTATATTAGCTCACCGGAGTGTTTGTGCGCACGCTCCGCTGTTAAAGTAGGTACTCTCTGCGTTATTTTGAAAGATACATGCCATACAATGTTAGTCGAATTTTACACTTTTTCGGTCACCGTGAAATATTTTGTCTTGATATTAACCGACTTTATATTGACCGTCGCGTCGAGCCCGTTGCGTAGACACCTCGTTTGTGTAGATCAGACCTGTTGCACTTAAAAACATCGCAATATGGATTCTGTTTGCAATAATTTTAGCGTTTTCACCTACTTTAGTCACTTAATATTTGTCGTTTTAAAACTCAGTTTTAAATGTTTTAGTTTGTCGTTTCTGTTCAAATCGCTCCTCTTTTAGCATACTTTTCGATTATATTAGCTCACCGGAGTGTTTGTGCGCACGCTCCTCTGTTGATGAAGGTACTCTCCTGCGTTATTTTAAAAGATACATCCCATACAAAGTTAGTCGAATTTTACACTTTTTCAGTCACCGTGAAATATTTTGTCTTGATATTAACCGACTTTATATTGACCGTCGCGTCAAGCCCGTTACGTAGACACCTCGTTTGTGTAGATCGGACCTGTTGCACTTCAAAAACATCGCAATATGGATTCTGTTTGCAATAATTTTAGCGTTTTCACCTACTTTAGACACTGAATATTTGTCGGTTTAAGGCTCAGTTTGAAATGTTTTAGTTTGTCGTTTCTGTTCAAATCGATCATCTTTTAGCATACTTTTCGATCACATTAGCTCACCGAAGTGGTTCTGCGCACGCTCCGCTGTTGAAATAGGTACTCTCCTGCGTAATTTTAAAAGATGCATGCCATACAATGTTAGTCAAATCTTACACTTTTTCGGTCACCGTGAAATATTTTGTCGTGATATTAACCGACTTTATATTGACCGTCGCGTCGAGCCCGTTGCGTAGACACCTCGTTTGTGTAGATCGGACCTGTTGCACTTCAAAAACATCGCAATATGGATTCTGTTTGCAATAATTTTAGCGTTTTCACCTACTTTTAGACACTGAATATTTGTCGTTTTGAAGCTCAGTTTGAAATGTTTTAGTTTGTCGTTTCTGTTCAAATCGATCATCTTTTAGCATACTTTTCGATCACATTAGCTCACCGAAGTGGTTTTGCGCACGCTCCGCTGTTGAAATAGGTACTCTCCTGCGTAATTTTAAAAGATACATGCCATAAAATGTAAGTCGAATCTTACACGTTTTCGGTCACCGTGAAATATTTTGTCTTGATATTAACCGACTTTATATTGACCGTCGCGTCGAGCCCGTTGCGTAAACACCTCGTTTGTGTAGATCGGACCTGTAGCACTTTAAAAACATCGCAATATGGATTCTGTTTGCAATAATTATAACGTTTTCATCTACTTTAGACACTGAATATTTGTCGTTTTGAAGCTCAGTTTGAAATGTTTTAGTTTGTCGTTTCTGTTCAAATTGATCATTTTTTAGCATACTTTTCGATTATATTAGCTCACCGGAGTGTTTGTGCGCACGCTCCGCTGTTAAAGTAGGTACTCTCTGCGTTATTTTAAAAGATACATGCCATACAATGTTAGTCGAATTTTACACTTTTTCGGTCACCGTGAAATATTTTGTCTTGATATTAACCGACTTTATATTGACCGTCGCGTCGAGCCCGTTGCGTAGACACCTCGTTTGTGTAGATCGAACCTGTTTCACTTCTAAAACATCGCAATATGGATTCTGTTTGCAATAATTTTAGCGTTTTAACCTACTTTAGGCACTGAATATTTGGCGTTTTAAAGCTTAGTTTGAAATGTTTTAGTTTGTCGTTTCAGTTCAAATAGACCATCTTTTAGCATACTTTTCGATTTTATTAGCTCACAACAGTGTTTGTGCGCACGCTACGCTGTTAAAAAAGATACTCTCCTTTGTTATTTTAAAAGATACATCCCATACAAAGTTAGTCGAATTTTACACTTTTTCGGTTACCGTGAAATATTTTGTCTTGATATAAACCGACTTTATATTGACCGTCGCGTCGAGGCCGTTGCGTAAACACCTCGTTTGTGGAGATCGGACCTGTTGCACTTCAAAAACATCGCAATATGGATTCTGTTTGCAATAATTTTAGCGTTTTCACCTACTTTAGTCACTAAATATTTGTCGTTTTAAAACTCAGTTTGAAATGTTTAAGTTTGTCGTTTCTGTTCAATTCGATCATCTTTTAGCATACTTTTCGATCACATTAGCTCACCGAAGTGTTTGTGCGCACGCTCCGCTGTTGAGAAAGTTACTCTCCTTTGTTATTTTAAAAGATACATCCCATACAAAGTTAGTCGAATTTTACACTTTTTCGGTTACCGTGAAATATTTTGTCTTGATATAAACCGACTTTATATTGACCGTCGCGTCAAGCCCGTTGCGTAGACACCTCGTTTGTGTAGATCGGACCTTTTGCACTTCAAAAACATCTTAATGTGAATTCTTTTTGCAATAATTTTTGCGTTTTCACCTACTTTAGACACTGAATATTTGTCGTTTTAAAGCTCAGTTTGAAATGTTTTAGTTTGTCGTTTCTGTTCAAATCGATCATCGTTTAGCATACTTATCGATCATATTAGCTCACCAGAAAGTTTGTGCGCACGATTCGCTGTTGAAGTAGGTATTCTCTTCGTTATTTTCAAAGATACATGCCATACAATGTTAGTCGAATTTTACACTTTTTCGGTCACCGTGAAATATTTTGTCGAAATATTAACCGACTTTATATGGACCGTCGCGTCGAGCCCGTTGCGTAAACACCTCGTTTGTGGAGATCGGACCTGTTGCACTTCAAAAACATCGCAATATGCATTCTGTTTGCAATAATTTTAGCGTTTTCACCTACTTTAGACACTGAATATGTGTCGTTTTGAAGCTTAGTTTGAAATGTTTTAGTTTGTCATTTCTGTTCAAATCGATCATCTTTTAGCATACTTTTCGAACATATTAGCTCACCGGAGTGTTTGTGCGCACGCTCCGCTATTCTAGTAGGTACTCTTTTGCGATATTTTAAAAGATACATCCCATACAAAGTTAGTCGAATTTTACACTTTTTCGGTCACCGTGAAATATTTTGTCTTGATATTAACCGACTTTATATTGACCGTCGCTTCGAGCCCGTTGCGTAGACACCTCGTTTGTGTAGATCGGACCTGTTGCACTTCAAAAACATTGCAATATGGATTCTGTTTGCAATAATTTTAGCGTTTTCGCCTACTTTAGACACTGAATATTTGTCGTTTTGAAGCTCAGTTTGAAATGTTTTAGTTTGTCGTTTCTGTTCAAATCGATCATCTTTTAGCATATTTTTCGATCACATTAGCTCACCGAAGTGGTTCTGCGCACGGACCGCTGTTAAAAAATGTACTCTTTTGCGATATTTTAAAAGATACATCCCATACAAAGTTAGTCGAATTTTACACTTTTTCGGTAACCGTGAAATATTTTGTCTTGATATTAACCGACTTTATATTGACCTTCGCATCGAGCTTGTTGCGAAGACACCTCGTTTGTATAGATCGGACCTGTTGCACTTTAAAAACATTGCAATATGGATTCTGTTTGAATTAATTATAGCGTTTTCACCTACTTTAGACACTGAATATTTGTCGTTTTGAAACTCAGTTTGAAATGATTTAGTTTGTCGTTTCTGTTCAAATCGATTATCTTTTAGCATACTTTTCGATCATTTTAGCTCACCAAAGTGTTTGTGCGCTCGCTCCGCTGTTGAAGTAGGTATTTTCTGCGTTATTTTAAAAAATACATGCCATAAAATGTTAGTCGAATTTGACACTTTTTCGGTCACCGTGAAATATTTTGTCTTGATTTTAACCGACTTTATATTGACCGTCGCATCAAGCTCGTTGCGTAGACACTTCGTTTAGTTAAACCGGACCTGTAGCATTTCAAAAACATCGCAATATGGATTGTGTTTGGAATAATTTTAGCGTTTTCACCTACTTTAGACCTTGAATATTTGTCGTTTTGAAGCTCAGTTTGAAATGTTTTAGTTTGTCATTTCTGTTCAAATCGATCATCTTTTAGCATACTTTTCGAACATATTAGCTCACCGGAGTGTTTGTGCGCACGCTACGCTATTCTAGTAGGATCTCTTTTGCGATATTTTAAAAGATACATCCCATACAAAAATAGTCGAATTTTACACTTTTTCGGTCACCGCGAAATATTTTGTCTCGATATTAACCGACTTTATATTCACCGTCGCGTCGAGGCCGTTGCGTAGACACCTCGTTTGTGTAGATCGGACCTGTTGCATTTCAAAAACATCGCAATATGCATTCTGTTTGCAATAATTTTAGCGTTTTCACCTTCTTAAGACACTGAATATGTGTCGTTTTAAAGCTCAGTTTGAAATGTTTTAGTTTGTCGTTTCTGTTCAAATCGATCATCTTTTACTATACTTTTCGAACACATTAGCTCACCGAAGTGTTTGTGCGTACGCTCCGCTGTTGAAAAAGTTACTCTCCTTTGTTATTTTAAAAGATACATCCCATACAAAGTTAGTCGAATTTTACACTTTTTCGGTTACCGTGAAATATTTTGTCTTGATATAAACCGACTTTATATTGACCGTCGCGTCGAGGCCGTTGCGTTAACACCTCGTTTGTGGAGATCGGACCTGTTGCACTTCAAAAACATCGCAATATGGATTCTGTTTGCAATAATTTTAGCGTTTTCACCTACTTTAGTCACTAAATATTTGTCGTTTTAAAACTCAGTTTGAAATGTTTTAGTTTGTCGTTTCTGTTCAATTTGATCATCTTTTAGCATACTTTTCGATCACATTAGCTCACCGGAGTATTTGTGCGCACGCTCTTCTGTTGAAAAAGTTACTCTCCTTTGTTATTTTAAAAGATACATCCCATGCAAAGTTAGTCGAATTTTACACTTTTTCGGTTACCGTGAAATATTTTGTCTTGATATAAACCGACTTTATATTGACCGTCGCGTCAAGCCCGTTGCGTAGACACCTCGTTTGTGTAGATCGGACCTGTTGCACTTCAAAAACATTGCAATATGGATTCTGTTTGCAATAATTTTAGCGTTTTCACCTACTTTAGACACTGAATATTTGTCGTTTTGAAGCTCAGTTTGAAATGTTTTAGTTTGTCGTTTCTGTTCAAATCGATCATCTTTTAGCATATTTTTCGATCACATTAGCTCACCGAAGTGGTTCTGCGCACGGACCGCTGTTATTAAATGTACTCTTTTGCGATATTTTAAAAGATACATCCCATACAAAGTTAGTCGAATTTTACACTTTTTCGGTAACCGTGAAATATTTTGTCTTGATATTAACCGACTTTATATTGACCGTCGCATCGAGCTTGTTAAGTAGACACCTCGTTTGTATAGATCGGACCTGTTGCACTTTAAAAACATTGCAATATGGATTCTGTTTGAATTAATTATAGCGTTTTCACCTACTTTAGACACTGAATATTTGTCGTTTTGAAGCTCAGTTTCAAATGATTTAGTTTGTCGTTTCTGTTCAAATCGATTATCTTTTAGCATACTTTTCGATCATTTTAGCTCACCGAAGTGTTTGTGCGCTCGCTCCGCTGTTGAAGTAGGTATTTTCTGCGTTATTTTAAAAAATACATGCCATAAAATGTTAGTCGAATTTGACACTTTTTCGGTCACCGCGAAATATTTTGTCTTGATATTAACCGACTTTATATTGACCGTCGCGTCGAGCCCGTTGCGTAGACACCTCGTTTGTGTAGATCGGACCTGTTGCACTTCAAAAACATCGCAATATGGATTCTGTTTCCAATAGTTTTAGCCTTTTTACCTACTTTAGACACTGATTATGTATCGTTTTAAAGCTCAGTTTGAAATATTTTAGTTTGTCGTTTCTGTTCAAATCGATCATCTTTTAGCATACTTTTCGATCATATTAGCTCACCGAAGTGGTTCTGCGCACGCTCCGCTGTTCTAGTAGGTACTCTTTTGCGATATTTTAAAAGATACATGCCATACAATGTTAGTCGAATTTTACACTTTTTCGGTCACCGTGAAATATTTTGTCTTGATTTTAACCGACTTTATATTGACCGTCGCATCAAGCTCGTTGCGTAGACACTTCGTTTGGTTAAACCGGACCTGTAGCATTTCAAAAACATAGCAATATGGATTATGTTTGGAATAATTTTAGCGTTTTCACCTACTTTAGACCTTGAATATTTGTCGTTTTGAAGCTCAGTTTGAAATGTTTTAGTTTGTCATTTCTGTTCAAATCGATCATCTTTTAGCATACTTTTCGAACATATTAGCTCACCGGAGTGTTTGTGCGCACGCTACGCTATTCTAGTAGGTACTCTTTTGCGATATTTTAAAAGATACATCCCATACAAAGTTAGTCGAATTTTACACTTTTTCGGTCACCGCGAAATATTTTGTCTCGATATTAACCGACTTTATATTCACCGTCGCGTCGAGGCCGTTGCGTAGACACCTCGTTTGTGTAGATCGGACCTGTTGCACTTCAAAAACATCGCAATATGCATTCTGTTTGCAATAATTTTAGCATTTTCACCTACTTTAGACACTGAATATGTGTCGTTTTGAAGCTTAGTTTGAAATGTTTTGGTTTGTCGTTTCTGTTCAAATTGATCATCTTTTAGCATACTTTTCGATCATATTAGCTCACCAGAGTGTTTGTGCGTGTGCGACGCTGTTGAAGTAAGTACTCTTTGCGTTATTTTAAAAGATACCCATGCCATACAATGTTAGTAGAATTTTACACTTTTTCGGTTACCGTGAAATATTTTGTCTTGATATTAACCGACTTTATATTGACCGTCGCGTCGAGCCCGTTGCGTAGACACCTCGTTTGTGTAGATCGGACCTGTTGCACTTCAAAAACATCGCAATATTGATTCTGTTTGCAATAATTTTAGCGTTTTCACCTACTTTAGACACTGAATATTTGTCGTTTTAAAGCTCAGTTTGAAATGTTTTAGTTTGTCGTTTCTGTTCAAATCGATCATCTTTTAGCATACTTTTCGAACACATTAGCTCACCGAAGTGGTTCTGCGCACGGACCGCTGTTATAAAATGTACTCTTTTGCGATATTTTAAAAGATACATCCCATACAAAGTTAGTCGAATTTTACACTTTTTCGGTAACCGTGAAATATTTTGTCTTGATATTAACCGACTTTATATTGACCGTCGCATCGAGCTTGTTGCGTAGACACCTCGTTTGTATAGATCGGACCTGTTGCACTTTAAAAACATTGCAATATGGATTCTGTTTGAATTAATTATAGCGTTTTCATCTACTTTAGACACTGAATATTTGTCGTTTTAAAGCTCAGTTTGAAATGTTTTAGTTTGTCGTTTCTGTTCAAATCGATCATCTTTTAGCATACTTTTCGATCATATTAGCTCACCGAAGTGGTTCTGCGCACGCTCTGCTGTTGAAGTAGGTACTCTCTGCGTTATTTTAAAAGATACATGCCAAACAATGTTAGTAGAATTTTACACTTTTTCGGTCACCGTGAAATATTTTGTCTTGATTTTAACCGACTTTATATTGACCGTCGCGTCGAGCCCGTTGCGTAGACACCTCGTTTGTGTAGATCGGACCTGTTGCACTTCAAAACATCGGAATATGGATTCTGTTTGCAATAATTTAAGCGTTTTCACCTTCTTTAATCACTGAATACTTGTCGTTTTAAAGCTCAGTTTAAAATGTTTTAGTTTGTCGTTTCTGTTCAAATCGATCATCTTTTAGCATACTTTTCGATCACATTAGCTCAATGAATTGGTTCTGCGCGCGCTTCGCTGTTGGAGTTGGTACTCTCTTGCGTTATTTTAAAAGATACATGCCATAATATGTAAGTCGAATTTTACACTTTTTTGGTCACCGTGAAATATTTTATCTTGATATTAACCGACTTTATATTGACCGTCGCGTCGAGCCCGTTGCTTAGACACCTCGTTTGTGTAGATCGGACCTGTTGCACTTCAAAAACATCGCAATATGGATTCTGTTTGCAATAGTTTTAGCGTTTTCGCCTACTTTAGACACTGATTATGTGTCGTTTTAAAGCTCAGTTTGAAATATTTTAGTTTGTCGTTTCTGTTCAAATCGATCATCTTTTAGCATACTTTTCGATCATATTAGCTCACCGAAGTGGTTCTGCGCACGCTCCGCTGTTCTAGTAGGTACTCTTTTGCGATATTTTAAAAGATACATCCCATACAAATTAGTCAAATTTAACACTTTTTCGGTCACCGTGAAATATTTTGTCTTGATATTAACCTATTTTATATTGACCGTCGCATCAAGCTCGTTGCGTAGACACTTCGTTTGGTTAAACCGGACCTGTAGCATTTCAAAAACATCGCAATATGCATTCTGTTTGGAATAATTTTATCGTTTTCACCTACTTTAGACACTGAATATTTGTCGTTTTGAAGCTCAGTTTGAAATGTTTTAGTTTGTCATTTCTGTTTAAATCGATCATCTTTTAGCATACTTGTCGAACATATTAGCTCACCGGAGTGTTTGTGCGCACGCTACACTATTCTAGTAGGTACTCTTTTGCGATATTTTAAAAGATACATCCCATACAAAGTTAGTCGAATTTTACACTTTTTCGGTCACCGCGAAATATTTTGTCTCGATATTAACCGACTTTATATTCACCGTCGCGTCGAGGCCGTTGCGTAGACACCTCGTTTGTGTAGATCGGACCTGTAACACTTAAAAAACATCGCAATATGGATTCAGTTTGCAATAATTTTAGCGTTTTCACCTACTTTAGACACTGAATATGTGTCGTTTTAAAGCTTAGTTTGAAATGTTTTAGTTTGTCGTTTCTGTTCGTATTGATCATCTTTTAGCATAATTTTCGATCTTATTAGCTCATTAGAGTGTTTGTGCGCACGTTTCGCTGTTGAAATAGGTTTTTTCTGCGTTATTTTAAAAGATACATGCCATACAATGTTAGTCGAATTTTACACTTTTTCGGTCACCGTGAAATATTTTGTCTTGATATTAACCGACTTTATATTGACCGTCGCATCAAGCTCGTTGCGTAGACACCTCGTTTGTGTAGATCGGACTTGTTGCACTTCAAAAACATCGCAAAATGGATTCTGTTTGCAATAATTTAAGCGTTTTCACCTGCTTTAGACACTGAATATTTGTCGTTTTAAAGCTTAGTTTGAAATGTTTTAGTTTGTCGTATCTGTTCGGATCGATCATCTTTTAGCATACTTTTCGATCTTATTAGCTCACTAGAGTGTTTGTGCGCACGCTCAACTGTTGAAATAGGTTTTCTCTGCGTTATTTAAAAAAACAAAACATACAATTTTAGTCGAATTTTACACTTTTTCGGTCACCGTGAAATATTTTGTCTTGATATTAACCGACTTTATATTGACCGTCGCGTCGAGCCCGTTGCGTAGACACCTCGTTTGTATAGATCAGACCTGTTGCACTTAAAAACATCGCAATATGGATTCTGTTTGCAATAATTTTAGCGTTTTCACCTACTTTAGACACTGAATATTTGTCGTTTTGAAGCTCAGTTTGAAATGTTTTAGTTTGTCGTTTCTCTTCAAATCGATCATCTTTTTTCATACTTTTCGATCACATTAGCTCACCGAAGTATTGTGCGCACGCTTCTCTGTTGATGTAGGTACTCTCCTGCGTTATTTTAAAAGATACATGCCATACAATGTTAGTCGAATTTTACACTTTTTCGGTCACCGTGAAATATTTCGTCTTGATATTAACCGACTTTATATTGACCGTCGCGTCGAGCCCGTTGCGTAGACACCTCGTTTGTATAGATCAGACCTGTTGCACTTAAAAACATCGCAATATGGATTCTGTTTGCAATAATTTTAGCGTTTTCACCTACTTTAGACACTGAATATTTGTCGTTTTGAAGCTCAGTTTGAAATGTTTTAGTTTGTCGTTTCTCTTCAAATCGATCATCTTTTTTCATACTTTTCGATCACATTAGCTCACCGAAGTATTGTGCGCACGCTTCTCTGTTGATGTAGGTACTCTCCTGCGTTATTTTAAAAGATACATGCCATACAATGTTAGTCGAATTTTACACTTTTTCGGTCACCGTGAAATATTTCGTCTTGATATTAACCGACTTTATATTGACCGTCGCGTCGAGGCCGTTGCGTAAACACCTCGTTTGTGGAGATCGGACCTGTTGCACTTCAAAAACATCGCAATATGGATTCTGTTTGCAATAATTTTAGCGTTTTCACCTACTTTAGTCACTAAATATTTGTCGTTTTAAAACTCAGTTTGAAATGTTTTAGTTTGTCGTTTCTGTTCAATTTGATCATCTTTTAGCATACTTTTCGATCACATTAGCTCACCGGAGTATTTGTGCGCACGCTCTTTAGTTGAAAAAGTTACTCTCCTTTGTTATTTTAAAAGATACATCCCATGCAAAGTTAGTCGAATTTTACACTTTTTCGGTTACCGTGAAATATTTTGTCTTGATATAAACCGACTTTATATTGACCGTCGCGTCAAGCCCGTTGCGTAGACACCTCGTTTGTGTAGATCGGACCTGTTGCACTTCAAAAACATTGCAATATGGATTCTGTTTGCAATAATTTTAGCGTTTCCACCTACTTTAGACACTGAATATTTGTCGTTTTGAAGCTCAGTTTGAAATGTTTTAGTTTGTCGTTTCTGTTCAAATCGATCATCTTTTAGCATATTTTTCGATCACATTAGCTCACCGAAGTGGTTCTGCGCACGGACCGCTGTTATTAAATGTACTCTTTTGCGATATTTTAAAAGATACATCCCATACAAAGTTAGTCGAATTTTACACTTTTTCGGTAACCGTGAAATATTTTGTCTTGATATTAACCGACTTTATATTGACCGTCGCATCGAGCTTGTTAAGTAGACACCTCGTTTGTATAGATCGGACCTGTTGCACTTTAAAAACATTGCAATATGGATTCTGTTTGAATTAATTATAGCGTTTTCACCTACTTTAGACACTGAATATTTGTCGTTTTGAAGCTCAGTTTCAAATGATTTAGTTTGTCGTTTCTGTTCAAATCGATTATCTTTTAGCATACTTTTCGATCATTTTAGCTCACCGAAGTGTTTGTGCGCTCGCTCCGCTGTTGAAGTAGGTATTTTCTGCGTTATTTTAAAAAATACATGCCATAAAATGTTAGTCGAATTTGACACTTTTTCGGTCACCGCGAAATATTTTGTCTTGATATTAACCGACTTTATATTGACCGTCGCGTCGAGCCCGTTGCGTAGACACCTCGTTTGTGTAGATCGGACCTGTTGCACTTCAAAAACATCGCAATATGGATTCTGTTTCCAATAGTTTTTGCCTTTTTACCTACTTTAGACACTGATTATGTGTCGTTTTAAAGCTCAGTTTGAAATATTTTAGTTTGTCGTTTCTGTTCAAATCGATCATCTTTTAGCATACTTTTCGATCATATTAGCTCACCGAAGTGGTTCTGCGCACGCTCCGCTGTTCTAGTAGGTACTCTTTTGCGATATTTTAAAAGATACATGCCATACAATGTTAGTCGAATTTTACACTTTTTCGGTCACCGTGAAATATTTTGTCTTGATTTTAACCGACTTTATATTGACCGTCGCATCAAGCTCGTTGCGTAGACACTTCGTTTGGTTAAACCGGACCTGTAGCATTTCAAAAACATAGCAATATGGATTATGTTTGGAATAATTTTAGCGTTTTCACCTACTTTAGACCTTGAATATTTGTCGTTTTGAAGCTCAGTTTGAAATGTATTAGTTTGTCATTTCTGTTCAAATCGATCATCTTTTAGCATACTTTTCGAACATATTAGCTCACCGGAGTGTTTGTGCGCACGCTACGCTATTCTAGTAGGTACTCTTTTGCGATATTTTAAAAGATACATCCCATACAAAGTTAGTCGAATTTTACACTTTTTCGGTCACCGCGAAATATTTTGTCTCGATATTAACCGACTTTATATTCACCGTCGCGTCGAGGCCGTTGCGTAGACACCTCGTTTGTGTAGATCGGACCTGTTGCACTTCAAAAACATCGCAATATGCATTCTGTTTGCAATAATTTTAGCGTTTTCACCTACTTTAGACACTGAATATGTGTCGTTTTGAAGCTTAGTTTGAAATGTTTTGGTTTGTCGTTTCTGTTCAAATTGATCATCTTTTAGCATACTTTTCGATCATATTAGCTCACCAGAGTGTTTGTGCGTGTGCGACGCTGTTGAAGTAAGTACTTTCTGCGTTATTTTAAAAGATACCCATGCCATACAATGTTAGTAGAATTTTACACTTTTTCGGTTACCGTGAAATATTTTGTCTTGATATTAACCGACTTTATATTGACCGTCGCGTCGAGCCCGTTGCGTAGACACCTCGTTTGTGTAGATCGGACCTGTTGCACTTCAAAAACATCGCAATATTGATTCTGTTTGCAATAATTTTAGCGTTTTCACCTACTTTAGACACTGAATATTTGTCGTTTTAAAGCTCAGTTTGAAATGTTTTAGTTTGTCGTTTCTGTTCAAATCGATCATCTTTTAGCATATTTTTCGATCACATTAGCTCACCGAAGTGGTTCTGCGCACGGACCGCTGTTATAAAATGTACTCTTTTGCGATATTTTAAAAGATACATCCCATACAAAGTTAGTCGAATTTTACACTTTTTCGGTAACCGTGAAATATTTTGTCTTGATATTAACCGACTTTATATTGACCGTCGCATCGAGCTTGTTGCGTAGACACCTCGTTTGTATAGATCGGACCTGTTGCACTTTAAAAACATTGCAATATGGATTCTGTTTGAATTAATTATAGCGTTTTCATCTACTTTAGACACTGAATATTTGTCGTTTTAAAGCTCAGTTTGAAATGTTTTAGTTTGTCGTTTCTGTTCAAATCGATCATCTTTTAGCATACTTTTCGATCATATTAGCTCACCGAAGTGGTTCTGCGCACGCTCTGCTGTTGAAGTAGGTACTCTCTGCGTTATTTTAAAAGATACATGCCAAACAATGTTAGTAGAATTTTACACTTTTTCGGTCACCGTGAAATATTTTGTCTTGATTTTAACCGACTTTATATTGACCGTCGCGTCGAGCCCGTTGCGTAGACACCTCGTTTGTGTAGATCGGACCTGTTGCACTTCAAAACATCGGAATATGGATTCTGTTTGCAATAATTTAAGCGTTTTCACCTTCTTTAATCACTGAATACTTGTCGTTTTAAAGCTCAGTTTAAAATGTTTTAGTTTGTCGTTTCTGTTCAAATCGATCATCTTTTAGCATACTTTTCGATCACATTAGCTCAATGAATTGGTTCTGCGCGCGCTTCGCTGTTGGAGTTGGTACTCTCTTGCGTTATTTTAAAAGATACATGCCATACTATGTAAGTCGAATTTTACACTTTTTTGGTCACCGTGAAATATTTTATCTTGATATTAACCGACTTTATATTGACCGTCGCGTCGAGCCCGTTGCTTAGACACCTCGTTTGTGTAGATCGGACCTGTTGCACTTCAAAAACATCGCAATATGGATTCTGTTTGCAATAGTTTTAGCGTTTTCGCCTACTTTAGACACTGATTATGTGTCGTTTTAAAGCTCAGTTTGAAATATTTTAGTTTGTCGTTTCTGTTCAAATCGATCATCTTTTAGCATACTTTTCGATCATATTAGCTCACCGAAGTGGTTCTGCGCACGCTCCGCTGTTCTAGTAGGTACTCTTTTGCGATATTTTAAAAGATACATCCCATACAAATTAGTCAAATTTAACACTTTTTCGGTCACCGTGAAATATTTTGTCTTGATATTAACCTATTTTATATTGACCGTCGCATCAAGCTCGTTGCGTAGACACTTCGTTTGGTTAAACCGGACCTGTAGCATTTCAAAAACATCGCAATATGCATTCTGTTTGGAATAATTTTATCGTTTTCACCTACTTTAGACACTGAATATTTGTCGTTTTGAAGCTCAGTTTGAAATGTTTTAGTTTGTCATTTCTGTTTAAATCGATCATCTTTTAGCATACTTGTCGAACATATTAGCTCACCGGAGTGTTTGTGCGCACGCTACACTATTCTAGTAGGTACTCTTTTGCGATATTTTAAAAGATACATCCCATACAAAGTTAGTCGAATTTTACACTTTTTCGGTCACCGCAAAATATTTTGTCTCGATATTAATCGACTTTATATTCACCGTCGCGTCGAGGCCGTTGCGTAGACACCTCGTTTGTGTAGATCGGACCTGTAACACTTAAAAAACATCGCAATATGGATTCAGTTTGCAATAATTTTAGCGTTTTCACCTACTTTAGACACTGAATATGTGTCGTTTTAAAGCTTAGTTTGAAATGTTTTAGTTTGTCGTTTCTGTTCGTATCGATCATCTTTTAGCATAATTTTCGATCTTATTAGCTCATTAGAGTGTTTGTGCGCACGTTTCGCTGTTGAAATAGGTTTTTTCTGCGTTATTTTAAAAGATACATGCCATACAATGTTAGTCGAATTTTACACTTTTTCGGTCACCGTGAAATATTTTGTCTTGATATTAACCGACTTTATATTGACCGTCGCATCAAGCTCGTTGCGTAGACACCTCGTTTGTGTAGATCGGACTTGTTGCACTTCAAAAACATCGCAAAATGGATTCTGTTTGCAATAATTTAAGCGTTTTCACCTGCTTTAGACACTGAATATTTGTCGTTTTAAAGCTTAGTTTGAAATGTTTTAGTTTGTCGTATCTGTTCGGATCGATCATCTTTTAGCATACTTTTCGATCTTATTAGCTCACTAGAGTGTTTGTGCGCACGCTCAACTGTTGAAATAGGTTTTCTCTGCGTTATTTAAAAAAACAAAACATACAATTTTAGTCGAATTTTACACTTTTTCGGTCACCGTGAAATATTTTGTCTTGATATTAACCGACTTTATATTGACCGTCGCGTCGAGCCCGTTGCGTAGACACCTCGTTTGTATAGATCAGACCTGTTGCACTTAAAAACATCGCAATATGGATTCTGTTTGCAATAATTTTAGCGTTTTCACCTACTTTAGACACTGAATATTTGTCGTTTTGAAGCTCAGTTTGAAATGTTTTAGTTTGTCGTTTCTCTTCAAATCGATCATCTTTTTTCATACTTTTCGATCACATTAGCTCACCGAAGTATTGTGCGCACGCTTCTCTGTTGATGTAGGTACTCTCCTGCGTTATTTTAAAAGATACATGCCATACAATGTTAGTCGAATTTTACACTTTTTCGGTCACCGTGAAATTTTTTGTCTTGATATTAACCGACTTTATATTGACCGTCGCGTCGAGGCCGTTGCGTAGACACCTCGTTTGTGTAGACCGGACCTGTAGCATTTCAAAAACATCGCAATATGGATTCTGTTTGCAATAATTTTAGCGTTTTTACCTAATTTAGACACTGAATATTTGTCGTTTTGAAGCTCAGTTTGAAATGTTTTAGTTTGTCGTTTCTGTTCAAATCGATCATCTTTTAGCATACTTTTCGATCACATTAGCTCACCGAAGTGTTTGTGCGCACGCTCCGCTGTTGAAGTAGGTACTCTCTGCGTTATTTTAAAAGATACATGCCATACAATGTTCGTAGAATTTTACACTTTTTCGGTTACCGTGAAATATTTTGTCTTGATATAATCCGACTTTATATTGACCGTCGCGTCAAGTCCGTTGCTTAGACAGCTCGTTTATGTAGATCGGACCTGTTGCACTTCAAAAACATCGCAATGTGAATTCTTTTTGCAATAATTTTTGCGTTTTCACCTACTTTAGACACTGAATATTTGTCGTTTTAAAGCTCAGTTTGAAATATTTTAGTTTGTCGTTTCTGTTCAAATCGATCATCTTTTAGCATACTTTTCGATCACATTAGCTCATCGAAGTGGTTCTGCGCACGCTCCGCTGTTAAAGTAGGTACTCTCTGCGTTATTTTAAAAGATACATGCTATAAAAAGTTAGTCGAACTTTACACTTTTTCGGTCACTGTGAAATATTTTGTCTTGATATTAACCGACTTTATATTGACCGTCGCGTTGAGCCCGTTGCGTAGACACCTCCTTTGTGTAGATCGGACCTGTTGCACTTCAAAAACATCGCAATATGGATTCTGTTTGCAATAATTTTAGCGTTTTCACCTACTTTAGACACTGAATATTTGTCGTTTTAAAGCTCAGTTTGAAATGTTTTAGTTTGTCGTTTCTGTTCAAATCGATCATCTTTTAGCATATTTTTCGATCACATTAGCTCACCGAAGTGGTTCTGCGCACGGACCGCTGTTATTAAATGTACTCTTTTGCGATATTTTAAAAGATACATCCCATACAAAGTTAGTCGAATTTTACACTTTTTCGGTAACCGTGAAATATTTTGTCTTGATATTAACCGACTTTATATTGACCGTCGCATCGAGCTTGTTAAGTAGACACCTCGTTAGTATAGATCGGACCTGTTGCACTTTAAAAACATTGCAATATGGATTCTGTTTGAATTAATTATAGCGTTTTCACCTACTTTAGACACTGAATATTTGTCGTTTTGAAGCTCAGTTTCAAATGATTTAGTTTGTCGTTTCTGTTCAAATCGATTATCTTTTAGCATACTTTTCGATCATTTTAGCTCACCGAAGTGTTTGTGCGCTCGCTCCGCTGTTGAAGTAGGTATTTTCTGCGTTATTTTAAAAAATACATGCCATAAAATGTTAGTCGAATTTGACACTTTTTCGGTCACCGCGAAATATTTTGTCTTGATATTAACCGACTTTATATTGACCGTCGCGTCGAGCCCGTTGCGTAGACACCTCGTTTGTGTAGATCGGACCTGTTGCACTTCAAAAACATCGCAATATGGATTCTGTTTCCAATAGTTTTAGCCTTTTTACCTACTTTAGACACTGATTATGTGTCGTTTTAAAGCTCAGTTTGAAATATTTTAGTTTGTCGTTTCTGTTCAAATCGATCATCTTTTAGCATACTTTTCGATCATATTAGCTCACCGAAGTGGTTCTGCGCACGCTCCGCTGTTCTAGTAGGTACTCTTTTGCGATATTTTAAAAGATACATGCCATACAATGTTAGTCGAATTTTACACTTTTTCGGTCACCGTGAAATATTTTGTCTTGATTTTAACCGACTTTATATTGACCGTCGCATCAAGCTCGTTGCGTAGACACTTCGTTTGGTTAAACCGGACCTGTAGCATTTCAAAAACATAGCAATATGGATTATGTTTGGAATAATTTTAGCGTTTTCACCTACTTTAGACCTTGAATATTTGTCGTTTTGAAGCTCAGTTTGAAATGTATTAGTTTGTCATTTCTGTTCAAATCGATCATCTTTTAGCATACTTTTCGAACATATTAGCTCACCGGAGTGTTTGTGCGCACGCTACGCTATTCTAGTAGGTACTCTTTTGCGATATTTTAAAAGATACATCCCATACAAAGTTAGTCGAATTTTACACTTTTTCGGTCACCGCGAAATATTTTGTCTCGATATTAACCGACTTTATATTCACCGTCGCGTCGAGGCCGTTGCGTAGACACCTCGTTTGTGTAGATCGGACCTGTTGCACTTCAAAAACATCGCAATATGCATTCTGTTTGCAATAATTTTAGCGTTTTCACCTACTTTAGACACTGAATATGTGTCGTTTTGAAGCTTAGTTTGAAATGTTTTGGTTTGTCGTTTCTGTTCAAATTGATCATCTTTTAGCATACTTTTCGATCATATTAGCTCACCAGAGTGTTTGTGCGTGTGCGACGCTGTTGAAGTAAGTACTTTCTGCGTTATTTTAAAAGATACCCATGCCATACAATGTTAGTAGAATTTTACACTTTTTCGGTTACCGTGAAATATTTTGTCTTGATATTAACCGACTTTATATTGACCGTCGCGTCGAGCCCGTTGCGTAGACACCTCGTTTGTGTAGATCGGACCTGTTGCACTTCAAAAACATCGCAATATTGATTCTGTTTGCAATAATTTTAGCGTTTTCACCTACTTTAGACACTGAATATTTGTCGTTTTAAAGCTCAGTTTGAAATGTTTTAGTTTGTCGTTTCTGTTCAAATCGATCATCTTTTAGCATATTTTTCGATCACATTAGCTCACCGAAGTGGTTCTGCGCACGGACCGCTGTTATAAAATGTACTCTTTTGCGATATTTTAAAAGATACATCCCATACAAAGTTAGTCGAATTTTACACTTTTTCGGTAACCGTGAAATATTTTGTCTTGATATTAACCGACTTTATATTGACCGTCGCATCGAGCTTGTTGCGTAGACACCTCGTTTGTATAGATCGGACCTGTTGCACTTTAAAAACATTGCAATATGGATTCTGTTTGAATTAATTATAGCGTTTTCATCTACTTTAGACACTGAATATTTGTCGTTTTAAAGCTCAGTTTGAAATGTTTTAGTTTGTCGTTTCTGTTCAAATCGATCATCTTTTAGCATACTTTTCGATCATATTAGCTCACCGAAGTGGTTCTGCGCACGCTCTGCTGTTGAAGTAGGTACTCTCTGCGTTATTTTAAAAGATACATGCCAAACAATGTTAGTAGAATTTTACACTTTTTCGGTCACCGTGAAATATTTTGTCTTGATTTTAACCGACTTTATATTGACCGTCGCGTCGAGCCCGTTGCGTAGACACCTCGTTTGTGTAGATCGGACCTGTTGCACTTCAAAACATCGGAATATGGATTCTGTTTGCAATAATTTAAGCGTTTTCACCTTCTTTAATCACTGAATACTTGTCGTTTTAAAGCTCAGTTTAAAATGTTTTAGTTTGTCGTTTCTGTTCAAATCGATCATCTTTTAGCATACTTTTCGATCACATTAGCTCAATGAATTGGTTCTGCGCGCGCTTCGCTGTTGGAGTTGGTACTCTCTTGCGTTATTTTAAAAGATACATGCCATACTATGTAAGTCGAATTTTACACTTTTTTGGTCACCGTGAAATATTTTATCTTGATATTAACCGACTTTATATTGACCGTCGCGTCGAGCCCGTTGCTTAGACACCTCGTTTGTGTAGATCGGACCTGTTGCACTTCAAAAACATCGCAATATGGATTCTGTTTGCAATAGTTTTAGCGTTTTCGCCTACTTTAGACACTGATTATGTGTCGTTTTAAAGCTCAGTTTGAAATATTTTAGTTTGTCGTTTCTGTTCAAATCGATCATCTTTTAGCATACTTTTCGATCATATTAGCTCACCGAAGTGGTTCTGCGCACGCTCCGCTGTTCTAGCAGATACTCTTTTGCGATATTTTAAAAGATACATCCCATACAAATTAGTCAAATTTAACACTTTTTCGGTCACCGTGAAATATTTTGTCTTGATATTAACCTATTTTATATTGACCGTCGCATCAAGCTCGTTGCGTAGACACTTCGTTTGGTTAAACCGGACCTGTAGCATTTCAAAAACATCGCAATATGCATTCTGTTTGGAATAATTTTATCGTTTTCACCTACTTTAGACACTGAATATTTGTCGTTTTGAAGCTCAGTTTGAAATGTTTTAGTTTGTCATTTCTGTTTAAATCGATCATCTTTTAGCATACTTGTCGAACATATTAGCTCACCGGAGTGTTTGTGCGCACGCTACACTATTCTAGTAGGTACTCTTTTGCGATATTTTAAAAGATACATCCCATACAAAGTTAGTCGAATTTTACACTTTTTCGGTCACCGCGAAATATTTTGTCTCGATATTAACCGACTTTATATTCACCGTCGCGTCGAGGCCGTTGCGTAGACACCTCGTTTGTGTAGATCGGACCTGTAACACTTAAAAAACATCGCAATATGGATTCAGTTTGCAATAATTTTAGCGTTTTCACCTACTTTAGACACTGAATATGTGTCGTTTTAAAGCTTAGTTTGAAATGTTTTAGTTTGTCGTTTCTGTTCGTATCGATCATCTTTTAGCATAATTTTCGATCTTATTAGCTCATTAGAGTGTTTGTGCGCACGTTTCGCTGTTGAAATAGGTTTTTTCTGCGTTATTTTAAAAGATACATGCCATACAATGTTAGTCGAATTTTACACTTTTTCGGTCACCGTGAAATATTTTGTCTTGATATTAACCGACTTTATATTGACCGTCGCATCAAGCTCGTTGCGTAGACACCTCGTTTGTGTAGATCGGACTTGTTGCACTTCAAAAACATCGCAAAATGGATTCTGTTTGCAATAATTTAAGCGTTTTCACCTGCTTTAGACACTGAATATTTGTCGTTTTAAAGCTTAGTTTGAAATGTTTTAGTTTGTCGTATCTGTTCGGATCGATCATCTTTTAGCATACTTTTCGATCTTATTAGCTCACTAGAGTGTTTGTGCGCACGCTCAACTGTTGAAATAGGTTTTCTCTGCGTTATTTAAAAAAACAAAACATACAATTTTAGTCGAATTTTACACTTTTTCGGTCACCGTGAAATATTTTGTCTTGATATTAACCGACTTTATATTGACCGTCGCGTCGAGCCCGTTGCGTAGACACCTCGTTTGTATAGATCAGACCTGTTGCACTTAAAAACATCGCAATATGGATTCTGTTTGCAATAATTTTAGCGTTTTCACCTACTTTAGACACTGAATATTTGTCGTTTTGAAGCTCAGTTTGAAATGTTTTAGTTTGTCGTTTCTCTTCAAATCGATCATCTTTTTTCATACTTTTCGATCACATTAGCTCACCGAAGTATTGTGCGCACGCTTCTCTGTTGATGTAGGTACTCTCCTGCGTTATTTTAAAAGATACATGCCATACAATGTTAGTCGAATTTTACACTTTTTCGGTCACCGTGAAATATTTCGTCTTGATATTAACCGACTTTATATTGACCGTCGCGTCGAGGCCGTTGCGTAAACACCTCGTTTGTGGAGATCGGACCTGTTGCACTTCAAAAACATCGCAATATGGATTCTGTTTGCAATAATTTTAGCGTTTTCACCTACTTTAGTCACTAAATATTTGTCGTTTTAAAACTCAGTTTGAAATGTTTTAGTTTGTCGTTTCTGTTCAATTTGATCATCTTTTAGCATACATTTCGATCACATTAGCTCACCGGAGTATTTGTGCGCACGCTCTTTAGTTGAAAAAGTTACTCTCCTTTGTTATTTTAAAAGATACATTCCATGCAAAGTTAGTCGAATTTTACACTTTTTCGGTTACCGTGAAATATTTTGTCTTGATATAAACCGACTTTATATTGACCGTCGCGTCAAGCCCGTTGCGTAGACACCTCGTTTGTGTAGATCGGACTTGTTGCACTTCAAAAACATCGCAAAATGGATTCTGTTTGCAATAATTTAAGCGTTTTCACCTGCTTTAGACACTGAATATTTGTCGTTTTAAAGCTTAGTTTGAAATGTTTTAGTTTGTCGTATCTGTTCGGATCGATCATCTTTTAGCATACTTTTCGATCTTATTAGCTCACCAGAGTGTTTGTGCGCACGCTCAACTGTTGAAATAGGTTTTCTCTGCGTTATTTAAAAAAACAAAACATACAATTTTAGTCGAATTTTACACTTTTTCGGTCACCGTGAAATATTTTGTCTTGATATTAACCGACTTTATATTGACCGTCGCGTCGAGCCCGTTGCGTAGACACCTCGTTTGTATAGATCAGACCTGTTGCACTTAAAAACATCGCAATATGGATTCTGTTTGCAATAATTTTAGCGTTTTCACCTACTTTAGACACTGAATATTTGTCGTTTTGAAGCTCAGTTTGAAATGTTTTAGTTTGTCGTTTCTCTTCAAATCGATCATCTTTTTTCATACTTTTCGATCACATTAGCTCACCGAAGTATTGTGCGCACGCTTCTCTGTTGATGTAGGTACTCTCCTGCGTTATTTTAAAAGATACATGCCATACAATGTTAGTCGAATTTTACACTTTTTCGGTCACCGTGAAATATTTCGTCTTGATATTAACCGACTTTATATTGACCGTCGCGTCGAGGCCGTTGCGTAAACACCTCGTTTGTGGAGATCGGACCTGTTGCACTTAAAAACATCGCAATATGGATTCTGTTTGCAATAATTTTAGCGTTTTTACCTAATTTAGACACTGAATATTTGTCGTTTTGAAGCTCAGTTTGAAATGTTTTAGTTTGTCGTTTCTGTTCAAATCGATCATCTTTTAGCATACTTTTCGATCACATTAGCTCACCGAAGTGTTTGTGCGCACGCTCCGCTGTTGAAGTAGGTACTCTCCTGCGTTATTTTAAAAGATACATGCCATACAATGTTCGTAGAATTTTACACTTTTTCGGTTGCCGTGAAATATTTTGTCTTGATATAATCCGACTTTATATTGACCGTCGCGTCAAGTCCGTTGCTTAGACACCTCGTTTGTGTAGATCGGACCTGTTGCACTTCAAAAACATCGCAATGTGAATTCTTTTTGCAATAATTTTTGCGTTTTCACCTACTTTAGACACTGAATATTTGTCGTTTTAAAGCTCAGTTTGAAATATTTTAGTTTGTCGTTTCTGTTCAAATCGATCATCTTTTAGCATACTTTTCAATCACATTAGCTCATCGAAGTGGTTCTGCGCACGCTCCGCTGTTAAAGTAGGTACTCTCTGCGTTATTTTAAAAGATACATGCTATAAAAAGTTAGTCGAATTTTACACTTTTTCGGTCACTGTGAAATATTTTGTCTTGATATTAACCGACTTTATATTGACCGTCGCGTTGAGCCCGTTGCGTAGACACCTCCTTTGTGTAGATCGGACCTATTGCACTTCAAAAACATCGCAATATGGATTCTGTTTGCAATAATTTTAGCGTTTTCACCTACTTTAGACACTGAATATTTGTCGTTTTAAAGCTCAGTTTGAAATGTTTTAGTTTGTCGTTTCTGTTCAAATCGATCATCTTTTAGCATACTTTTCGATCATATTAGCTCACCGGAGTGTTTGTGCGCACGCTCCTCTGTTGAAATAGGTACTCTCCTGCGTAATTTTAAAAGATACATGCCATACAATGTTAGTCAAATCTTACACTTTTTCGGTCACCGTGAAATATTTTGTCTTGATATTAACCGACTTTATATTGACCGTCGCGTCGAGCCCGTTGCGTAGACACCTCGTTTGTGTAGATCAGACCTGTTGCACTTAAAAACATCGCAATATGGATTCTATTTGCAATAATTTTAGCGTTTTCACCTACTTTAGACACTGAATATTTGTCGTTTTAAAGCTCAGTTTTAAATGTTTTAGTTTGTCATTTCTGTTCAAATTGATCATCTTTTAGCATACTTTTCGATCATATTAGCTCACCGACGTGGCTGTGCGCACGCTGCGCTGTTGAAGTAGGTACTCTTTTGCGATGTTTTAAAAGATACATCCCATACAATTTTAGTCAAATTTTACACTTTTTCGGTCACCGTGAAATATTTTGTCTTGATATTAACCGACTTTATATTGACCGTCGCGTCGAGGCCGTTGCGTAAACACCTCGTTTGTGGAGATCGGACCTGTTGCACTTAAAAACATCGCAATATGGATTCTATTTGCAATAATTTTAGCGTTTTCACCTACTTTAGACACTGAATATTTGTCGTTTTGAAGCTCAGTTTGAAATGTTTTAGTTTGTCGTTTCTGTTCAAATCGATCATCTTTTAGCATACTTATCGATCACATTAGCTCACCAAAGTGGTTCTGCGCAAGCTCTGCTGTTGAAGTAGGTACTCTCTGCGTTATTTTAAAAGATACATGACATACAATGTTAGTAGAATTTTACACTTTTTCGGTCACCGTGAAATATTTTGTCTTGATATTAACCGACTTTATATTGACCGTCGCGTCGAGCCCGTTGCGTAGACACCTCGTTTGTTAGATCGGACCTGTTGCACTTCAAAAACATCGCAATATGGATTCTGTTTGCAATAATTTTAGCGTTTTCACTTACTTTAGACACTGAACATTTGTCGTTTTGAAGCTCAGTTTGAAATGTTTTAGTTTGTCGTTTCTGTTCAAATCGATCATCTTTTAGCATACTTTTCGATCATATTAGCTCACCAGAGTGTTTGTGCGCACGCTCCGCTGTTGAAATAAGTACTCTTCTGCGTTATTAAAAAAAGATACATCTCATACAAAGTTAGTCGAATTTTACACTTTTCCGGTCACCGTAAAATATTTTGTCTTGTTATTAACCGACTTTATATTGACCGTCGCATCGAGCCCGTTGCGTAGACACCTCGTTTGTGTAGATCGGACCTGTTGCACTTCAAAAACATCGCAATATGGATTCTGTTTGCAATAATTTTAGCGTTTTCACCTACTTTAGACACTGAATATTTGTCGTTTTGAAGCTCAGTTTAAAATGTTTTAGTTTGTCGTTTCTGTTCAAATCGATCGTCGTTTAGCATACTTTTCGATCATATTAGCTCAACTGAGTTTTTGTGCGCACACCGCTGTTGAAGTAGGTATTTTCTGCGTTATTTTAAAAGATACATATCATACAATGTTAGTCGAATTTTACACTTTTCCGGTCACCGTGAAATATTTTGTCTTGTTATTAACCGACATTATATTGACCGTCGCGTCGAGCCCGTTGCGTAGACACCTCGTTTGTGTAGATCAGACCTGTTGCACTTTAAAAACATCGCAATATGGATTCTGATTGCAATAATTTTAACGTTTTCATCTACTTTAGACACTGAATATTTGTCGTTTTGAAGCTCAGTTTGAAATGTTTTAGTTTGTCGTTTCTGTTCAAATGGATCATTTTTTAGCATACTTTTCGATTATATTAGCTCACCGGAGTGTTTGTGCGCACGCTCCGCTGTTAAAGTAGGTACTCTCTGCGTTATTTTAAAAGATACATGACATACAATGTTAGTCGAATTTTACACTTTTTCGGCCACCGTGAAATATTTTGTCTCGATTTAACCGACTTTATATTGACCGTGGCGTCGAGCCCGTTGCGTAAACACCTCGTTTGTGTAGATTGGACCTGTTGCACTTTAAAAACATCGCAATATGGATTCTGTTTGCAATAATTTTAGCGTTTTCACCTACTTTAGACACTGAATATTTGTCGTTTTAAAGCTCAGTTTGAAATGTTTTAGTTTGTCGTTTCTGTTCAAATCGATCATCTTTTTGCATACTTTTCGATCATATTACCTCACCAGAGTGTTTGTACGCACGCTCCTCTGTTGATGTAGGTACTCTCCTGCGTTATTTTAAAAGATACATGCCATTAAAAGTAAGTCGAATCTTACCCGTTTTCGGACACCGTGAAATATTTTGTCTCGATATTAACCGACTTTATATTGACCGTGGCGTCGAGCCCGTTGCGTAAACACCTCGTTTGTGTAGATCGGACCTGTTGCACTTCAAAAACATCGCAATATGGATTCTGTTTGTAAGCGTTTTCACCTACTTTAGACATTGAATATTTGTCGTTTTAAAGCTCAGTTTGAAATGTTTTAGTTTGTCGTTTCTGTTCAAATCGATCATCTTTTAGCATACTTTTCGATCACATTAGCTCACCGAAGTGGTTCTGCGCACGCTCTGCTGTTGAAGTAGGTACTCTCTGCGTTATTTTAAAAGATACATGCCATACAATGTTAGTAGAATTTTACACTTTTTCGGTTACCGTGAAATATTTTGTCTTGATATTAACCGACTTTATATTGACCGTCGCGTCGAGGCCGTTGCGTAAACACCTCGTTTGTGGAGATCGGACCTGTTGCACTTCAAAAACATCGCAATATGGATTCTGTTTCCAATAGTTTTAGCGTTTTCACCTACTTTAGACACTGATTATGTGTCGTTTTAAAGCTCAGTTTGAAATATTTTAGTTTGTCGTTTCTGTTCAAATCGATCATCTTTTAGCATACTTTTCGATCATATTAGCTCACCGAAGTGGTTCTGCGCACGCTCTGCTGTTGAATTAGGTACTCTCTGCGTTATTTTAAAAGATACATGCCATACAATGTTAGTAGAATTTTACACTTTTTCGGTCACCGTGAAATATTTTGTCTTGATATTAACCTATTTTATATTGACCGTCGCATCAAGCTCGTTGCGTAGACACTTCGTTTGGTTAAACCGGACCTGTAGCATTTCAAAAACATCGCAATATGCATCTGTTTGCAATAATTTTAGCGTTTTCACCTACTTTAGACACTGAATATTTGTCGTTTTGAAGCTCAGTTTGAAATGTTTTAGTTTGTCATTTCTGTTTAAATCGATCATCTTTTAGCATACTTTTCGAACATATTAGCTCACCGGAGTGTTTGTGCGCACGCTACGCTATTCTAGTAGGTACTATTTTGCGATATTTTAAAAGATACATCCCATACAAAGTTAGTCGAATTTTACACTTTTTCGGTCACCGCGAAATATTTTGTCTCGATATTAACCGACTTTATATTCACCGTCGCGTCGAGGCCGTTGCGTAGACACCTCGTTTGTGTAGATCGGACTTGTAACACTTCAAAAACATCGCAATATGGATTCTGTTTGCAATAATTTTAGCGTTTTCACCTACTTTAGACACTGAATATGTGTCGTTTTAAAGCTTAGTTTGAAATGTTTTAGTTTGTCGTTTCTGTTCGTATCGATCATCTTTTAGCATACTTTTCGATCTTATTAGCTCATTAGAGTGTTTGTGCGCACGTTTCGCTGTTGAAATAGGTTTTTTCTGCGTTATTTTAAAAGATACATGCCATACAATGTTAGTCGAATTTTACACTTTTTCGGTCACCGTGAAATATTTTGTCTTGATATTAACCGACTTTATATTGACCGTCGCATCAAGCTCGTTGCGTAGACACCTCGTTTGTGTAGATCGGACTTGTTGCACTTCAAAAACATCGCAAAATGGATTCTGTTTGCAATAATTTAAGCGTTTTCACCTACTTTAGACACTGAATATTTGTCGTTTTAAAGCTTAGTTTGAAATGTTTTAGTTTTTCGTATCTGTTCGGATCGATCATCTTTTAGCATACTTTTCGATCTTATTAGCTCACCAGAGTGTTTGTGCGCACGCTCAACTGTTGAAAAAGGTTTTCTCTGCGTTATTTAAAAAAACAAAACATACAATTTTAGTCGAATTTTACACTTTTTCGGTCACCGTGAAATATTTTGTCTTGATATTAACCGACTTTATATTGACCGTCGCGTCGAGCCCGTTGCGTAGACACCTCGTTTGTATAGATCAGACCTGTTGCACTTAAAAACATCGCAATATGGATTCTGTTTGCAATAATTTTAGCGTTTTCACCTACTTTAGACACTGAATATTTGTCGTTTTAAAGCTCAGTTTGAAATGTTTTAGTTTGTCGTTTCTGTTCAAATCGATCATCTTTTAGCATACTTTTCGATCATATTAGCTCACCTGAGTTTTTGTGCGCACGCTCCGCTGTTGAAGAAGGTATTCTCTGCGTTATTTTAAAAGATACATCCCATACAATGTTAGTCGAATTTTACACTTTTTCGGTCACCGTGAAATATTTTGTCTTGATATTAACCGACTTTATATTGACCGTCGCGTCGAGCCCGTTGCGTAGACACCTCGTTTGTGTAGATCAGACCTGTTGCACTTAAAAACATCGCAATATGGATTCTGTTTGCAATAATTTTAGCGTTTTCACCTACTTTAGACACTGAATATTTGTCGTTTTAAAGCTCAGTTTTAAATGTTTTAGTTTGTCATTTCTGTTCAAATTGATCATCTTTTAGCATACTTTTCGATCATATTAGCTCACCGACGTGGCTGTGCGCACGCTCCGCTGTTGAAGTAGGTACTCTTTTGCGATGTTTTAAAAGATACATCCCATACAATTTTAGTCAAATTTTACACTTTTTCGGTCACCGTGAAATATTTTGTCTTGATATTAACCGACTTTATATTGACCGTCGCGTCGAGGCCGTTGCTTAAACACCTCGTTTGTGGAGATCGGACCTGTTGCACTTTAAAAACATCGCAATATGGATTCTGTTTGCAATAATTTTAACGTTTTCACCTACTTTAGACACTGAATATTTGTCGTTTTAAAGCTCAGTTTGAAATGTTTTAGTTTGTCGTTTCTGTTCAAATCGATCATCGTTTAGCATACTTTTCGATCATATTAGCTCACCAGAGTGTTTGTGCGCACGCTCCGCTGTTGAAGTAGGTATTCTCTGCGTTATTTTAAAAGATACATGCCATACAATGTAAGTCGAATTTTACACTTTTTCGGTCACCGTGAAATATTTTGTCTTGATATTAACCGACTTTATATTGACCGTCGCGTCGAGGCCGTTGCGTAGACACCTCGTTTGTGTAGATCAGACCTGTTGCACTTAAAAACATCGCAATATGGATTCTATTTGCAATAATTTTAGCGTTTTCACCTACTTTAGACACTGAATATTTGTCGTTTTGAAGCTCAGTTTGAAATGTTTTAGTTTGTCGTTTCTGTTCAAATCGATCATCTTTTAGCATACTTTTCGATCACATTAGCTCACCAAAGTGGTTCTGCGCAAGCTCTGCTGTTGAAGTAGGTACTCTCTGCGTTATTTTAAAAGATACCTGACATACAATGTTAGTAGAATTTTACACTTTTTCGGTCACCGTGAAATATTTTGTCTTGATATTAACCGACTTTATATTGACCGTCGCGTCGAGCCCGTTGCGTAGACACCTTGTTTGTGTAGATCGGACCTGTTGCACTTCAAAAACATCGCAATATGGATTCTGTTTGCAATAATTTTAGCGTTTTCACCTACTTTAGACACTGAATATTTGTCGTTTTAAAGCTCAGTTTGAAATGTTTTAGTTTGTCGTTTCTGTTCAAATCGATCATCTTTTAGCATACTTTTCGATCATATTATCTCACCGAAGTGTTTGTGCGCACGCTCCGCTGTTGAAGTAGGTACTCTCCTGCGTTATTTTAAAAGATACATGCCATACAATGTTCGTAGAATGTTACACTTTTTCGGTCACCGTGAAATATTTTGTCTTGATATTAACCGACTTTATATTGACCGTCGCGTCGAGCCCGTTGCGTAGACACCTCGTTTGTGTAGATCGGACCTGTTGCACTTCAAAAAAATCGCAATATGGATTCTGTTTGCAATAATTTTAGCGTTTTCACCTACTTTAGACACTGAATATTTGTCGTTTTGAAGCTCAGTTTGAAATGTTTTAGTTTGTCGTTTCTGTTCAAATCGATCATCTTTTAGCATACTTTTCGATCACATTAGCTCACCAAAGTGGTTCTGCGCAAGCTCTGCTGTTGAAGTAGGTACTCTCTGCGTTATTTTAAAAGATACCTGACATACAATGTTAGTAGAATTTTACACTTTTTCGGTCACCGTGAAATATTTTGTCTTGATATTAACCGACTTTATATTGACCGTCGCGTCGAGCCCGTTGCGTAGACACCTCGTTTGTGTAGATCGGACCTGTTGCACTTCAAAAACATCGCAATATGGATTCTGTTTGCAATAATTTTAGCGTTTTCACCTACTTTAGACACTGAATATTTGTCGTTTTAAAGCTCAGTTTGAAATGTTTTAGTTTGTCGTTTCTGTTCAAATCGATCATCTTTTAGCATACTTTTCGATCATATTATCTCACCGAAGTGTTTGTGCGCACGCTCCGCTGTTGAAGTAGGTACTCTCCTGCGTTATTTTAAAAGATACATGCCATACAATGTTCGTAGAATGTTACACTTTTTCGGTCACCGTGAAATATTTTGTCTTGATATTAACCGACTTTATATTGACCGTCGCGTCGAGCCCGTTGCGTAGACACCTCGTTTGTGTAGATCGGACCTGTTGCACTTCAAAAAAATCGCAATATGGATTCTGTTTGCAATAATTTTAGCGTTTTCACCTACTTTAGACACTGAATATTTGTCGTTTTAAAGCTCATTTTGAAATATTTTAGTTTGTCGTTTCTGTACCAATCGATCATCTTTTAGCATACTTTTCGATCATATTAGCTCAACTGAGTTTTTGTGCGCACGCACCGCTGTTGAAGTAGGTATTCTCTGCGTTATTTTAAAAGATACATATCATACAATGTTAGTCGAATTTTACACTTTTTCGGTCACCATGAAATATTTTGTCTTGATATTAACCGACTTTATATTGACCGTCGCGTCGAGGCCGTTGCGTAAACACCTCGTTTGTGGAGATCGGACCTGTTGCACTTTAAAAACATCGCAATATGGATTCTCTTTGCAATAATTTTAACGTTTTCATCTACTTTAGACACTGAATATTTGTCGTTTTAAAGCTCAGTTTGAAATGTTTTAGTTTGTCGTTTCTGTTCAAATCGATCATCTTTTAGCATACTTTTCGGTCATATTATCTCACCGGAGTGTTTGTGCGCACGCTTCTCTGTTGATGTAGGTACTCTCCTGCGTTATTTTAAAAGATACATGCCATAAAATGTAAGTCGAATCTTACACGTTTTCGGTCACCGTGAAATATTTTGTCTTGATATTAACCGACTTTATATTGACCGTCGCGTCGAGCCCGTTGCGTAGACACCTCGTTTGTGTAGATCGGACCTGTTGCACTTCAAAAACATCGCAATATGGATTCTGTTTGTAAGCGTTTTCACCTACTTTAGACATTGAATATTTGTCGTTTTAAAGCTCAGTTTGAAATGTTTTAGTTTGTCGTTTCTGTTCAAATCGATCATCTTTTAGCATACTTTTCGATCACATTAGCTCACCGAAGTGGTTCTGCGCACGCTCCGCTGTTGAAATAGGTACTCTTTTACGATATTTTAAAAGATACATCCCATACAAAGTTAGTCGAATTTTACACTTTTTCGGTCACCTTGAAATATTTTGTCTTGATATTAACCGACTTTATATTGACCGTCGCGTCAAGCCCGTTGCGTAGACACCTCGTTTGTGTAGATCGGACCTGTTGCACTTCAAAATCATCGGAATATGGATTCTGTTTGCAATAATTTTAGCGTTTTACCTACTTTAGGCACTGAATATTTGTCGTTTTAAAGCTCAGCTTGAAATGTTTTAGTTTGTCGTTTCTGTTCAAATCGATCATCTTTTAGCATTATTTTCGATCACATTAGCTCACCGAAGTGGTTCTGCGCACGCTCCGCTGTTGAAATAGGTACTCTTTTGCGATATTTTAAAAGATACATCCCATACAAAGTTAGTCGAATTTTACACTTTTTCGGTCACCGTGAAATATTTTGTCTTGATATTAACCGACTTTATATTGACCGTCGCGTCGAGCCCGTTGCGTAGACACCTCGTTTGTGTAGATCGGACCTGTTGCACTTTAAAACATCGCAATATGGATTCTGTTTGCAATAATTTTAGCGTTTTCACCTACTTTAGGCACTGAATATTTGTCGTTTTAAAGCTCAGCTTGAAATGTTTTAGTTTGTCGTTTCTGTTCAAATCGATCATCTTTTAGCATACTTTTCGATCACATTAGCTCACCGAAGTGGTTCTGCGCACGCTCCGCTGTTGAAATAGGTACTCTCCTGCGTAATTTTAAAAGATACATGCCATACAATGTTAGTAGAATTGTACACTTTTTCGGTCACCGTGAAATATTTTATCTTGATATTAACCGACTTTATATTGACCGTCGCGTCGAGCCCGTTGCGTAGACACCTCGTTTGTGTAGATCGAACCTGTTTCACTTCTAAAATATCGCAATATGGATTTTGTTTGCAATAATTTTAGCGTTTTAACCTACTTTAGGCACTGAATATTTGTCGTTTTAAAGCTTAGTTTGAAATGTTTTAGTTTGTCGTTTCAGTTCAAATAGACCATCTTTTAGCATACTTTTCGATCATATTAGCTCACAACAGTGTTTGTGCGCACGCTCCGCTGTTGAAAAAGATACTCTCCTTTGTTATTTTAAAAGATACATCCCATACAAAGTTAGTCGAATTTTACACTTTTTCGGTTACCGTGAAATATTTTGTCTTGATATTAACCGACTTTATTTTGACCGTCGCGTCGAGCCCGTTGCGTAGACACCTCGTTTGTGTAGATCGGACCTGTTGCACTTCAAAAACATCGCAATATGGATTCTGCTTGCAAAAATTTTAGCGTTTTCACCTACTTTAGACACTGAATATTTGTCGTTTTAAAGCTCAGTTTTAAATGTTTTAGTTTGTCGTTTCTGTTAAAATCGATTATCTTTTAGCATACTTTTCGATCACATTAGCTCACCGGAGTGTTTGTGCGCACGCACCGCTGTTGAAAAAGTTACTCTCCTTTGTTATTTTAAAAGATACATCCCATACAAAGTTAGTCGAATTTTACACTTTTTCGGTTACCGTGAAATATTTTGTCTTGATATAAACCGACTTTATATTGACCGTCGCGTCGAGGCCGTTGCGTAAACACCTCGTTTGTGGAGATCGGACCTGTTGCACTTCAAAAACATCGCAATATATCGGGTGTAACAAAAGGCTTAACGAAGCCGAAGACCACGTATTCTACCCATTTGTACGATCATTTTTTTCCTTGACACTATTTCTGGGAAATGCCTGGTTACTGAGATATTGAAGGTCAAAGTGTTTTTTTTTTTCGAGATTTCTGCATGAAAACCTTCTGTTTGTTATTACTAATCTTTTTCCCGAAGAAACATGTTGTCAATTTTTTGAACTTTATTAATTAAATCGATTTAAAAATAGCAATCCGAAATGAACCGCGCACATCACACAACAATAATGTCTTAGTGTGCGTACCCTCGTTGCGTAGCAACACACTCGTCGAGCGAGGGCGACGAACGCTTACAGCTGACCGCGCGCGCCCGATCAGCTGGTAGCTGTCTGTGGTTTATTGAAAAGTTGGCTTGCTGACTTTATTTATTACAACTTAATTTACTGGTTCTTGCCTTAAATCAACTAAATAAACCACCAGCAGTTATTGTCAGAGTAAGTTAGTATGTAGGTTGGTACCCTTACTTTGTTTGCGTTGCCCGCCCAGGATTCGAACTCCAAACCTTAGGTTCAAAAGCCTACACTTTAATCAACCATTTGAAGGCATGCAACGCAGTTTCTTACGACATGACTACAAAATTTCACAAATTGCAAATTGCTAACTTTCTCCGATAATTTAGGTGGATTAAAACGTAGGTATCGAATCAATCTTAAAGACTTTAGCTGTATCTCATGTCTTAAGACTAATTTGTTTTAAAAAGGTGATAAGTTACGTAAAATCAAGCCCTGTTGATAAAGGCGCCTAGAAAAAGGGAACAGCAACATCAGAACCCATAAAACAATTAAATTAATTATCTTAAGTCAAGCTCTTTAAATCCAACAACAATAATTTTTAATTCCTTTTTGAATAATTACTTTCAGCGACAAAATAATTGCAATTTAGAATTTGATTGATTAATTAAATAAGCAATTTATTAATTTATCCGCACAAATAAGCTTACCATTAAAATTAAAGTCTTTTTCGCTTCACCAAAAGTAGATACTTACAAAATTTATAAGTTATTGAAAATGGGATTCTTAAAGTATGCCTACCTACAACGTACGCCTAGATAAAAAGAATAGCAACATCCCTAAATTGCTAAACCGACCAAATGGTTCAGGTTTCTACTTTCGTAAATTAAGCTTTTAATAACTAAAAACATAATGCAGGCTTATTTAATTTTATTACCTTTGTAATAACTACAGCTATCAATAAAATACTGTATACTTAAAGATACCAAAATCGCAAGTTGCAAATGTTGTTTTCGAATTATTTGCTCGACTAAATGTTACTTACATTTATCAAAAAAAAACAGGCTCTAAGGCAGTAATGGTACCGCCGTTTGACTGAATTCCTTCTGTTTTCAGTTCTTAATAAGACTTACAAATGATAACACGAACTGAAATTTTGGTATCCTTATAGGCTTTAACAATCCATGTCCTTTTAATAAAAACCCTTAGCAAAAATGCAAAGCAAATTCACAACGCTGACTTTACAACCGATCGAGCTTGGAAGGGCCAAATACATGGGCCGCTTGCCAGCAAAGAAGTTGATACCATGACACACCTTCTACTCATTGTTCTCTTACTCGTTGTATTCTTCCCTTCACATTTCGCTTCACCACCAAGCGATACGGAGGTCTTAATTTTACCTTCAATCACCATAAAATGATCTCACACTTTTTTATCTTTCAATAACAAAACCTTCACTGATTTTACACAATTCAATTTGTACAAAAGGTAGATTTATTATTACGATGTGGAATTTTCTACCAGTCATACTTGACAGTTAACCAGAAATTGTTGATTGCCTACTTCATTTCAATTTGAAATCTTCGCGCGGATCGCGTTCATCGCATGCATTCGGCTTTTCCCGCCCCTGCCGGCCAATAGCAAACGACACGTTCGGCGCGGTCGCGGCCGGCTTTGACGGCGAAATCAAAGGCAAATACCTACTGAACGAACATTTAGTTCGGTTTCTCACGTCATCGAATGCGTTTGTAAATTGCAAGTATTCTGTTTTCACGCACGGTTTGCTTTTTACGGTTATTGTTAAGTGTTCTTTGTGATAGTGGAAGTTATTAAAGATGCCTTGGTATCAGTACAGTGCTCGTGAGTTGGTGCACATGGTCTTTTATGATGGGATGGCTCATGGCAATGCGTCCGAAGCATTGTGTCTTTACGGAGTGGAATACCCCAAAGCACATCAGCCTTAACGTGTGGGCTGGCATAGTACGAAACCAAATCCTGGGGCCAGTTTTTTTACCAGCGCGTATGGATGGGGGCTCTGGACGACATGTCACTAGCCCAGCTCCGAGACTCTTGGTTCCAGCATGATGGTGCACCGCCTCACATCGTGAGACCTGTGCGTGAGCGCTTGACGGAGTTGTTCGGAGACCACTGGATCGGCAGGTATGCGTGGCCAGCCAGTTCGTCCGATTTAACCCCGCTGGACTTTTTTTGTGGGGCTACGTAAAGGACAGAGTGTTTGACCGGTCATGCACATCTAGTGATGAAATGCGTCAAAAAATAATTGACGTATTTGACGAACTTAAACGACGATCGGGGCGCGAAGGCATACTGGAAAGAGTGCGTATTTGTTTGGCGATGGTCGCCAGTACAAGCCGCAGCTGGTTCGGCTTGAGAGGCCTGACCTGGACGATTCGTATGGAGAGTAGGTAAGTACTTTTGTTTTACAGTTTGTTTTGCCGAGTGTAATTTTCGTAACGACGCGCGCGTAGGTACAGCGAACCGCGGCGCGTTGGTCTCCCGCCTCGCCCTGCTTGTCCCCACGCACACGTTCAAATACACGCACACAAACCCAATCTGTAGCGCTTCGTGCGCGCAGTGCGCAATACATTGCCGGCAATAAATGCATGATTTATTTTAATGCCTAAAAATTAAAGTCGTTTCCCAGCGATAATTTTTGTTACATACGATTCAGTACAATGTACCTAATGCGAGGTTTAAGGCTTCGTTAAGCCTTTTGTTACACCCTGTAGATTCTGTTTGCAATAATTTTAGCGTTTTCACCTACTTTAGTCACTAAATATTTGTCGTTTTATAACTCAGTTTGAAATGTTTTAGTTTGTCGTTTCTGTTCAAATCGATCATCTTTTAGCATACTTTTCGATCACATTAGCTCACCGAAGTGTTTGTGCGCACGCTCTGCTGTTCTAGAAGGTACTCTTTTGCGATATTTTAAAAGATACATCCCATACAAAGTTTGTCGAATTTTACACTTTTTCGGTCACCTTGAAATATTTTGTCTTGATATTAACCGACTTTATATTGACCGTCGCGTCAAGCCCGTTGCGTAGATACCTCGTTTGTATAGATCGGACCTGTTGCACTTAAAAAACATCGCAATATGGATTCTGTTTGCAATAATTTTAGCAGTTTCACCTATTTTAGGCACTGAATATTTGTCGTTTTAAAGCTCAGCTTGAAATGTTTTAGTTTGTCGTTTCTGTTCAAATCGATCATCTTTTAGCATTATTTTCGATCACATTAGCTCACCGAAGTGGTTCTGCGCACGCTCCGCTGTTGAAATAGGTACTCTTTTGCGATATTTTAAAAGATACATCCCATACAAAGTTAGTCGAATTTTACACTTTTTCGGTCACCTTGAAATATTTTGTCTTGATATTAACCGACTTTATATTGACCGTCGCGTCAAGCCCGTTGCGAAGACACCTCGTTTGTGTAGATCGGACCTGTTGCACTTTAAAAACATCGCAATATGGATTCTGTTTGCAATAATTTTAACGTTTTCATCTACTTTAGACACTGAATATTTGTCGTTTTGAAGCTCAGTTTGAAATGTTTTAGTTTGTCATTTCTGTTCAAATCGATCATCTTTTAGCATACTTTTCGAACATATTAGCTCACTGGAGTGTTTGTGCGCACGCTCCGTTGTTCTAGTAGGTACTCTTTTGCGATATTTTAAAAGATACATCCCATACAAAGTTAGTCGAATTTTACACATTTCCGGTCACCGTGAAATATTTTGTCTTGTTATTAACCGACATTATATTGACCGTCGCGTCGAGCCCGTTGCGTAAACACCTCGTTTGTGTAGATCGGACCTGTTGCACTTCAAAAACATCGCAATATGGATTCTGTTTGCAATAATTTTAGCGTTTTCACCTACTTTAAACACTGAATATTTGTCGTTTTGAAGCTCAGTTTGAAATGTTTTAGTTTGTCATTTCTGTTCAAATCGATCATCTTTTAGCATACTTTTCGAACATATTAGCTCACTGGAGTGTTTGTGCGCACGCTCCGCTGTTCTAGTAGGTACTCTTTTGCGATATTTTAAAAGATACATCCCATACAAAGTTAGTCGAATTTTACACTTTTTCGGTTACCGTGAAATATTTTGTCTTGATATAAACCGACTTTATATTGACCGTCGCGTCGAGCCCGTTGCGTAGACACCTCGTTTGTGTAGATCGGACTTGTTGCACTTAAAAACATCGCAATATGGATTCTGTTTGCAATAATTTTAGCGGTTTCACCTATTTTAGGCACTGAATATTTGTCGTTTTAAAGCTCAGCTTGAAATGTTTTAGTTTGTCGTTTCTGTTCAAATCGATCATCTTTTAGCATTATTTTCGATCACATTAGCTCACCGAAGTGGTTCTGCGCACGCTCCGCTGTTGAAATAGGTACTCTTTTGCGATATTTTAAAAGATACATCCCATACAAAGTTAGTCGAATTTTACACTTTTTCGGTCACCTTGAAATATTTTGTCTTGATATTAACCGACTTTATATTGACCGTCGCGTCAAGCCCGTTGCGTAGACACCTCGTTTGTGTAGATCGGACCTGTTGCACTTCAAAATCATCGCAATATGGATTCTGTTTGCAATAATTTTAGCGTTTTCACCTACTTTAGACACTGAATATTTGTCGTTTTAAAGCTCAGCTTGAAATGTTTTGGTTTGTCGTTTCTGTTCAAATCGATCGTCTTTTAGCATACTTTTCGATCATATTAGCTCACCGAAGTGGTTCTGCGCACGCTCTGCTGTTCTAGAAGGTACTCTTTTGCGATATTTTCAAAGATACATCCCATACAAAGTTTGTCGAATTTTACACTTTTTCGGTCACCGTGAAATATTTGTCTTGATATTAACCGACTTTATATTGACCGTCGCGTCGAGCCCGTTGCGTAGTTACCTCGTTTGTGTAGATCGGACCTGTTGCACTTCAAAAACATCGCAATATGGATTCTGTTTGCAATAATTTAAGCGGTTTCACCTACTTTAGGCACTGAATATTTGTCGTTTTAAAGCTTAGTTTGAAATGCTTATGTTTGTAGTTTCTGTTCAAATTGGTCATCTTTTAGCATACTTTTCGATTATATTAGCTCACCAGAGTGTTTGTGCGCACGCTCCGCTGTTGAAGTAGGTACTCTCTGCGTTATTTTAAAAGATACATCCCATTCAAAGTTAGTCGAATTTTACACTTTTTCGGTCACCGTGAAATATTTTGTCTTGATATTAACCGACTTTATATTGACCGTCGCGTCGAACCCGTTGCGTAGAAACCTCGTTTGTGTAGATCGGACCTGTTGCACTTCAAAAACATCGCAATATGGATTCTGTTTGCAATAATTTTAGCGTTTTCACCTACTTTAGACACTGAATATTTGTCGTTTTGAAGCTCAGTTTGAAATGTTTTAGTTTGTCGTTTCTGTTCAAATCGATCGTCTTTTAGCATACTTTTCGATCATATTAGCTCACCGAAGTGGTTCTGCGCACGCTCTGCTGTTCTAAAAGGTACTCTTTTGCGATATTTTAAAAGATACATCCCATACAAAGTTTGTCGAATTTTACACTTTTTCGGTCACCGTGAAATATTTTTTCTTGATATTAACCGACTTTATATTGACCGTCGCGTCGAGCCCGTTGCGTAGACACCTCATTTGTGTAGATTGGACCTGTTGCACTTTAAAAACATCGCAATATGGATTCTTTTTGCAATAATTTTAGCGTGTTCACCTACTTTAGGCACTGAATATTTGTCGTTTTAAAGCTTAGTTTGAAATGTTTTAGTTTGTCGTTTCTGTTCATATTGATCATCTTTAAGCGTACTTTTCGATTATATGAGCTCACTGGAGTGTTTGTGCGCACGCTCCGCTGTTGAAGTAGGTACTCTCCGCGTTATTTTAAAAGATACATGCCATACAATGATAGTTGAATTTCACACTTTTTCGGTCACCTTGAAATATTTTGTCTTGATATTAACCGACTTTATATTGACCGTCGCGTCGAGCCCGTTGCGTAGACACCTCGTTTGTGTAGATCGGACCTGTTGCACTTCAAAAACATCGCAATATGGATTCTGTTTCCAATAGTTTTAGCCTTTTTACCTACTTTAGACACTGATTATGTGTCGTTTTAAAGCTCAGTTTGAAATATTTTAGTTTGTCGTTTCTGTTCAAATCGATCATCTTTTAGCATACTTTTCGATCATATTAGCTCACCGAAGTGGTTCTGCGCACGCTCCGCTGTTCTAGTAGGTACTCTTTTGCGATATTTTAAAAGATACATGCCATACAATGTTAGTCGAATTTTACACTTTTTCGGTCACCGTGAAATATTTTGTCTTGATTTTATCCGACTTTATATTGACCGTCGCATCAAGCTCGTTGCGTAGACACTTCGTTTGGTTAAACCGGACCTGTAGCATTTCAAAAACATAGCAATATGGATTGTGTTTGGAATAATTTTAGCGTTTTCACCTACTTTAGACCTTGAATATTTGTCGTTTTGAAGCTCAGTTTGAAATGTTTTAGTTTGTCATTTCTGTTCAAATCGATCATCTTTTAGCATACTTTTCGAACATATTAGCTCACCGGAGTGTTTGTGCGCACGCTACGCTATTCTAGTAGGTACTCTTTTGCGATATTTTAAAAGATACATCCCATACAAAGTTAGTCGAATTTTACACTTTTTCGGTCACCGCGAAATATTTTGTCTCGATATTAACCGACTTTATATTCACCGTCGCGTCGAGGCCGTTGCGTAGACACCTCGTTTGTGTAGATCGGACCTGTAACACTTCAAAAACATCGCAATATGGATTCTGTTTGCAATAATTTTAGCGTTTTCACCTACTTTAGACACTAAATATGTGTCGTTTTCAAGCTTAGTTTGAAATGTTTTAGTTTGTCGTTTCTGTTCGTATCGATCATCTTTTAGCATACTTTTCGATCTTATTAGCTCATTAGAGTGTTTGTGCGCACGTTTCGCTGTTGAAATAGGTTTTTTCTGCGTTATTTTAAAAGATACATGCCATACAATGTTAGTCGAATTTTACACTTTTTCGGTCACCGTGAAATATTTTGTCTTGATTTTAGCCGACTTTATATTGACCGTCGCATCAAGCTCGTTGCGTAGACACTTCGTTTAGTTAAACCGGACCTGTAGCATTTCAAAAACATCGCAATATGGATTGTGTTTGGAATAATTTTAGCGTTTTCACCTACTTTAGACCTTGAATATTTGTCGTTTTGAAGCTCAGTTTGAAATGTTTTAGTTTGTCATTTCTGTTCAAATCGATCATCTTTTAGCATACTTTTCGAACATATTAGCTCACCGGAGTGTTTGTGCGCACGCTACGCTATTCTAAAAGGTACTCTTTTGCGATATTTTAAAAGATACATCCCATACAAAGTTAGTCGAATTTTACACTTTTTCGGTCACCGCGAAATATTTTGTCTCGATATTAACCGACTTTATATTCACCGTCGCGTCGAGGCCGTTGCGTAGACACCTCGTTTGTGTAGATCGGACCTGTTGCATTTCAAAAACATCGCAATATGCATTCTGTTTGCAATAATTTTAGCGTTTTCACCTTCTTTAGACACTGAATATGTGTCGTTTTAAAGCTCAGTTTGAAATGTTTTAGTTTGTCGTTTCTGTTCAAATCGATCATCTTTTAGCATACTTTTCGATCATATTAGCTCACCGAAGTGGTTCTGCGCACGCTCCGCTGTTCTAGTAGGTACTCTTTTGCGATATTTTAAAAGATACATGCCATACAATGTTAGTCGAATTTTACACTTTTTCGGTCACCGTGAAATATTTTGTCTTGATTTTATCCGACTTTATATTGACCGTCGCATCAAGCTCGTTGCGTAGACACTTCGTTTGGTTAAACCGGACCTGTAGCATTTCAAAAACATAGCAATATGGATTGTGTTTGGAATAATTTTAGCGTTTTCACCTACTTTAGACCTTGAATATTTGTCGTTTTGAAGCTCAGTTTGAAATGTTTTAGTTTGTCATTTCTGTTCAAATCGATCATCTTTTAGCATACTTTTCGAACATATTAGCTCACCGGAGTGTTTGTGCGCACGCTGCGCTATTCTAGTAGGTACTCTTTTGCGATATTTTAAAAGATACATCCCATACAAAGTTAGTCGAATTTTACACTTTTTCGGTCACCGCGAAATATTTTGTCTCGATATTAACCGACTTTATATTCACCGTCGCGTCGAGGCCGTTGCGTAGACACCTCGTTTGTGTAGATCGGACCTGTAACACTTCAAAAACATCGCAATATGGATTCTGTTTGCAATAATTTTAGCGTTTTCACCTACTTTAGACACTGAATATGTGTCGTTTTCAAGCTTAGTTTGAAATGTTTTAGTTTGTCGTTTCTGTTCGTATCGATCATCTTTTAGCATACTTTTCGATCTTATTAGCTCATTAGAGTGTTTGTGCGCACGTTTCGCTGTTGAAATAGGTTTTTTCTGCGTTATTTTAAAAGATACATGCCATACAATGTTAGTCGAATTTTACACTTTTTCGGTCACCGTGAAATATTTTGTCTTGATTTTAACCGACTTTATATTGACCGTCGCATCAAGCTCGTTGCGTAGACACTTCGTTTAGTTAAACCGGACCTGTAGCATTTCAAAAACATCGCAATATGGATTGTGTTTGGAATAATTTTAGCGTTTTCACCTACTTTAGACCTTGAATATTTGTCGTTTTGAAGCTCAGTTTGAAATGTTTTAGTTTGTCATTTCTGTTCAAATCGATCATCTTTTAGCATACTTTTCGAACATATTAGCTCACCGGAGTGTTTGTGCGCACGCTACGCTATTCTAAAAGGTACTCTTTTGCGATATTTTAAAAGATACATCCCATACAAAGTTAGTCGAATTTTACACTTTTTCGGTCACCGCGAAATATTTTGTCTCGATATTAACCGACTTTATATTCACCGTCGCGTCGAGGCCGTTGCGTAGACACCTCGTTTGTGTAGATCGGACCTGTTGCATTTCAAAAACATCGCAATATGCATTCTGTTTGCAATAATTTTAGCGTTTTCACCTTCTTTAGACACTGAATATGTGTCGTTTTAAAGCTCAGTTTGAAATGTTTTAGTTTGTCGTTTCTGTTCAAATCGATCATCTTTTACTATACTTTTCGATCACATTAGCTCACCGAAGTGTTTGTGCGTACGCTCCGCTGTTGAAAAAGTTACTCTCCTTTGTTATTTTAAAAGATACATCCCATACAAAGTTAGTCGAATTTTACACTTTTTCGGTCACTGTGAAATATTTTGTCTTGATATAAACCGACTTTATATTGACCGTCGCGTCGAGGCCGTTGCGTAAACACCTCGTTTGTGGAGATCGGACCTGTTGCACTTCAAAAACATCGCAATATGGATTCTGTTTGCAATAATTTTAGCGTTTTCACCTACTTTAGTCACTAAATATTTGTCGTTTTAAAACTCAGTTTGAAATGTTTTAGTTTGTCGTTTCTGTTCAATTTGATCATCTTTTAGCATACTTTTCGATCACATTAGCTCACCGGAGTATTTGTGCGCACGCTCTTCTGTTGAAAAAGTTACTCTCCTTTGTTATTTTAAAAGATACATCCCATGCAAAGTTAGTCGAATTTTACACTTTTTCGGTTACCGTGAAATATTTTGTCTTGATATAAACCGACTTTATATTGACCGTCGCGTCAAGCCCGTTGCGTAGACACCTCGTTTGTGTAGATCGGACCTGTTGCACTTCAAAAACATTGCAATATGGATTCTGTTTGCAATAATTTTAGCGTTTTCACCTACTTTAGACACTGAATATTTGTCGTTTTGAAGCTCAGTTTGAAATGTTTTAGTTTGTCGTTTCTGTTCAAATCGATCATCTTTTAGCATATTTTTCGATCACATTAGCTCACCGAAGTGGTTCTGCGCACGGACCGCTGTTATTAAATGTACTCTTTTGCGATATTTTAAAAGATACATCCCATACAATGTTAGTCGAATTTTACACTTTTTCGGTCACCGTGAAATATTTTGTCTTGATTTTATCCGACTTTATATTGACCGTCGCATCAAGCTCGTTGCGTAGACACTTCGTTTGGTTAAACCGGACCTGTAGCATTTCAAAAACATAGCAATATGGATTGTGTTTGGAATAATTTTAGCGTTTTCACCTACTTTAGACCTTGAATATTTGTCGTTTTGAAGCTCAGTTTGAAATGTTTTAGTTTGTCATTTCTGTTCAAATCGATCATCTTTTAGCATACTTTTCGAACATATTAGCTCACCGGAGTGTTTGTGCGCACGCTGCGCTATTCTAGTAGGTACTCTTTTGCGATATTTTAAAAGATACATCCCATACAAAGTTAGTCGAATTTTACACTTTTTCGGTCACCGCGAAATATTTTGTCTCGATATTAACCGACTTTATATTCACCGTCGCGTCGAGGCCGTTGCGTAGACACCTCGTTTGTGTAGATCGGACCTGTAACACTTCAAAAACATCGCAATATGGATTCTGTTTGCAATAATTTTAGCGTTTTCACCTACTTTAGACACTGAATATGTGTCGTTTTCAAGCTTAGTTTGAAATGTTTTAGTTTGTCGTTTCTGTTCGTATCGATCATCTTTTAGCATACTTTTCGATCTTATTAGCTCATTAGAGTGTTTGTGCGCACGTTTCGCTGTTGAAATAGGTTTTTTCTGCGTTATTTTAAAAGATACATGCCATACAATGTTAGTCGAATTTTACACTTTTTCGGTCACCGTGAAATATTTTGTCTTGATTTTAACCGACTTTATATTGACCGTCGCATCAAGCTCGTTGCGTAGACACTTCGTTTAGTTAAACCGGACCTGTAGCATTTCAAAAACATCGCAATATGGATTGTGTTTGGAATAATTTTAGCGTTTTCACCTACTTTAGACCTTGAATATTTGTCGTTTTGAAGCTCAGTTTGAAATGTTTTAGTTTGTCATTTCTGTTCAAATCGATCATCTTTTAGCATACTTTTCGAACATATTAGCTCACCGGAGTGTTTGTGCGCACGCTACGCTATTCTAAAAGGTACTCTTTTGCGATATTTTAAAAGATACATCCCATACAAAGTTAGTCGAATTTTACACTTTTTCGGTCACCGCGAAATATTTTGTCTCGATATTAACCGACTTTATATTCACCGTCGCGTCGAGGCCGTTGCGTAGACACCTCGTTTGTGTAGATCGGACCTGTTGCATTTCAAAAACATCGCAATATGCATTCTGTTTGCAATAATTTTAGCGTTTTCACCTTCTTTAGACACTGAATATGTGTCGTTTTAAAGCTCAGTTTGAAATGTTTTAGTTTGTCGTTTCTGTTCAAATCGATCATCTTTTACTATACTTTTCGATCACATTAGCTCACCGAAGTGTTTGTGCGTACGCTCCGCTGTTGAAAAAGTTACTCTCCTTTGTTATTTTAAAAGATACATCCCATACAAAGTTAGTCGAATTTTACACTTTTTCGGTCACTGTGAAATATTTTGTCTTGATATAAACCGACTTTATATTGACCGTCGCGTCGAGGCCGTTGCGTAAACACCTCGTTTGTGGAGATCGGACCTGTTGCACTTCAAAAACATCGCAATATGGATTCTGTTTGCAATAATTTTAGCGTTTTCACCTACTTTAGTCACTAAATATTTGTCGTTTTAAAACTCAGTTTGAAATGTTTTAGTTTGTCGTTTCTGTTCAATTTGATCATCTTTTAGCATACTTTTCGATCACATTAGCTCACCGGAGTATTTGTGCGCACGCTCTTCTGTTGAAAAAGTTACTCTCCTTTGTTATTTTAAAAGATACATCCCATGCAAAGTTAGTCGAATTTTACACTTTTTCGGTTACCGTGAAATATTTTGTCTTGATATAAACCGACTTTATATTGACCGTCGCGTCAAGCCCGTTGCGTAGACACCTCGTTTGTGTAGATCGGACCTGTTGCACTTCAAAAACATTGCAATATGGATTCTGTTTGCAATAATTTTAGCGTTTTCACCTACTTTAGACACTGAATATTTGTCGTTTTGAAGCTCAGTTTGAAATGTTTTAGTTTGTCGTTTCTGTTCAAATCGATCATCTTTTAGCATATTTTTCGATCACATTAGCTCACCGAAGTGGTTCTGCGCACGGACCGCTGTTATTAAATGTACTCTTTTGCGATATTTTAAAAGATACATCCCATACAAAGTTAGTCGAATTTTACACTTTTTCGGTAACCGTGAAATATTTTGTCTTGATATTAACCGACTTTATATTGACCGTCGCATCGAGCTTGTTAAGTAGACACCTCGTTTGTATAGATCGGACCTGTTGCACTTTAAAAACATTGCAATATGGATTCTGTTTGAATTAATTATAGCGTTCTCCCCTACTTTAGACACTGAATATTTGTCGTTTTGAAGCTCAGTTTCAAATGATTTAGTTTGTCGTTTCTGTTCAAATCGATTATCTTTTAGCATACTTTTCGATCATTTTAGCTCACCGAAGTGTTTGTGCGCTCGCTCCGCTGTTGAAGTAGGTATTTTCTGCGTTATTTTAAAAAATACATGCCATAAAATGTTAGTCGAATTTGACACTTTTTCGGTCACCGCGAAATATTTTGTCTTGATATTAACCGACTTTATATTGACCGTCGCGTCGAGCCCGTTGCGTAGACACCTCGTTTGTGTAGATCGGACCTGTTGCACTTCAAAAACATCGCAATATGGATTCTGTTTGCAATAATGTTAGCGTTTTCACCTACTTTAATCACTGAATATTTGTCGTTTTAAAGCTCAGTTTGAAATGTTTTAGTTTGTCGTTTCTGTTCAAATCGATCATCTTTTAGCATACTTTTCGATCACATTAGCTCACTGAAGTGGTTCTGCGCGCGCTCCGCTGTTGGAGTTGGAACTCTCTTGCGTTATTTTAAAAGATACATGCCATACTATGTAAGTCGAATTTTACACTTTTTTGGTCACCGTGAAATATTTTATCTTGATATTAACCGACTTTATATTGACCGTCGCGTCGAGCCCGTTGCGTAGACACCTCGTTTGTGTAGATCGGACCTGTTGCACTTCAAAAACATCGCAATATGGATTCTGTTTCCAATAGTTTTAGCCTTTTTACCTACTTGAGACACTGATTATGTGTCGTTTTAAAGCTCAGTTTGAAATATTTTAGTTTGTCGTTTCTGTTCAAACCGATCATCTTTTAGCATACTTTTCGATCATATTAGCTCACCGAAGTGGTTCTGCGCACGCTCCGCTGTTCTAGTAGGTACTCTTTTGCGATATTTTAAAAGATACATGCCATACAATGTTAGTCGAATTTTACACTTTTTCGGTCACCGTGAAATATTTTGTCTTGATTTTAACCGACTTTATATTGACCGTCGCATCAAGCTCGTTGCGTAGACACTTCGTTTGGTTAAACCGGACCTGTAGCATTTCAAAAACATAGCATTATGGATTATGTTTGGAATAATTTTAGCGTTTTCACCTACTTTAGACCTTGAATATTTGTCGTTTTGAAGCTCAGTTTGAAATGTTTTAGTTTGTCATTTCTGTTCAAATCGATCATCTTTTAGCATACTTTTCGAACATATTAGCTCACCGGAGTGTTTGTGCGCACGCTACGCTATTCTAGTAGGTACTCTTTTGCGATATTTTAAAAGATACATCCCATACAAAGTTAGTCGAATTTTACACTTTTTCGGTCACCGCGAAATATTTTGTCTCGATATTAACCGACTTTATATTCACCGTCGCGTCGAGGCCGTTGCGTAGACACCTCGTTTGTGTAGATCGGACCTGTTGCACTTCAAAAACATCGCAATATGCATTCTGTTTGCAATAATTTAAGCGTTTTCACCTGCTTTAGACACTGAATATTTGTCGTTTTAAAGCTTAGTTTGAAATGTTTTAGTTTGTCGTATCTGTTCGGATCGATCATCTTTTAGCATACTTTTCGATCTTATTAGCTCACTAGAGTGTTTGTGCGCACGCTCAACTGTTGAAATAGGTTTTCTCTGCGTTATTTAAAAAAACAAAACATACAATTTTAGTCGAATTTTACACTTTTTCGGTCACCGTGAAATATTTTGTCTTGATATTAACCGACTTTATATTGACCGTCGCGTCGAGCCCGTTGCGTAGACACCTCGTTTGTATAGATCAGACCTGTTGCACTTAAAAACATCGCAATATGGATTCTGTTTGCAATAATTTTAGCGTTTTCACCTACTTTAGACACTGAATATTTGTCGTTTTGAAGCTCAGTTTGAAATGTTTTAGTTTGTCGTTTCTCTTCAAATCGATCATCTTTTTTCATACTTTTCGATCACATTAGCTCACCGGAGTATTGTGCGCACGCTTCTCTGTTGATGTAGGTACTCTCCTGCGTTATTTTAAAAGATACATGCCATACAAAGTTAGTCGAATTTTACACTTTTTCAGTCACCGTGAAATATTTTGTCTTGATATTAACCGACTTTATATTGACCGTCGCGTCAAGCCCGTTACGTAGACACCTCGTTTGTGTAGATCGGACCTGTTGAACTTCAAAAACATCGCAATATGGATTCTGTTTGCAATAATTTTAGCGTTTTCACCTACTTTAGATACTGAATATTTGTCGGTTTAAGGCTCAGTTTGAAATGTTTTAGTTTGTCGTTTCTGTTCAAATCGATCATCTTTTAGCATACTTTTCGATCACATTAGCTCACCGAAGTGGTTCTGCGCACGCTCCGCTGTTGAAATAGGTACTCTCCTGCGTAATTTTAAAAGATACATGCCATACAATGTTAGTCAAATCTTACACTTTTTCGGTCACCGTGAAATATTTTGTCTTGATATTAACCGACTTTATATTGACCGTCGCGTCGAGCCCGTTGCGTAGACACCTCGTTTGTGTAGATCAGACCTGTTGCACTTAAAAACATCGCAATATGGATTCTATTTGCAATAATTTTAGCGTTTTCACCTACTTTAGACACTGAATATTTGTCGTTTTAAAGCTCAGTTTTAAATGTTTTAGTTTGTCATTTCTCTTCAAATTGATCATCTTTTAGCATACTTTTCGATCATATTAGCTCACCGACGTGGCTGTGCGCACGCTGCGCTGTTGAAGTAGGTACTCTTTTGCGATGTTTTAAAAGATACATCCCATACAATTTTAGTCAAATTTTACACTTTTTCGGTCACCGTGAAATATTTTGTCTTGATATTAACCGACTTTATATTGACCGTCGCGTCGAGGCCGTTGCGTAAACACCTCGTTTGTGGAGATCGGACCTGTTGCACTTAAAAACATCGCAATATGGATTCTATTTGCAATAATTTTAGCGTTTTCACCTACTTTAGACACTGAATATTTGTCGTTTTGAAGCTCAGTTTGAAATGTTTTAGTTTGTCGTTTCTGTTCAAATCGATCATCTTTTAGCATACTTATCGATCACATTAGCTCACCAAAGTGGTTCTGCGCAAGCTCTGCTGTTGAAGTAGGTACTCTCTGCGTTATTTTAAAAGATACATGACATACAATGTTAGTAGAATTTTACACTTTTTCGGTCACCGTGAAATATTTTGTCTTGATATTAACCGACTTTATATTGACCGTCGCGTCGAGCCCGTTGCGTAGACACCTCGTTTGTTAGATCGGACCTGTTGCACTTCAAAAACATCGCAATATGGATTCTGTTTGCAATAATTTTAGCGTTTTCACTTACTTTAGACACTGAACATTTGTCGTTTTGAAGCTCAGTTTGAAATGTTTTAGTTTGTCGTTTCTGTTCAAATCGATCATCTTTTAGCATACTTTTCGAACATATTAGCTCACCAGAGTGTTTGTGCGCACGCTCCGCTGTTGAAATAAGTACTCTTCTGCGTTATTAAAAAAAGATACATCTCATACAAAGTTAGTCGAATTTTACACTTTTCCGGTCACCGTAAAATATTTTGTCTTGTTATTAACCGACTTTATATTGACCGTCGCATCGAGCCCGTTGCGTAGACACCTCGTTTGTGTAGATCGGACCTGTTGCACTTCAAAAACATCGCAATATGGATTCTGTTTGCAATAATTTTAGCGTTTTCACCTACTTTAGACACTGAATATTTGTCGTTTTGAAGCTCAGTTTAAAATGTTTTAGTTTGTCGTTTCTGTTCAAATCGATCGTCGTTTAGCATACTTTTCGATCATATTAGCTCAACTGAGTTTTTGTGCGCACACCGCTGTTGAAGTAGGTATTTTCTGCGTTATTTTAAAAGATACATATCATACAATGTTAGTCGAATTTTACACTTTTCCGGTCACCGTGAAATATTTTGTCTTGTTATTAACCGACATTATATTGACCGTCGCGTCGAGCCCGTTGCGTAGACACCTCGTTTGTGTAGATCAGACCTGTTGCACTTTAAAAACATCGCAATATGGATTCTGATTGCAATAATTTTAACGTTTTCATCTACTTTAGACACTGAATATTTGTCGTTTTGAAGCTCAGTTTGAAATGTTTTAGTTTGTCGTTTCTGTTCAAATGGATCATTTTTTAGCATACTTTTCGATTATATTAGCTCACCGGAGTGTTTGTGCGCACGCTCCGCTGTTAAAGTAGGTACTCTCTGCGTTATTTTAAAAGATACATGACATAAAATGTTAGTCGAATTTTACACTTTTTCGGCCACCGTGAAATATTTTGTCTCGATTTAACCGACTTTATATTGACCGTGGCGTCGAGCTCGTTGCGTAAACACCTCGTTTGTGTAGATTGGACCTGTTGCACTTTAAAAACATCGCAATATGGATTCTGTTTGCAATAATTTTAGCGTTTTCACCTACTTTAGACACTGAATATTTGTCGTTTTAAAGCTCAGTTTGAAATGTTTTAGTTTGTCGTTTCTGTTCAAATCGATCATCTTTTTGCATACTTTTCGATCATATTACCTCACCAGAGTGTTTGTACGCACGCTCCTCTGTTGATGTAGGTACTCTCCTGCGTTATTTTAAAAGATACATGCCATTAAAAGTAAGTCGAATCTTACCCGTTTTCGGACACCGTGAAATATTTTGTCTCGATATTAACCGACTTTATATTGACCGTGGCGTCGAGCCCGTTGCGTAAACACCTCGTTTGTGTAGATCGGACCTGTTGCACTTCAAAAACATCGCAATATGGATTCTGTTTGTAAGCGTTTTCACCTACTTTAGACATTGAATATTTGTGGTTTTAAAGCTCAGTTTGAAATGTTTTAGTTTGTCGTTTCTGTTCAAATCGATCATCTTTTAGCATACTTTTCGATCACATTAGCTCACCGAAGTGGTTCTGCGCACGCTCTGCTGTTGAAGTAGGTACTCTCTGCGTTATTTTAAAAGATACATGCCATACAATGTTAGTAGAATTTTACACTTTTTCGGTTACCGTGAAATATTTTGTCTTGATATTAACCGACTTTATATTGACCGTCGCGTCGAGGCCGTTGCGTAAACACCTCGTTTGTGGAGATCGGACCTGTTTCACTTCAAAAACATCGCAATATGGATTCTGTTTCCAATAGTTTTAGCGTTTTCACCTACTTTAGACACTGATTATGTGTCGTTTTAAAGCTCAGTTTGAAATATTTTAGTTTGTCGTTTCTGTTCAAATCGATCATCTTTTAGCATACTTTTCGATCATATTAGCTCACCGAAGTGGTTCTGCGCACGCTCCGCTGTTCTAGTAGGTACTCTTTTGCGATATTTTAAAAGATACATTTCATACAAAGTTAGTCAAATTTCACACTTTTTCGGTCACCGTGAAATATTTTGTCTTGATATTAACCTATTTTATATTGACCGTCGCATCAAGCTCGTTGCGTAGACACTTCGTTTGGTTAAACCGGACCTGTAGCATTTCAAAAACATCGCAATATGCATTCTGTTTGCAATAATTTTAGCGTTTTCACCTACTTTAGACACTGAATATTTGTCGTTTTGAAGCTCAGTTTGAAATGTTTTAGTTTGTCATTTCTGTTTAAATCGATCATCTTTTAGCATACTTTTCGAACATATTAGCTCACCGGAGTGTTTGTGCGCACGCTACGCTATTCTAGTAGGTACTATTTTGCGATATTTTAAAAGATACATCCCATACAAAGTTAGTCGAATTTTACACTTTTTCGGTCACCGCGAAATATTTTGTCTCGATATTAACCGACTTTATATTCACCGTCGCGTCGAGGCCGTTGCGTAGACACCTCGTTTGTGTAGATCGGACCTGTAACACTTCAAAAACATCGCAATATGGATTCTGTTTGCAATAATTTTAGCGTTTTCACCTACTTTAGACACTGAATATGTGTCGTTTTAAAGCTTAGTTTGAAATGTTTTAGTTTGTCGTTTCTGTTCGTATCGATCATCTTTTAGCATACTTTTCGATCTTATTAGCTCATTAGAGTGTTTGTGCGCACGTTTCGCTGTTGAAATAGGTTTTTTCTGCGTTATTTTAAAAGATACATGCCATACAATGTTAGTCGAATTTTACACTTTTTCGGTCACCGTGAAATATTTTGTCTTGATATTAACCGACTTTATATTGACCGTCGCATCAAGCTCGTTGCGTAGACACCTCGTTTGTGTAGATCGGACTTGTTGCACTTCAAAAACATCGCAAAATGGATTCTGTTTGCAATAATTTAAGCGTTTTCACCTACTTTAGACACTGAATATTTGTCGTTTTAAAGCTTAGTTTGAAATGTTTTAGTTTTTCGTATCTGTTCGGATCGATCATCTTTTAGCATACTTTTCGATCTTATTAGCTCACCAGAGTGTTTGTGCGCACGCTCAACTGTTGAAATAGGTTTTCTCTGCGTTATTTAAAAAAACAAAACATACAATTTTAGTCGAATTTTACACTTTTTCGGTCACCGTGAAATATTTTGTCTTGATATTAACCGACTTTATATTGACCGTCGCGTCGAGCCCGTTGCGTAGACACCTCGTTTGTATAGATCAGACCTGTTGCACTTAAAAACATCGCAATATGGATTCTGTTTGCAATAATTTTAGCGTTTTCACCTACTTTAGACACTGAATATTTGTCGTTTTAAAGCTCAGTTTGAAATGTTTTAGTTTGTCGTTTCTGTTCAAATCGATCATCTTTTAGCATACTTTTCGATCATATTAGCTCACCTGAGTTTTTGTGCGCACGCTCCGCTGTTGAAGAAGGTATTCTCTGCGTTATTTTAAAAGATACATCACATACAATGTTAGTCGAATTTTACACTTTTTCGGTCACCGTGAAATATTTTGTCTTGATATTAACCGACTTTATATTGACCGTCGCGTCGAGCCCGTTGCGTAGACACCTCGTTTGTGTAGATCAGACCTGTTGCACTTAAAAACATCGCAATATGGATTCTGTTTGCAATAATTTTAGCGTTTTCACCTACTTTAGACACTGAATATTTGTCGTTTTAAAGCTCAGTTTTAAATGTTTTAGTTTGTCATTTCTGTTCAAATTGATCATCTTTTAGCATACTTTTCGATCATATTAGCTCACCGACGTGGCTGTGCGCACGCTCCGCTGTTGAAGTAGGTACTCTTTTGCGATGTTTTAAAAGATACATCCCATACAATTTTAGTCAAATTTTACACTTTTTCGGTCACCGTGAAATATTTTGTCTTGATATTAACCGACTTTATATTGACCGTCGCGTCGAGGCCGTTGCGTAAACACCTCGTTTGTGGAGATCGGACCTGTTGCACTTTAAAAACATCGCAATATGGATTCTGTTTGCAATAATTTTAACGTTTTCACCTACTTTAGACACTGAATATTTGTCGTTTTAAAGCTCAGTTTGAAATGTTTTAGTTTGTCGTTTCTGTTCAAATCGATCATCGTTTAGCATACTTTTCGATCATATTAGCTCACCAGAGTGTTTGTGCGCACGCTCCGCTGTTGAAGTAGGTATTCTCTGCGTTATTTTAAAAGATACATGCCATACAATGTAAGTCGAATTTTACACTTTTTCGGTCACCGTGAAATATTTTGTCTTGATATTAACCGACTTTATATTGACCGTCGCGTCGAGGCCGTTGCGTAGACACCTCGTTTGTGTAGATCAGACCTGTTGCACTTAAAAACATCGCAATATGGATTCTATTTGCAATAATTTTAGCGTTTTCACCTACTTTAGACACTGAATATTTGTCGTTTTGAAGCTCAGTTTGAAATGTTTTAGTTTGTCGTTTCTGTTCAAATCGATCATCTTTTAGCATACTTTTCGATCACATTAGCTCACCAAAGTGGTACTGCGCAAGCTCTGCTGTTGAAGTAGGTACTCTCTGCGTTATTTTAAAAGATACCTGACATACAATGTTAGTAGAATTTTACACTTTTTCGGTCACCGTGAAATATTTTGTCTTGATATTAACCGACTTTATATTGACCGTCGCGTCGAGCCCGTTGCGTAGACACCTCGTTTGTGTAGATCGGACCTGTTGCACTTCAAAAACATCGCAATATGGATTCTGTTCGCAATAATTTTAGCGTTTTCACCTACTTTAGACACTGAATATTTGTCGTTTTAAAGCTCAGTTTGAAATGTTTTAGTTTGTCGTTTCTGTTCAAATCGATCATCTTTTAGCATACTTTTCGATCATATTATCTCACCGAAGTGTTTGTGCGCACGCTCCGCTGTTGAAGTAGGTACTCTCCTGCGTTATTTTAAAAGATACATGCCATACAATGTTCGTAGAATGTTACACTTTTTCGGTCACCGTGAAATATTTTGTCTTGATATTAACCGACTTTATATTGACCGTCGCGTCGAGCCCGTTGCGTAGACACCTCGTTTGTGTAGATCGGACCTGTTGCACTTCAAAAAAATCGCAATATGGATTCTGTTTGCAATAATTTTAGCGTTTTCACCTACTTTAGACACTGAATATTTGTCGTTTTGAAGCTCAGTTTGAAATGTTTTAGTTTGTCGTTTCTGTTCAAATCGATCATCTTTTAGCATACTTTTCGATCACATTAGCTCACCAAAGTGGTTCTGCGCAAGCTCTGCTGTTGAAGTAGGTACTCTCTGCGTTATTTTAAAAGATACCTGACATACAATGTTAGTAGAATTTTACACTTTTTCGGTCACCGTGAAATATTTTGTCTTGATATTAACCGACTTTATATTGACCGTCGCGTCGAGCCCGTTGCGTAGACACCTCGTTTGTGTAGATCGGACCTGTTGCACTTCAAAAACATCGCAATATGGATTCTGTTTGCAATAATTTTAGCGTTTTCACCTACTTTAGACACTGAATATTTGTCGTTTTAAAGCTCAGTTTGAAATGTTTTAGTTTGTCGTTTCTGTTCAAATCGATCATCTTTTAGCATACTTTTCGATCATATTATCTCACCGAAGTGTTTGTGCGCACGCTCCGCTGTTGAAGTAGGTACTCTCCTGCGTTATTTTAAAAGATACATGCCATACAATGTTCGTAGAATGTTACACTTTTTCGGTCACCGTGAAATATTTTGTCTTGATATTAACCGACTTTATATTGACCGTCGCGTCGAGCCCGTTGCGTAGACACCTCGTTTGTGTAGATCGGACCTGTTGCACTTCAAAAAAATCGCAATATGGATTCTGTTTGCAATAATTTAAGCGTTTTCACCTACTTTAGACACTGAATATTTGTCGTTTTAAAGCTCATTTTGAAATATTTTAGTTTGTCGTTTCTGTACCAATCGATCATCTTTTAGCATACTTTTCGATCATATTAGCTCAACTGAGTTTTTGTGCGCACGCACCGCTGTTGAAGTAGGTATTCTCTGCGTTATTTTAAAAGATACATATCATACAATGTTAGTCGAATTTTACACTTTTTCGGTCACCATGAAATATTTTGTCTTGATATTAACCGACTTTATATTGACCGTCGCGTCGAGGCCGTTGCGTAAACACCTCGTTTGTGGAGATCGGACCTGTTGCACTTTAAAAACATCGCAATATGGATTCTCTTTGCAATAATTTTAACGTTTTCATCTACTTTAGACACTGAATATTTGTCGTTTTAAAGCTCAGTTTGAAATGTTTTAGTTTGTCGTTTCTGTTCAAATCGATCATCTTTTAGCATACTTTTCGGTCATATTAGCTCACCGGAGTGTTTGTGCGCACGCTTCTCTGTTGATGTAGGTACTCTCCTGCGTTATTTTAAAAGATACATGCCATAAAATGTAAGTCGAATCTTACACGTTTTCGGTCACCGTGAAATATTTTGTCTTGATATTAACCGACTTTATATTGACCGTCGCGTCGAGCCCGTTGCGTAGACACCTCGTTTGTGTAGATCGGACCTGTTGCACTTCAAAAACATCGCAATATGGATTCTGTTTGTAAGCGTTTTCACCTACTTTAGACATTGAATATTTGTCGTTTTAAAGCTCAGTTTGAAATGTTTTAGTTTGTCGTTTCTGTTCAAATCGATCATCTTTTAGCATTATTTTCGATCACATTAGCTCACCGAAGTGGTTCTGCGCACGCTCCGCTGTTGAAATAGGTACTCTTTTACGATATTTTAAAAGATACATCCCATACAAAGTTAGTCGAATTTTACACTTTTTCGGTCACCTTGAAATATTTTGTCTTGATATTAACCGACTTTATATTGACCGTCGCGTCAAGCCCGTTGCGTAGACACCTCGTTTGTGTAGATCGGACCTGTTGCACTTCAAAATCATCGCAATATGGATTCTGTTTGCAATAATTTTAGCGTTTTCACCTACTTTAGACACTGAATATTTGTCGTTTTGAAGCTCAGTTTGAAATGATTTAGTTTGTCGTTTCTGTTCAAATCGATCATCTTTTAGCATTATTTTCGATCACATTAGCTCACCGAAGTGGTTCTGCGCACGCTCCGCTGTTGAAATAGGTACTCTTTTGCGATATTTTAAAAGATACATCCCATACAAAGTTAGTCGAATTTTACACTTTTTCGGTCACCGTGAAATATTTTGTCTTGATATTAACCGACTTTATATTGACCGTCGCGTCGAGCCCGTTGCGTAGACACCTCGTTTGTGTAGATCGGACCTGTTGCACTTTAAAACATCGCAATATGGATTCTGTTTGCAATAATTTTAGCGTTTTCACCTACTTTAGGCACTGAATATTTGTCGTTTTAAAGCTCAGCTTGAAATGTTTTAGTTTGTCGTTTCTGTTCAAATCGATCATCTTTTAGCATACTTTTCGATCACATTAGCTCACCGAAGTGGTTCTGCGCACGCTCCGCTGTTGAAATAGGTACTCTCCTGCGTAATTTTAAAAGATACATGCCATACAATGTTAGTAGAATTGTACACTTTTTCGGTCACCGTGAAATATTTTATCTTGATATTAACCGACTTTATATTGACCGTCGCGTCGAGCCCGTTGCGTAGACACCTCGTTTGTGTAGATCGAACCTGTTTCACTTCTAAAATATCGCAATATGGATTTTGTTTGCAATAATTTTAGCGTTTTAACCTACTTTAGGCACTGAATATTTGTCGTTTTAAAGCTTAGTTTGAAATGTTTTAGTTTGTCGTTTCAGTTCAAATAGACCATCTTTTAGCATACTTTTCGATCATATTAGCTCACAACAGTGTTTGTGCGCACGCTCCGCTGTTGAAAAAGATACTCTCCTTTGTTATTTTAAAAGATACATCCCATACAAAGTTAGTCGAATTTTACACTTTTTCGGTTACCGTGAAATATTTTGTCTTGATATTAACCGACTTTATTTTGACCGTCGCGTCGAGCCCGTTGCGTAGACACCTCGTTTGTGTAGATCGGACCTGTTGCACTTCAAAAACATCGCAATATGGATTCTGCTTGCAAAAATTTTAGCGTTTTCACCTACTTTAGACACTGAATATTTGTCGTTTTAAAGCTCAGTTTTAAATGTTTTAGTTTGTCGTTTCTGTTAAAATCGATTATCTTTTAGCATACTTTTCGATCACATTAGCTCACCGGAGTGTTTGTGCGCACGCACCGCTGTTGAAAAAGTTACTCTCCTTTGTTATTTTAAAAGATACATCCCATACAAAGTTAGTCGAATTTTACACTTTTTCGGTTACCGTGAAATATTTTGTCTTGATATAAACCGACTTTATATTGACCGTCGCGTCGAGGCCGTTGCGTAAACACCTCGTTTGTGGAGATCGGACCTGTTGCACTTCAAAAACATCGCAATATATCGGGTGTAACAAAAGGCTTAACGAAGCCGAAGACCACGTATTCTACCCATTTGTACGATCATTTTTTTCCTTGACACTATTTTTGGGAAATGCCTGGTTACTGAGATATTGAAGGTCAAAGTGTTTTTTTTTTCGAGATTTCTGCATGAAAACCTTCTGTTTGTTATTACTAATCTTTTTCCCGAAGAAACATGTTGTCAATTTTTTGAACTTTATTAATTAAATCGATTTAAAAATAGCAATCCGAAATGAACCGCGCACATCACACAACAATAATGTCTTAGTGTGCGTACCCTCGTTGCGTAGCAACGCACTCGTCGAGCGAGGGCGACGAACGCTTACAGCTGACCGCGCGCGCCCGATCAGCTGGTAGCTGTCTGTGGTTTATTGAAAAGTTGGCTTGCTGACTTTATTTATTACAACTTAATTTACTGGTTCTTGCCTTAAATCAACTAAATAAACCACCAGCAGTTATTGTCAGAGTAAGTTAGTATGTAGGTTGGTACCCTTACTTTGTTTGCGTTGCCCGCCCAGGATTCGAACTCCAAACCTTAGGTTCAAAAGCCTACACTTTAATCAACCATTTGAAGGCATGCAACGCAGTTTCTTACGACATGACTACAAAATTTCACAAATTGCAAATTGCTAACTTTCTCCGATAATTTAGGTGGATTAAAACGTAGGTATCGAATCAATCTTAAAGACTTTAGCTGTATCTCATGTCTTAAGACTAATTTGTTTTAAAAAGGTGATAAGTTACGTAAAATCAAGCCCTGTTGATAAAGGCGCCTAGAAAAAGGGAACAGCAACATCAGAACCCATAAAACAATTAAATTAATTATCTTAAGTCAAGCTCTTTAAATCCAACAACAATAATTTTTAATTCCTTTTTGAATAATTACTTTCAGCGACAAAATAATTGCAATTTAGAATTTGATTGATTAATTAAATAAGCAATTTATTAATTTATCCGCACAAATAAGCTTACCATTAAAATTAAAGTCTTTTTCGCTTCACCAAAAGTAGATACTTACAAAATTTATAAGTTATTGAAAATGGGATTCTTAAAGTATGCCTACCTACAACGTACGCCTAGATAAAAAGAATAGCAACATCCCTAAATTGCTAAACCGACCAAATGGTTCAGGTTTCTACTTTCGTAAATTAAGCTTTTAATAACTAAAAACATAATGCAGGCTTATTTAATTTTATTACCTTTGTAATAACTACAGCTATCAATAAAATACTGTATACTTAAAGATACCAAAATCGCAAGTTGCAAATGTTGTTTTCGAATTATTTGCTCGACTAAATGTTACTTACATTTATCAAAAAAAAACAGGCTCTAAGGCAGTAATGGTACCGCCGTTTGACTGAATTCCTTCTGTTTTCAGTTCTTAATAAGACTTACAAATGATAACACGAACTGAAATTTTGGTATCCTTATAGGCTTTAACAATCCATGTCCTTTTAATAAAAACCCTTAGCAAAAATGCAAAGCAAATTCACAACGCTGACTTTACAACCGATCGAGCTTGGAAGGGCCAAATACATGGGCCGCTTGCCAGCAAAGAAGTTGATACCATGACACACCTTCTACTCATTGTTCTCTTACTCGTTGTATTCTTCCCTTCACATTTCGCTTCACCACCAAGCGATACGGAGGTCTTAATTTTACCTTCAATCACCATAAAATGATCTCACACTTTTTTATCTTTCAATAACAAAACCTTCACTGATTTTACACAATTCAATTTGTACAAAAGGTAGATTTATTATTACGATGTGGAATTTTCTACCAGTCATACTTGACAGTTAACCAGAAATTGTTGATTGCCTACTTCATTTCAATTTGAAATCTTCGCGCGGATCGCGTTCATCGCATGCATTCGGCTTTTCCCGCCCCTGCCGGCCAATAGCAAACGACACGTTCGGCGCGGTCGCGGCCGGCTTTGACGGCGAAATCAAAGGCAAATACCTACTGAACGAACATTTAGTTCGGTTTCTCACGTCATCGAATGCGTTTGTAAATTGCAAGTATTCTGTTTTCACGCACGGTTTGCTTTTTACGGTTATTGTTAAGTGTTCTTTGTGATAGTGGAAGTTATTAAAGATGCCTTGGTATCAGTACAGTGCTCGTGAGTTGGTGCACATGGTCTTTTATGATGGGATGGCTCATGGCAATGCGTCCGAAGCATTGTGTCTTTACGGAGTGGAATACCCCAAAGCACATCAGCCTTAACGTGTGGGCTGGCATAGTACGAAACCAAATCCTGGGGCCAGTTTTTTTACCAGCGCGTATGGATGGGGGCTCTGGACGACATGTCACTAGCCCAGCTCCGAGACTCTTGGTTCCAGCATGATGGTGCACCGCCTCACATCGTGAGACCTGTGCGTGAGCGCTTGACGGAGTTGTTCGGAGACCACTGGATCGGCAGGTATGCGTGGCCAGCCAGTTCGTCCGATTTAACCCCGCTGGACTTTTTTTGTGGGGCTACGTAAAGGACAGAGTGTTTGACCGGTCATGCACATCTAGTGATGAAATGCGTCAAAAAATAATTGACGTATTTGACGAACTTAAACGACGATCGGGGCGCGAAGGCATACTGGAAAGAGTGCGTATTTGTTTGGCGATGGTCGCCAGTACAAGCCGCAGCTGGTTCGGCTTGAGAGGCCTGACCTGGACGATTCGTATGGAGAGTAGGTAAGTACTTTTGTTTTACAGTTTGTTTTGCCGAGTGTAATTTTCGTAACGACGCGCGCGTAGGTACAGCGAACCGCGGCGCGTTGGTCTCCCGCCTCGCCCTGCTTGTCCCCACGCACACGTTCAAATACACGCACACAAACCCAATCTGTAGCGCTTCGTGCGCGCAGTGCGCAATACATTGCCGGCAATAAATGCATGATTTATTTTAATGCCTAAAAATTAAAGTCGTTTCCCAGCGATAATTTTTGTTACATACGATTCAGTACAATGTACCTAATGCGAGGTTTAAGGCTTCGTTAAGCCTTTTGTTACACCCTGTAGATTCTGTTTGCAATAATTTTAGCGTTTTCACCTACTTTAGTCACTAAATATTTGTCGTTTTATAACTCAGTTTGAAATGTTTTAGTTTGTCGTTTCTGTTCAAATCGATCATCTTTTAGCATACTTTTCGATCACATTAGCTCACCGAAGTGTTTGTGCGCACGCTCTGCTGTTCTAGAAGGTACTCTTTTGCGATATTTTAAAAGATACATCCCATACAAAGTTTGTCGAATTTTACACTTTTTCGGTCACCTTGAAATATTTTGTCTTGATATTAACCGACTTTATATTGACCGTCGCGTCAAGCCCGTTGCGTAGATACCTCGTTTGTATAGATCGGACCTGTTGCACTTTAAAAACATCGCAATATGGATTCTGTTTGCAATAATTTTAGCAGTTTCACCTATTTTAGGCACTGAATATTTGTCGTTTTAAAGCTCAGCTTGAAATGTTTTAGTTTGTCGTTTCTGTTCAAATCGATCATCTTTTAGCATTATTTTCGATCACATTAGCTCACCGAAGTGGTTCTGCGCACGCTCCGCTGTTGAAATAGGTACTCTTTTGCGATATTTTAAAAGATACATCCCATACAAAGTTAGTCGAATTTTACACTTTTTCGGTCACCTTGAAATATTTTGTCTTGATATTAACCGACTTTATATTGACCGTCGCGTCAAGCCCGTTGCGAAGACACCTCGTTTGTGTAGATCGGACCTGTTGCACTTTAAAAACATCGCAATATGGATTCTGTTTGCAATAATTTTAACGTTTTCATCTACTTTAGACACTGAATATTTGTCGTTTTGAAGCTCAGTTTGAAATGTTTTAGTTTGTCATTTCTGTTCAAATCGATCATCTTTTAGCATACTTTTCGAACATATTAGCTCACTGGAGTGTTTGTGCGCACGCTCCGCTGTTCAAGTAGGTACTCTTTTGCGATATTTTAAAAGATACATCCCATACAAAGTTAGTCGAATTTTACACATTTCCGGTCACCGTGAAATATTTTGTCTTGTTATTAACCGACATTATATTGACCGTCGCGTCGAGCCCGTTGCGTAAACACCTCGTTTGTGTAGATCGGACCTGTTGCACTTCAAAAACATCGCAATATGGATTCTGTTTGCAATAATTTTAGCGTTTTCACCTACTTTAGACACTGAATATTTGTCGTTTTGAAGCTCAGTTTGAAATGTTTTAGTTTGTCATTTCTGTTCAAATCGATCATCTTTTAGCATACTTTTCGAACATATTAGCTCACTGGAGTGTTTGTGCACACGCTCCGCTGTTCTAGTAGGTACTCTTTTGCGATATTTTAAAAGATACATCCCATACAAAGTTAGTCGAATTTTACACTTTTTCGGTTACCGTGAAATATTTTGTCTTGATATAAACCGACTTTATATTGACCGTCGCGTCGAGCCCGTTGCGTAGACACCTCGTTTGTGTAGATCGGACCTGTTGCACTTAAAAACATCGCAATATGGATTCTGTTTGCAATAATTTTAGCGGTTTCACCTATTTTAGGCACTGAATATTTGTCGTTTTAAAGCTCAGCTTGAAATGTTTTAGTTTGTCGTTTCTGTTCAAATCGATCATCTTTTAGCATTATTTTCGATCACATTAGCTCACCGAAGTGGTTCTGCGCACGCTCCGCTGTTGAAATAGGTACTCTTTTGCGATATTTTAAAAGATACATCCCATACAAAGTTAGTCGAATTTTACACTTTTTCGGTCACCTTGAAATATTTTGTCTTGATATTAACCGACTTTATATTGACCGTCGCGTCAAGCCCGTTGCGTAGACACCTCGTTTGTGTAGATCGGACCTGTTGCACTTCAAAATCATCGCAATATGGATTCTGTTTGCAATAATTTTAGCGTTTTCACCTACTTTAGACACTGAATATTTGTCGTTTTAAAGCTCAGCTTGAAATGTTTTGGTTTGTCGTTTCTGTTCAAATCGATCGTCTTTTAGCATACTTTTCGATCATATTAGCTCACCGAAGTGGTTCTGCGCACGCTCTGCTGTTCTAGAAGGTACTCTTTTGCGATATTTTCAAAGATACATCCCATACAAAGTTTGTCGAATTTTACACTTTTTCGGTCACCGTGAAATATTTGTCTTGATATTAACCGACTTTATATTGACCGTCGCGTCGAGCCCGTTGCGTAGTTACCTCGTTTGTGTAGATCGGACCTGTTGCACTTCAAAAACATCGCAATATGGATTCTGTTTGCAATAATTTAAGCGGTTTCACCTACTTTAGGCACTGAATATTTGTCGTTTTAAAGCTTAGTTTGAAATGCTTATGTTTGTAGTTTCTGTTCAAATTGGTCATCTTTTAGCATACTTTTCGATTATATTAGCTCACCAGAGTGTTTGTGCGCACGCTCCGCTGTTGAAGTAGGTACTCTCTGCGTTATTTTAAAAGATACATCCCATTCAAAGTTAGTCGAATTTTACACTTTTTCGGTCACCGTGAAATATTTTGTCTTGATATTAACCGACTTTATATTGACCTTCGCGTCGAACCCGTTGCGTAGACACCTCGTTTGTGTAGATCGGACCTGTTGCACTTCAAAAACATCGCAATATGGATTCTGTTTGCAATAATTTTAGCAGTTTCACCTATTTTAGGCACTGAATATTTGTCGTTTTAAAGCTCAGCTTGAAATGTTTTAGTTTGTCGTTTCTGTTCAAATCGATCATCTTTTAGCATTATTTTCGATCACATTAGCTCACCGAAGTGGTTCTGCGCACGCTCCGCTGTTGAAATAGGTACTCTTTTGCGATATTTTAAAAGATACATCCCATACAAAGTTAGTCGAATTTTACACTTTTTCGGTCACCTTGAAATATTTTGTCTTGATATTAACCGACTTTATATTGACCGTCGCGTCAAGCCCGTTGCGAAGACACATCGTTTGTGTAGATCGGACCTGTTGCACTTTAAAAACATCGCAATATGGATTCTGTTTGCAATAATTTTAACGTTTTCATCTACTTTAGACACTGAATATTTGTCGTTTTGAAGCTCAGTTTGAAATGTTTTAGTTTGTCATTTCTGTTCAAATCGATCATCTTTTAGCATACTTTTCGAACATATTAGCTCACTGGAGTGTTTGTGCGCACGCTCCGCTGTTCTAGTAGGTACTCTTTTGCGATATTTTAAAAGATACATCCCATACAAAGTTAGTCGAATTTTACACATTTCCGGTCACCGTGAAATATTTTGTCTTGTTATTAACCGACATTATATTGACCGTCGCGTCGAGCCCGTTGCGTAAACACCTCGTTTGTGTAGATCGGACCTGTTGCACTTCAAAAACATCGCAATATGGATTCTGTTTCCAATAGTTTTAGCCTTTTTACCTACTTTAGACACTGATTATGTGTCGTTTTAAAGCTCAGTTTGAAATATTTTAGTTTGTCGTTTCTGTTCAAATCGATCATCTTTTAGCATACTTTTCGATCATATTAGCTCACCGAAGTGGTTCTGCGCACGCTCCGCTGTTCTAGTAGGTACTCTTTTGCGATATTTTAAAAGATACATGCCATACAATGTTAGTCGAATTTTACACTTTTTCGGTCACCGTGAAATATTTTGTCTTGATTTTATCCGACTTTATATTGACCGTCGCATCAAGCTCGTTGCGTAGACACTTCGTTTGGTTAAACCGGACCTGTAGCATTTCAAAAACATAGCAATATGGATTGTGTTTGGAATAATTTTAGCGTTTTCACCTACTTTAGACCTTGAATATTTGTCGTTTTGAAGCTCAGTTTGAAATGTTTTAGTTTGTCATTTCTGTTCAAATCGATCATCTTTTAGCATACTTTTCGAACATATTAGCTCACCGGAGTGTTTGTGCGCACGCTACGCTATTCTAGTAGGTACTCTTTTGCGATATTTTAAAAGATACATCCCATACAAAGTTAGTCGAATTTTACACTTTTTCGGTCACCGCGAAATATTTTGTCTCGATATTAACCGACTTTATATTCACCGTCACGTCGAGGCCGTTGCGTAGACACCTCGTTTGTGTAGATCGGACCTGTAACACTTCAAAAACATCGCAATATGGATTCTGTTTGCAATAATTTTAGCGTTTTCACCTACTTTAGACACTGAATATGTGTCGTTTTCAAGCTTAGTTTGAAATGTTTTAGTTTGTCGTTTCTGTTCGTATCGATCATCTTTTAGCATACTTTTCGATCTTATTAGCTCATTAGAGTGTTTGTGCGCACGTTTCGCTGTTGAAATAGGTTTTTTCTGCGTTATTTTAAAAGATACATGCCATACAATGTTAGTCGAATTTTACACTTTTTCGGTCACCGTGAAATATTTTGTCTTGATTTTAACCGACTTGATATTGACCGTCGCATCAAGCTCGTTGCGTAGACACTTCGTTTAGTTAAACCGGACCTGTAGCATTTCAAAAACATCGCAATATGGATTGTGTTTGGAATAATTTTAGCGTTTTCACCTACTTTAGACCTTGAATATTTGTCGTTTTGAAGCTCAGTTTGAAATGTTTTAGTTTGTCATTTCTGTTCAAATCGATCATCTTTTAGCATACTTTTCGAACATATTAGCTCACCGGAGTGTTTGTGCGCACGCTACGCTATTCTAAAAGGTACTCTTTTGCGATATTTTAAAAGATACATCCCATACAAAGTTAGTCGAATTTTACACTTTTTCGGTCACCGCGAAATATTTTGTCTCGATATTAACCGACTTTATATTCACCGTCGCGTCGAGGCCGTTGCGTAGACACCTCGTTTGTGTAGATCGGACCTGTTGCATTTCAAAAACATCGCAATATGCATTCTGTTTGCAATAATTTTAGCGTTTTCACCTACTTTAGACCTTGAATATTTGTCGTTTTGAAGCTCAGTTTGAAATGTTTTAGTTTGTCATTTCTGTTCAAATCGATCATCTTTTAGCATACTTTTCGAACATATTAGCTCACCGGAGTGTTTGTGCGCACGCTACGCTATTCTAGTAGGTACTCTTTTGCGATATTTTAAAAGATACATCCCATACAAAGTTAGTCGAATTTTACACTTTTTCGGTCACCGCGAAATATTTTGTCTCGATATTAACCGACTTTATATTCACCGTCGCGTCGAGGCCGTTGCGTAGACACCTCGTTTGTGTAGATCGGACCTGTAACACTTCAAAAACATCGCAATATGGATTCTGTTTGCAATAATTTTAGCGTTTTCACCTACTTTAGACACTGAATATGTGTCGTTTTCAAGCTTAGTTTGAAATGTTTTAGTTTGTCGTTTCTGTTCGTATCGATCATCTTTTAGCATACTTTTCGATCTTATTAGCTCATTAGAGTGTTTGTGCGCACGTTTCGCTGTTGAAATAGGTTTTTTCTGCGTTATTTTAAAAGATACATGCCATACAATGTTAGTCGAATTTTACACTTTTTCGGTCACCGTGAAATATTTTGTCTTGATTTTAACCGACTTTATATTGACCGTCGCATCAAGCTCGTTGCGTAGACACTTCGTTTAGTTAAACCGGACCTGTAGCATTTCAAAAACATCGCAATATGGATTGTGTTTGGAATAATTTTAGCGTTTTCACCTACTTTAGACCTTGAATATTTGTCGTTTTGAAGCTCAGTTTGAAATGTTTTAGTTTGTCATTTCTGTTCAAATCGATCATCTTTTAGCATACTTTTCGAACATATTAGCTCACCGGAGTGTTTGTGCGCACGCTACGCTATTCTAAAAGGTACTCTTTTGCGATATTTTAAAAGATACATCCCATACAAAGTTAGTCGAATTTTACACTTTTTCGGTCACCGCGAAATATTTTGTCTCGATATTAACCGACTTTATATTCACCGTCGCGTCGAGGCCGTTGCGTAGACACCTCGTTTGTGTAGATCGGACCTGTTGCATTTCAAAAACATCGCAATATGCATTCTGTTTGCAATAATTTTAGCGTTTTCACCTTCTTTAGACACTGAATATGTGTCGTTTTAAAGCTCAGTTTGAAATGTTTTAGTTTGTCGTTTCTGTTCAAATCGATCATCTTTTACTATACTTTTCGATCACATTAGCTCACCGAAGTGTTTGTGCGTACGCTCCGCTGTTGAAAAAGTTACTCTCCTTTGTTATTTTAAAAGATACATCCCATACAAAGTTAGTCGAATTTTACACTTTTTCGGTCACTGTGAAATATTTTGTCTTGATATAAACCGACTTTATATTGACCGTCGCGTCGAGGCCGTTGCGTAAACACCTCGTTTGTGGAGATCGGACCTGTTGCACTTCAAAAACATCGCAATATGGATTCTGTTTGCAATAATTTTAGCGTTTTCACCTACTTTAGTCACTAAATATTTGTCGTTTTAAAACTCAGTTTGAAATGTTTTAGTTTGTCGTTTCTGTTCAATTTGATCATCTTTTAGCATACTTTTCGATCACATTAGCTCACCGGAGTATTTGTGCGCACGCTCTTCTGTTGAAAAAGTTACTCTCCTTTGTTATTTTAAAAGATACATCCCATGCAAAGTTAGTCGAATTTTACACTTTTTCGGTTACCGTGAAATATTTTGTCTTGATATAAACCGACTTTATATTGACCGTCGCGTCAAGCCCGTTGCGTAGACACCTCGTTTGTGTAGATCGGACCTGTTGCACTTCAAAAACATTGCAATATGGATTCTGTTTGCAATAATTTTAGCGTTTTCACCTACTTTAGACACTGAATATTTGTCGTTTTGAAGCTCAGTTTGAAATGTTTTAGTTTGTCGTTTCTGTTCAAATCGATCATCTTTTAGCATATTTTTCGATCACATTAGCTCACCGAAGTGGTTCTGCGCACGGACCGCTGTTATTAAATGTACTCTTTTGCGATATTTTAAAAGATACATCCCATACAAAGTTAGTCGAATTTTACACTTTTTCGGTAACCGTGAAATATTTTGTCTTGATATTAACCGACTTTATATTGACCGTCGCATCGAGCTTGTTAAGTAGACACCTCGTTTGTATAGATTGGACCTGTTGCACTTTAAAAACATTGCAATATGGATTCTGTTTGAATTAATTATAGCGTTTTCACCTACTTTAGACCTTGAATATTTGTCGTTTTGAAGCTCAGTTTGAAATGTTTTAGTTTGTCATTTCTGTTCAAATCGATCATCTTTTAGCATACTTTTCGAACATATTAGCTCACCGGAGTGTTTGTGCGCACGCTACGCTATTCTAAAAGGTACTCTTTTGCGATATTTTAAAAGATACATCCCATACAAAGTTAGTCGAATTTTACACTTTTTCGGTCACCGCGAAATATTTTGTCTCGATATTAACCGACTTTATATTCACCGTCGCGTCGAGGCCGTTGCGTAGACACCTCGTTTGTGTAGATCGGACCTGTTGCATTTCAAAAACATCGCAATATGCATTCTGTTTGCAATAATTTTAGCGTTTTCACCTTCTTTAGACACTGAATATGTGTCGTTTTAAAGCTCAGTTTGAAATGTTTTAGTTTGTCGTTTCTGTTCAAATCGATCATCTTTTACTATACTTTTCGATCACATTAGCTCACCGAAGTGTTTGTGCGTACGCTCCGCTGTTGAAAAAGTTACTCTCCTTTGTTATTTTAAAAGATACATCCCATACAAAGTTAGTCGAATTTTACACTTTTTCGGTCACTGTGAAATATTTTGTCTTGATATAAACCGACTTTATATTGACCGTCGCGTCGAAGCCGTTGCGTAAACACCTCGTTTGTGGAGATCGGACCTGTTGCACTTCAAAAACATCGCAATATGGATTCTGTTTGCAATAATTTTAGCGTTTTCACCTACTTTAGTCACTAAATATTTGTCGTTTTAAAACTCAGTTTGAAATGTTTTAGTTTGTCGTTTCTGTTCAATTTGATCATCTTTTAGCATACTTTTCGATCACATTAGCTCACCGGAGTATTTGTGCGCACGCTCTTCTGTTGAAAAAGTTACTCTCCTTTGTTATTTTAAAAGATACATCCCATACAAAGTTAGTCGAATTTTACACTTTTTCGGTCACTGTGAAATATTTTGTCTTGATATAAACCGACTTTATATTGACCGTCGCGTCGAGGCCGTTGCGTAAACACCTCGTTTGTGGAGATCGGACCTGTTGCACTTCAAAAACATCGCAATATGGATTCTGTTTGCAATAATTTTAGCGTTTTCACCTACTTTAGTCACTAAATATTTGTCGTTTTAAAACTCAGTTTGAAATGTTTTAGTTTGTCGTTTCTGTTCAATTTGATCATCTTTTAGCATACTTTTCGATCACATTAGCTCACCGGAGTATTTGTGCGCACGCTCTTCTGTTGAAAAAGTTACTCTCCTTTGTTATTTTAAAAGATACATCCCATGCAAAGTTAGTCGAATTTTACACTTTTTCGGTTACCGTGAAATATTTTGTCTTGATATAAACCGACTTTATATTGACCGTCGCGTCAAGCCCGTTGCGTAGACACCTCGTTTGTGTAGATCGGACCTGTTGCACTTCAAAAACATTGCAATATGGATTCTGTTTGCAATAATTTTAGCGTTTTCACCTACTTTAGACACTGAATATTTGTCGTTTTGAAGCTCAGTTTGAAATGTTTTAGTTTGTCGTTTCTGTTCAAATCGATCATCTTTTAGCATATTTTTCGATCACATTAGCTCACCGAAGTGGTTCTGCGCACGGACCGCTGTTATTAAATGTACTCTTTTGCGATATTTTAAAAGATACATCCCATACAAAGTTAGTCGAATTTTACACTTTTTCGGTAACCGTGAAATATTTTGTCTTGATATTAACCGACTTTATATTGACCGTCGCATCGAGCTTGTTAAGTAGACACCTCGTTTGTATAGATTGGACCTGTTGCACTTTAAAAACATTGCAATATGGATTCTGTTTGAATTAATTATAGCGTTTTCACCTACTTTAGACACTGAATATTTGTCGTTTTGAAGCTCAGTTTCAAATGATTTAGTTTGTCGTTTCTGTTCAAATCGATTATCTTTTAGCATACTTTTCGATCATTTTAGCTCACCGAAGTGTTTGTGCGCTGGCTCCGCTGTTGAAGTAGGTATTTTCTGCGTTATTTTAAAAAATACATGCCATAAAATGTTAGTCGAATTTGACACTTTTTCGGTCACCGCGAAATATTTTGTCTTGATATTAACCGACTTTATATTGACCGTCGCGTCGAGCCCGTTGCGTAGACACCTCGTTTGTGTAGATCGGACCTGTTGCACTTCAAAAACATCGCAATATGGATTCTGTTTGCAATAATGTTAGCGTTTTCACCTACTTTAATCACTGAATATTTGTCGTTTTAAAGCTCAGTTTGAAATGTTTTAGTTTGTCGTTTCTGTTCAAATCGATCATCTTTTAGCATACTTTTCGATCACATTAGCTCACTGAAGTGGTTCTGCGCGCGCTCCGCTGTTGGAGTTGGAACTCTCTTGCGTTATTTTAAAAGATACATGCCATACTATGTAAGTCGAATTTTACACTTTTTTGGTCACCGTGAAATATTTTATCTTGATATTAACCGACTTTATATTGACCGTCGCGTCGAGCCCGTTGCGTAGAGACCTCGTTTGTGTAGATCGGACCTGTTGCACTTCAAAAACATCGCAATATGGATTCTGTTTCCAATAGTTTTAGCCTTTTTACCTACTTGAGACACTGATTATGTGTCGTTTTAAAGCTCAGTTTGAAATATTTTAGTTTGTCGTTTCTGTTCAAACCGATCATCTTTTAGCATACTTTTCGATCATATTAGCTCACCGAAGTGGTTCTGCGCACGCTCCGCTGTTCTAGTAGGTACTCTTTTGCGATATTTTAAAAGATACATGCCATACAATGTTAGTCGAATTTTACACTTTTTCGGTCACCGTGAAATATTTTGTCTTGATTTTAACCGACTTTATATTGACCGTCGCATCAAGCTCGTTGCGTAGACACTTCGTTTGGTTAAACCGGACCTGTAGCATTTCAAAAACATAGCATTATGGATTATGTTTGGAATAATTTTAGCGTTTTCACCTACTTTAGACCTTGAATATTTGTCGTTTTGAAGCTCAGTTTGAAATGTTTTAGTTTGTCATTTCTGTTCAAATCGATCATCTTTTAGCATACTTTTCGATCATATTAGCTCACCGAAGTGGTTCTGCGCACGCTCCGCTGTTCTAGTAGGTACTCTTTTGCGATATTTTAAAACATACATCCCATACAAAGTTAGTCGAATTTTACACTTTTTCGGTCACCGCGAAATATTTTGTCTCGATATTAACCTATTTTATATTGACCGTCGCATCAAGCTCGTTGCGTAGACACTTCGTTTGGTTAAACCGGACCTGTAGCATTTCAAAAACATCGCAATATGCATTCTGTTTGGAATAATTTTATCGTTTTCACCTACTTTAGACACTGAATATTTGTCGTTTTGAAGCTCAGTTTGAAATGTTTTAGTTTGTCATTTCTGTTTAAATCGATCATCTTTTAGCATACTTGTCGAACATATTAGCTCACCGGAGTGTTTGTGCGCACGCTACACTATTCTAGTAGGTACTCTTTTGCGATATTTTAAAAGATACATCCCATACAAAGTTAGTCGAATTTTACACTTTTTCGGTCACCGCGAAATATTTTGTCTCGATATTAACCGACTTTATATTCACCGTCGCGTCGAGGCCGTTGCGTAGACACCTCGTTTGTGTAGATCGGACCTGTAACACTTAAAAAACATCGCAATATGGATTCAGTTTGCAATAATTTTAGCGTTTTCACCTACTTTAGACACTGAATATGTGTCGTTTTAAAGCTTAGTTTGAAATGTTTTAGTTTGTCGTTTCTGTTCGTATCGATCATCTTTTAGCATACTTTTCGATCTTATTAGCTCATTAGAGTGTTTGTGCGCACGTTTCGCTGTTGAAATAGGTTTTTTCTGCGTTATTTTAAAAGATACATGCCATACAATGTTCGTCGAATTTTACACTTTTTCGGTCACCGTGAAATATTTTGTCTTGATATTAACCGACTTTATATTGACCGTCGCATCAAGCTCGTTGCGTAGACACCTCGTTTGTGTAGATCGGACTTGTTGCACTTCAAAAACATCGCAAAATGGATTCTGTTTGCAATAATTTAAGCGTTTTCACCTGCTTTAGACACTGAATATTTGTCGTTTTAAAGCTTAGTTTGAAATGTTTTAGTTTGTCGTATCTGTTCGGATCGATCACCTTTTAGCATACTTTTCGATCTTATTAGCTCACCAGAGTGTTTGTGCGCACGCTTAACTGTTGAAATAGGTTTTCTCTGCGTTATTTAAAAAAACAAAACATACAATTTTAGTCGAATTTTACACTTTTTCGGTCACCGTGAAATATTTTGTCTTGATATTAACCGACTTTATATTGACCGTCGCGTCGAGCCCGTTGCGTAGACACCTCGTTTGTATAGATCAGACCTGTTGCACTTAAAAACATCGCAATATGGATTCTGTTTGCAATAATTTTAGCGTTTTCACCTACTTTAGACACTGAATATTTGTCGTTTTGAAGCTCAGTTTGAAATGTTTTAGTTTGTCGTTTCTCTTCAAATCGATCATCTTTTTTCATACTTTTCGATCACATTAGCTCACCGGAGTATTGTGCGCACGCTTCTCTGTTGATGTAGGTACTCTCCTGCGTTATTTTAAAAGATACATGCCATACAATGTTAGTCGAATTTTACACTTTTTCGGTCACCGTGAAATATTTCGTCTTGATATTAACCGACTTTATATTGACCGTCGCGTCGAGGCCGTTGCGTAGACACCTCGTTTGTGTAGACCGGACCTGTGGCATTTCAAAAACATCGCAATATGGATTCTGTTTGCAATAATTTTAGCGTTTTTACTTATTTAGACACTGAATATTTGTCGTTTTGAAGCTCAGTTTGAAATGTTTTAGTTTGTCGTTTCTGTTCAAATCGATCATCTTTTAGCATACTTTTCGATCACATTAGCTCACCGAAGTGTTTGTGCGCACGCTCCGCTGTTGAAGTAGGTACTCTCCTGCGTTATTTTAAAAGATACATGCCATACAATGTTCGTAGAATTTTACACTTTTTCGGTTACCGTGAAATATTTTGTCTTGATATAATCCGACTTTATATTGACCGTCGCGTCAAGTCCGTTGCTTAGACACCACGTTTGTGTAGATTGGACCTGTTGCACTTCAAAAACATCGCAATGTGAATTCTTTTTGCAATAATTTTTGCGTTTTCACCTACTTTAGACACTGAATATTTGTCGTTTTAAAGCTCAGTTTGAAATATTTTAGTTTGTCGTTTCTGTTCAAATCGATCATCTTTTAGCATACTTTTCGATCACATTAGCTCATCGAAGTGGTTCTGCGCACGCTCCGCTGTTAAAGTAGGTACTCTCTGCGTTATTTTAAAAGATACATGCTATAAAAAGTTAGTCGAATTTTACACTTTTTCGGTCACTGTGAAATATTTTGTCTTGATATTAACCGACTTTATATTGACCGTCGCGTCAAGCCCGTTGCGTAGATACCTCGTTTGTATAGATCGGACCTGTTGCACTTTAAAAACATCGCAATATGGATTCTGTTTGCAATAATTTTAGCAGTTTCACCTATTTTAGGCACTGAATATTTGTCGTTTTAAAGCTCAGCTTGAAATGTTTTAGTTTGTCGTTTCTGTTCAAATCGATCATCTTTTAGCATTATTTTCGATCACATTAGCTCACCGAAGTGGTTCTGCGCACGCTCCGCTGTTGAAATAGGTACTCTTTTGCGATATTTTAAAAGATACATCCCATACAAAGTTAGTCGAATTTTACACTTTTTCGGTCACCTTGAAATATTTTGTCTTGATATTAACCGACTTTATATTGACCGTCGCGTCAAGCCCGTTGCGAAGACACCTCGTTTGTGTAGATCGGACCTGTTGCACTTTAAAAACATCGCAATATGGATTCTGTTTGCAATAATTTTAACGTTTTCATCTACTTTAGACACTGAATATTTGTCGTTTTGAAGCTCAGTTTGAAATGTTTTAGTTTGTCATTTCTGTTCAAATCGATCATCTTTTAGCATACTTTTCGAACATATTAGCTCACTGGAGTGTTTGTGCGCACGCTCCGCTGTTCTAGTAGGTACTCTTTTGCGATATTTTAAAAGATACATCCCATACAAAGTTAGTCGAATTTTACACTTTTCCGGTCACCGTGAAATATTTTGTCTTGTTATTAACCGACATTATATTGACCGTCGCGTCGAGCCCGTTGCGTAAACACCTCGTTTGTGTAGATCGGACCTGTTGCACTTCAAAAACATCGCAATATGGATTCTGTTTGCAATAATTTTAGCGTTTTCACCTACTTTAGACACTGAATATTTGTCGTTTTGAAGCTCAGTTTGAAATGTTTTAGTTTGTCGTTTCTGTTCAAATCGATCGTCTTTTAGCATACTTTTCGATCATATTAGCTCACCGAAGTGGTTCTGCGCACGCTCTGCTGTTCTAAAAGGTACTCTTTTGCGATAGTTTAAAAGATACATCCCATACAAAGTTTGTCGAATTTTACACTTTTTCGGTCACCGTGAAATATTTTTTCTTGATATTAACCGACTTTATATTGACCGTCGCGTCGAGCCCGTTGCGTAGACACCTCGTTTGTGTAGATTGGACCTGTTGCACTTTAAAAACATCGCAATATGGATTCTTTTTGCAATAATTTTAGCGTGTTCACCTACTTTAGGCACTGAATATTTGTCGTTTTAAAGCTTAGTTTGAAATGTTTTAGTTTGTCGTTTCTGTTCATATTGATCATCTTTAAGCGTACTTTTCGATTATATGAGCTCACTGGAGTGTTTGTGCGCACGCTCCGCTGTTGAAGTAGGTACTCTCCGCGTTATTTTAAAAGATACATGCCATACAATGATAGTTGAATTTCACACTTTTTCGGTCACCTTGAAATATTTTGTCTTGATATTAACCGACTTTATATTGACCGTCGCGTCGAGCCCGTTGCGTAGACACCTCGTTTGTGTAGATCGGACCTGTTTCACTTCAAAAACATCGCAATATGGATTCTGTTTGCAATAATTTTAGCGTTTTCACCTACTTTAGACACTGAACATTTGTCGTTTTGAAGCTCAGTTTGAAATGTTTTAGTTTGTCGTTTCTGTTCAAATCGATCATCTTTAAGCATACTTTTCGATCATATTAGCTCACCAGAGTGTTTGTGCGCACGCTCCGCTGTTGAAATAAGTACTCTTCTGCGTTATTAAAAAAAGATACATCTCATACAAAGGTAGTCGAATTTTACACTTTTCCGGTCACCGTGAAATATTTTGTCTTGTTATTAACCGACTTTATATTGACCGTCGCATCGAGCCCGTTGCGTAGACACCTCGTTTGTGTAGATCGGACCTGTTTCACTTCAAAAACATCGCAATTTGGATTCTGTTTGCAATAATTTTAGCGTTTTCACCTACTTTAGACACTGAATATTTGTCGTTTTGAAGCTCAGTTTAAAATGTTTTAGTTTGTCGTTTCTGTTCAAATCGATCGTCGTTTAGCATACTTTTGAATCATATTAGCTCACCACAGTGTTTGTGCGCACGCTCTGCTATTCTAGAAGATACTATTTTGCGATATTTTAAAAGATACCTCCCATACAAAGTTAGTCGAATTTTACACTTTTTCAGTCACCGTGAAATATTTTGTCTTGATATTAACCGACTTTATATTGACCGTCGCGTCGAGCCCGTTGCATAGACACCTCGTTTGTGTAGATCGGACTTGTTGCACTTCAAAAACATCGCAATATGGATTCTGTTTGCAATAATTTTAGCGTTTTCACCTACTTTAGACACTAAACATTTTTCGTTTTGAAGCTCAGTTTGAAATGTTTTAGTTTGTCGTTTCTGTTCAAATCGATCATCTTTTAGCATACTTTTCGATCATATTAGCTCACCACAGTGTTTGTACGCACGCTCTGCTGTTCTAGAAGGTACTCTTTTGCGATATTTTAAAAGATACATCCCATACAAAGTTAGTCGAATTTTACACTTTTTCGGTCACCTTGAAATATTTTCTCTTGATATTAACCGACTTTATATTGACCGTCGCGTCAAGCCCGTTGCGTAGACACCTCGTTTGTGTAGATCGGACCTGTTGCACTTTAAAAACATTGCAATATGGATTCTGTTTGCAATAATTTTAGCGTTTTCACCTACTTAGACACTGAATATTTGTTGTTTTGAAGCTCAGTTTGAAATGTTTTAGTTTGTCATTTCTGTTCAAATCGATCATCTTTTAGCATATTTTTCGAACATATTAGCTCACCGGAGTGTTTGTGCGCACGCTCCGCTGTTCTAGTAGGTACTCTTTTGCGATATTTTAAAAGATACATCCCATACAAATTAGTCGAATTTTACACTTTTTCAGTCACCGTGAAATATTTTGTCTTGATATTAACCGACTTTATATTGACCGTCGCGTCGAGGCCGTTGCGTAGATACCTCGTTTGTGTAGATCGGACCTGTTGCACTTTAAAAACATCGCAATATGGATTCTGTTTGCAATAATTTTAGCGTTTTCACCTACTTTAGACACTGAATATTTGTCGTTTTAAAGCTCAGCTTGAAATGTTTTAGTTTGTCGTTTCTGTTCAAATCGATCATCTTTTAGCATTATTTTCGATCACATTAGCTCACCGAAGTGGTTCTGCGCACGCTCCGCTGTTGAAATAGGTACTCTTTTACGATATTTTAAAAGATACATCCCATACAAAGTTAGTCGAATTTTACACTTTTTCGGTCACCTTGAAATATTTTGTCTTGATATTAACCGACTTTATATTGACCGTCGCGTCAAGCCCGTTGCGTAGACACCTCGTTTGTGTAGATCGGACCTGTTGCACTTCAAAATCATCGCAATATGGATTCTGTTTGCAATAATTTTAGCGTTTTCACCTACTTTAGACACTGAATATTTGTCGTTTTGAAGCTCAGTTTGAAATGATTTAGTTTGTCATTTCTGTTCAAATCGATCATCTTTTAGCATACTTTTCGACCACATTAGCTCACCAGAGTGTTAGTGCGCACGCTCCGCTGTTGAAATAGGTACTCTTTTGCAATATTTTAAAAGATACATCCCATACAAAGTTAGTCGAATTTTACACTTTTTCGGTTACCGTGAAATATTTTGTCTTGATATAAATCGACTTTATATTGACCGTCGCGTCGAGCCCGTTGCGTAGACACCTCGTTTGTGTAGATCGGACCTGTTGCACTTCAAAATCATCGGAATATGGATTCTGTTTGCAATAATTTTAGCGTTTTCACCTACTTTAGGCACTGAATATTTGTCGTTTTAAAGCTCAGCTTGAAATGTTTTAGTTTGTCGTTTCTGTTCAAATCGATCATCTTTTAGCATTATTTTCGATCACATTAGCTCACCGAAGTGGTTCTGCGCACGCTCCGCTGTTGAAATAGGTACTCTTTTGCGATATTTTAAAAGATACATCCCATACAAAGTTAGTCGAATTTTACACTTTTTCGGTCACCGTGAAATATTTTGTCTTGATATTAACCGACTTTATATTGACCGTCGCGTCAAGCCCGTTGCGTAGACACCTCGTTTGTGTAGATCGGACCTGTTGCACTTTAAAAACATCGCAATATGGATTCTGTTTGCAATAATTTTAGCGTTTTCACCTACTTTAGACACTGAATATTTGTCGTTTTGAAGTTCAGTTTGAAATGTTTTAGTTTGTCGTTTCTGTTCAAATCGATCGTCTTTTAGCATACTTTTCGATCATATTAGCTCACCGGAGTGTTTGTGCGCACGCTCTGCTGTTGAAATAGGTACTCTTTTGCGATATTTTAAAAGATACATCCCATACAAAGTTTGTCGAATTTTACACTTTTTCGGTCACCGTGAAATATTTTGTCTTGATATTAACCGACTTTATATTGACCGTCGCGTCGAGCCCGTTGCGTAGACACCTCGTTTGTGTAGATCGGACCTGTTGCACTTCAAAAACATCGCAATATGGATTCTGTTTGCAATAATTTTAGCGGTTTCACCTACTTTAGGCACTGAATATTTGTCGTTTTAAAGCTTAGTTTGAAATGCTTTAGTTTGTAGTTTCTGTTCAAATTGATCATCTTTTAGCATACTTTTCGATCACATTAGCTCACCACAGTGTTTGTGCGCACTCTCCGCTGTTGAAATAAGTACTCTCCTGCGTTATTTAAAAAAGATACATCTCATACAAAGTTAGTCGAATTTTACACTTTTCCGGTCACCGTGAAATATTTTGTCTTGTTATTAACCGACTTTATATTGACCGTCGCGTCGAGCCCGTTGCGTAGACACCTCGTTTGTGTAGATCGGACCTGTTGCACTTCAAAAACATCGCAATATGGATTCTGTTTGCAATAATTTTAGCGTTTTCACCTACTTTAGGCACTGAATATTTGTCGTTTTAAAGCTTAGTTTGAAATGTTTTAGTTTGTCGTTTCTGTTCAAATCGATCATCTTTTAGCATACTTTTCGATCACATTAGCTCACCGAAGTGGTTTTTTCGCACGCTCCGCTGTTCTAGTAGGTACTCTTTTGCGATATTTTAAAAGATACATCCCATACAAAGTTAGTCGAATTTTACACTTTTTCGGTAACCGTGAAATATTTTGTCTTGATATTAACCGACTTTATATTGACCGTCGCGTCAAGCCCGTTGCGTAGACACCTCGTTTGTATAGATCGGACCTGTTGCACTTTAAAAACATCGCAATATGGATTCTGTTTGCAATAATTTTAGCGTTTTCACCTACTTTAGACACTGAATATTTGTCGTTTTAAAGCTCAGCTTGAAATGTTTTAGTTTGTCGTTTCTGTTCAAATCGATCATCTTTTAGCATTATTTTCGATCACATTAGCTCACCAGAGTGTTTGTGCGCACGCTCCGCTGTTGAAGTAGGTACTCTCTGCGTTATTTTAAAAGATACATGCCATACAATGTTAATCGAATTTTACACTTTTTCGGTCACCGTGAAATATTTTGTCTTGATATTAACCGACTTTATATTATAGCCGTTAGGTGATTGTCTGTCTGAGAAGTCTCTACCGCTTGAAATTTTTTCTCCCATTTAAGACGAAGGTTCAGCTTATGCAAACTCTTGTCATCCCTATCATAGACTACGCAGACTCTTGCTGCACTTATCTTACTGAAGCCCTTATCGACAAGCTTGAACGTCTCCTCAACAATTGCATCAGGTTCATCTTCGGCCTCCGTAAATATGACCATGTCTCCAGTTTTATAGCACAGCTTAACTGACTCCCTATCCGTCAACGGAGAGACTCTCGAATCCTTTGCATTTTACATGCTATTCTTAATAACCCCTCTTCGCCTTCTTATCTTAAAGATATGTTCCCGTTTTTATGCTGTAACGTTTAGGGCGTTAAGAAAAAGAACTACGTAGTAAGAATAAGTTTATTACAAGCTAAAGGCTACAGTAATTGTAGTGTAGACGTAGTTGGCAGAGTTGGGGGTGGGTATAGATTTACACTGAACCGATCCACGTTAAGGAAACCCAATCGTATCACTGGCCTGAGTCTGGATCTGTACTGCGGGCGGTGATGACGGTGATGATGATGATGATAAGCTCCGACAAGTAGGTCAAGCACGTGAAGGAAGATCTTCTGCCCGGGCGGAGGTCCCTGGAATATTTGAGAAAACCAGACACTTTAGAAATGTTCTGATTCACTGAGTGACGGTGACATTTCGTGCACAGCTGCGAAGCGATATACAGAACGCAGTACCATGAATACGATTAGCAAAAATAGTGATCAATGATGCGGCTTGCACAATGGGATAAATAGCTATGAGATTATTAAAATCTAGGATAGGCAAATATTATGATGATTTGATTACATTATCTAGTAGTGTAAATTAAGTTTTATTAAATTGTAAACAAAATCGAGCTTAGGCTCGCAAGCTTAATATCTAAGTACATTATTTTGGAATATTATGAAACTATAACGATGCAAGAATGGCAAAGTTAACGGCAGGATGATCGAGGTCAAGCAATGTCATGGATTTGTCAAAAGAAAATGGACGACAGTGCGCAAATAGCCAAAAGCGTTGATTAAGCAATCACATTTTGTGCATGATTAATTGTTTTAATACTGACACTGCGTAACTATCAACCGCTAAAAATTAACTACGTGATAGATTCTACAACTAATTGCATAAAATAATACAATGCAACACTTACCCAATTCGGGGATAAAGAACAGGCACTATTTATAATTGCGTGACTTAAAAATTTAGAGTAGTATTTACACCAAGTATTCAAATAATGTAAATCACAGAAAGTAGAAACGTAGGTTTCGAGTAGTAGAATAATAAAATGAGGTAAGAACGGGCGCACGTCTGTATCGTGTGCTCCCGCCAAGCGAATGTCAAGCTCCTTCACCGCTCGGCCTGCCGCCGGACCCATGCACGCGGCCGTGGCGTGATACGGTGCTACAGCCAGTATGCACTATCGGAGTTATTAAAAAGTGCCTAACGGACTACTGCATTGATTTTCAGTTTATGCAAATATTTAGTTATAGGCTTTTTGTTAACTGTCGATTTATTTATTTATATAGTTTGTTTTAAAAATAGTGTTAAGTTAGGATTAATTATTTATGTATAATAAGGTTTTCAACTAATTAGCTTTTAAGTTGTTAGTTTTGTAACGAACCGTTACATACCCCCCTTTTTTGGTTAGGATTTTTCTTAGAAAATCCGCTGCTATTTTACTGCCTTGCCTAAACTATATATAAAAATAGATGCCAGTGGGTATGGAGAAACAATTTATTTCAATAAAATTTAGAACTCTCATCATGATTCATGTTAATTTAAAATCTTTGATATGCCAATATCCTAGTTTGTTACCAGACATATCTGCGAGTTCATAGACAAGTTTAGATTTCTTTGCCGTGATGCGGCATTTTATAAACTTAGGAGCTAGTTTCTTTGAAAACCTGTTATCCTTGTCACTTTGGTAGAACGTACGCTTCCAGACGATATCACCTACATTAAATTCGACATTTTTGCGCCGAAGATTGTAATGAGTAGAATTTCGGGAATGTGCTTTTATGAGCGAAGCTTGGACTTTGTCAAAGATTTTGCGAAGATGTCCTTGGTTTTCTGCATACGCGTCGCGAGGTGAAAATACTATGTGGTCTTCTATATCAAGATCTACGTAATGCGAGCCACAAGTAACTAATTCGCGGCCAAAGACTAAAAAGGATGGTGTGAATCCTGTTACTTCATTGACGGCACCGTTCAAAGCGAATTGAATCTTAGGAATATAGGTATCCCACGAGCGGTGGTCGTTTTCAATAAAAGTAGATACGGCTGTAATGATAGTTTTATTATACCGCTCTACAGAATTCACCTGAGGTGTATATAGTGGAGTGTAATAGATGTTAGGAATATTATAGTTAGTAAAAAGGTTTTTTAATGTATTGCTGGTAAATTGTCTACCATTATCCATCAAAATAGTACTTGGTATACCGTGTACCAGAAAAATATTTTCCTCTATAATTTTGGCAATAATTTCAGCTGTAGCGCGGCGAATGGGATACAATAAGCTATATTTCGAAAAACAACAGTTAATGACTAGTAGGAATGTATTCTGCCTTCTAGTTACCGGTAAAGGTCCGACTAAATCAACACTAATCATTTGGAAGGGGCGGCAACATTCTTTTGGTCTACCCATTGTGCCGAGCGTAGTATGAGTTGGATGTTTATGAGATAAGCAAGTATCACAACCAGTCACGAATTTGGAGACATCGTGGTGCATACCTGGCCAGAAATAATTTTGGGAAATGCGTTTAAATGTTTTGAAGACTCCAAGGTGTCCGGAGGTAGGTTCGGAATGATTTTGGGCAATAATAGTTAGGCGAGATTCAAGAGGCACCACTTCTTTCCACTCAAATTCTCTAGTCAGGGGGTTAATGGAGTGAATGTACCTAAATAATTTATTATTGACTACCTTGTATTTAGGGAAGGAGTTTGGTGAGTTTAAGCAGCCGTTGAAAATTTTTAGAAACCAGGAGTCTTTTGTGTTGGTAGAATTGTTTGTCAGTCCGTCAGTCGAGTCATCAATTACAGCTATGGGAATTGCGCGTGAAAGACTATCTGGGACTACATTGTCAACACCTTTACGATGTTTTATTTCAAAGTTATAGGCAGAAAGGCGGACTCCCCAGCGTGCTAGTCTACCTGTAGGGTTATTTAAGTTTAAAAACCATTTTAGGGACGAATGGTCTGTAAAAACGGTGAATTTTAAACCATTTTCCAAGTAACAGCGCCAGTGCTCGATAGCTGTGAGGACAGCTAAAGCTTCGCGCTCAGTAGCACTATAGTTCCGTTCCTGTTTAGTGAGAGACTTGCTCATATAAGCGATAACTTTATTCTCTCCATCAAGATTCTGTGTAAGTACTGCGCCTATACCGTAATCGCTAGCATCCGTTTGGACCTCAAACGGCTTATTGTAATCGGGGCACGCTAAAATAGGTGCAGAAATCAGGTGCTGCTTTAGTTTTTGGAAGGCTTCTTCCTCTTTTTGGGTCCAAGAGTATGGAGGAGCATTCTTTCCTTGCGAAGTGAGCTTATTTAAAGGAGAAAGAAGGGTACTAAAGTTGGGAATAAATCTGCGATACCAAGATGCTGTTCCGATGAATCGTCTGACCTCTTTTTGGTTTGTAGGGGTAGGATAGTTTAATATGGCTTCCACCTTTTCAGGATCGGCATGAAGACCATTAGTATCAACAACGTAACCAAGGTACTTGAGCTGTGTTCTAAAGAATTTACTTTTTTTGAAGTTAATTGTTAGGTTTGCCATTATTAGTTTTTCGAGTACTCGATTTAAGAGGGAAATATGGTGTTCAAACGATTCTGAAACAACGATGACGTCATCAAGATAGACAAACACCTTGTGTTCAAATTCTGGTCCGTAGAATAGAGCGTCGACTAACCTTTGCTGAGTAGCTGGCGCGTTAGTTAAGCCGAATGCCATGGACTTGAACTGGAAAGTGCCACGAGAAGGAATGTAAAAGGCAGTCTTACATCTATCCTCTTCGCGGATCAAAATCTGCCAGAAACTTTTTGACAAGTCCACGCTACTCAGATATTTAGCATCTCTGAGGTTGTCTAAAATCTCTGCCATGTATGGTATACTGTACGCATCCTTTTTAGTGATGGCGTTCAGTTTTCTACTGTCAAGGCAAAGTCTAAGTTCGCCATTCTTTTTAGGCGTGAGTAGAACAGGTGAAGACCAAGGGCTTTCGCATGGCTCAACAACGTCATCTTTTAACATCTCGTCTAACTGTTCTGATAAAATACGTTGCTTTTCGGGTGACATGCGGTAGTAACGTTGACGTATGGGGGCAGCATCTCCCGTGTCAATCGTATGCGTAATCAACGATGTGCGACCTAGACCACGCTTTTCATACGATATGTCGTGAAACCGTGATATAATACTGTCAGCAGTGTCTCTTTCGCACTCTGATAGATGGTCGTATGAATATAATACAGTATGTTTATCGACAATATTAGTTGTGATACGTGGATCGCTATCTTGAGAAATTGAAATGGCTTCTAAATACTTAGGGAATAGGTTAAAGGTCCTCCAGAAGTCGATGCCTAAAATCAGATCGTAGTTTATATCCGGAACGACAAAAGCCTTTATGATGTGCGATTGGTTTTGAAACTGAAATGGAATGTAAATATAGCCAATAGAATTTAATTTTTCTCCACCAGCAGCAACAAATTGTTCAGAATTATCGTCCTTAGTGTCTTGCAGAAAAAGACCCACGCCTAATAACCTTTTGTGACAGTTGTTGCCAAGGATAGTGACACATGAACCTGTGTCGAGTAGTCCTACAAGGTTTTGACCTAAGACATCTATAGAGATATAAGGCCGGCCTTTATTCGGGGTAACAGTATCGTCGATTGAAGCAACAGGATTAGAAGAGAAAAAATTGCGTATGAAATTCAACCAGTCCTTCCATTCCTTGGCCTGGTTCCTCCAATCGGGCCTATTTAGTTTTTTGACTGGCTTATATCTCGGGGGTGGCAGTCAGGACAATCTGGATAACGCACGTCCTTTTTGCCGCATTTAAAACAAATCAAAAACCGATCCTGTCTACATTCAGAAAGTGAATGGCTGTTTGATCTACATCTAGGACAGTAAGGTTTAGAGTTAGATGGTTCAGCAGCAAGGGCAGATACACTAACTTTATTTTGATTATTAGAATAATATGTATTTGACTTGAAATTTTCATTATATTTGTACTGTTTTTCATTGAGTTTGCTATTCTGTTGTCCTTGTTGATTAAATTTATTTTTATTATAATTGTAGCCAGAATTGTATTTGTAAGAGAATTCTGGGGCTAATGTGCTAGAACTAGCCTTTAGTGGTTCTTGGAATTGTGAAAACCTAGCTGTCACTGATTCGTAATTACGACACACGGTTTTTAACTCATCGATAGATTGTATAGTAGGTGAGGCAGCTAATGTGTTTGCGTAACAAGGGCGAATATTATGCATGATGATTTCTAGTTTTTGGTCATCGGATATTGGTTTATTTAGGCGGGAGAACATACCGTGCATAACTGATAGGTAGATGGTATTATTCTCCTGTTCGCCCTGAGTTCGTGATCGAATTTCAGACATGAATCGGTAGTCGTAATCAGGGCTAGAGAAATCATCTTTTAGTAAGGTGCAAAGTTCGTTCCAAGTCCTAACCTTCTCTTTATTGTAACGGTACCAGTGCAAGGCATCGTCAACAAATATCTCGTACGCCAAGGAAAGTATTTTGTCATGGGATATACCCCTAGACTGCACAAACTCTTCGATTCTCTGAATAAATGAGTGTACACAAGTAAGTCCAGAATATTTTAACTTATTTATATCAGCGGACAAACCACGGTCGCAAGTCACGGATATGGCAGCAGGCTCAGCATTCGTTTCGGTAGAAGGAGTAGGTAAGCTTTGATGTGAGTCAGAATGTTTAAAAGAGGCTAACTCGGCAAATTGAGCGTTGAAATTGGAAACACAAATTTTGTATATTTCATCAACATCTGAAGAGTTAACGATTCTGTTAATACGATGGTAGACGTGGTGCAGTAACGTCTCAGCCCTTACAAATAAGTTTTTATCAAAATGCTTCTTTAGAGTAGCTAAATTGGTTTGTGACTTTATAAGGGATTCTTTTACGCCTTTCAAATCATCAGCAGGTTCTAAATGTGACTCGAGTATTTCATCGGAAGGTGTAAATGGTGAAAGTTTATTAATTTGCTTTCTGAGTTCTAGTACAGAACTACCACTACCGCCTCGCAATTCAACCTCGTACTGCAGTTCATTTTTTTGCAGAGATAAATATTTGATAGGATAAGCCATGATAATTATTTGTGATAGGTGTTGCAGAGTATTTATATAAAAGCAGCTAAAACTAAATAGGTGGTAATTACAAAGCTTTTTTTAGTACAACATAAGTATTTAAATATTTTTTTGCATAATACTATAGCAAAATAATAAATTTAAACGACACTTGTGCTGTACATTAGTTAGTGCAAAATCAGCCTTAAAAATAAGAAGTTAAAAGCCAACACCAAAGAAAACTATAGTTTGCGAAAGCTTTAAATAACGTGAATCGGCAGTGAAATACCTATAGCTGGGCGCCACTGTAACGTTTAGGGCGTTAAGAAAAAGAACTACGTAGTAAGAATAAGTTTATTACAAGCTAAAGGCTACAGTAATTGTAGTGTAGACGTAGTTGGCAGAGTTGGGGGTGGGTATAGATTTACACTGAACCGATCCACGTTAAGGAAACCCAATCGTATCACTGGCCTGAGTCTGGATCTGTACTGCGGGCGGTGATGACGGTGATGATGATGATGATAAGCTCCGACAAGTAGGTCAAGCACGTGAAGGAAGATCTTCTGCCCGGGCGGAGGTCCCTGGAATATTTGAGAAAACCAGACACTTTAGAAATGTTCTGATTCACTGAGTGACGGTGACATTTCGTGCACAGCTGCGAAGCGATATACAGAACGCAGTACCATGAATACGATTAGCAAAAATAGTGATCAATGATGCGGCTTGCACAATGGGATAAATAGCTATGAGATTATTAAAATCTAGGATAGGCAAATATTATGATGATTTGATTACATTATCTAGTAGTGTAAATTAAGTTTTATTAAATTGTAAACAAAATCGAGCTTAGGCTCGCAAGCTTAATATCTAAGTACATTATTTTGGAATATTATGAAACTATAACGATGCAAGAATGGCAAAGTTAACGGCAGGATGATCGAGGTCAAGCAATGTCATGGATTTGTCAAAAGAAAATGGACGACAGTGCGCAAATAGCCAAAAGCGTTGATTAAGCAATCACATTTTGTGCATGATTAATTGTTTTAATACTGACACTGCGTAACTATCAACCGCTAAAAATTAACTACGTGATAGATTCTACAACTAATTGCATAAAATAATACAATGCAACACTTACCCAATTCGGGGATAAAGAACAGGCACTATTTATAATTGCGTGACTTAAAAATTTAGAGTAGTATTTACACCAAGTATTCAAATAATGTAAATCACAGAAAGTAGAAACGTAGGTTTCGAGTAGTAGAATAATAAAATGAGGTAAGAACGGGCGCACGTCTGTATCGTGTGCTCCCGCCAAGCGAATGTCAAGCTCCTTCACCGCTCGGCCTGCCGCCGGACCCATGCACGCGGCCGTGGCGTGATACGGTGCTACAGCCAGTATGCACTATCGGAGTTATTAAAAAGTGCCTAACGGACTACTGCATTGATTTTCAGTTTATGCAAATATTTAGTTATAGGCTTTTTGTTAACTGTCGATTTATTTATTTATATAGTTTGTTTTAAAAATAGTGTTAAGTTAGGATTAATTATTTATGTATAATAAGGTTTTCAACTAATTAGCTTTTAAGTTGTTAGTTTTGTAACGAACCGTTACAATGCCAAACTCACGATCGGTCTCTCCGTTCCTCCGACAATCTCCAGCTGGGCACGCTGGCTCACCGCTCCACGTACGTCTCCAAGTCATTTGAAGTCACGACAACACGACTGTGGAACTCTCTTCCTTTGGATGTCAGGAGGGCCGAGTCGAAAGTATCATTCAAGAGGAAAGTCCGACATTTTCTTAAAGAATAGATAATGGCAAAACAATATTTATTGAAGTGAAAACTTCTTTAGCGGCGTTGAGCACTTTTGTGGGATGGGGGGAAAATGTGAAACTCGCGTCAGGACACGTGGGCTGATCGAAAAACCGTAAGACGGTTGGCGAAATTATGGATGTAAGTTGATTTTTCTGAGAGATAAACTTTTTAATGTAATTTAAATAATATAAATTGTAATGTTTGTGTACGATAGCGCAATAAATAAATATTGTATTCTATAAAAATATATTATTATTATTATTACTTTTATTTTTATTATTATTATTATTATTATTATTGTATTCTATTACAAAAATGATAGTACTTTTATATTGATAATAAGAGCAATTCATTCAAAATTATTCCCTAACTATTCCAAAAAATCAAAAATGCACAACGTTGATATTCAAGTTTTCACTTCTGCCGGCACTCCCGGAGTGCAATTTTATTATTATGTGTATTATTTATGTATATTTTTTATATATTGTATTTATTTTGTGTAAGATTAAGTATATTTTTGAATATAAAATAATTTGCAGTAATTAAAGTACGTTTATTTGTTACTATAAATATTAGTTAATTGTTACTTTTTTGTTGTTTTTCTCAAAATTTATTTTCGCTGCACACATTGCCATCTCTCTGCATGACCTGGTTTGACTGGCAGAGAATGCTTTTAGCATTAAGTCCACCTTTTTACACTATGATTTTTGCCAAAAAGTCTTTAAATAAAAAAATATAAAAAAAGATTCACCATTTTTTACTACCTGTCAAGTGCACCATACCTCTTCAAGATGCAGGGGTGTATAGACTGGAATGTGACTGTGGCCTTTCCTACATCGGGCAAACCAAACGAAGTATAGGCGTGCGGATAAAAGAACATATAGCTGACGTTAAACATAGACGGAACATAAAATCTGCAGTCTGTGAGCATGCCTCAGTTAGACAAACCCAACCACTTCATACGTTTTGACCAGCCCAAAGTACTGTCAAAAGAACGTCGGTTCGTTCTACGTATGCTACGCGAAGCTATAGAAATAAGAAAACATCCAAATATCAACAGAGAAGATGGTTGGAAAATTCCACCAGCATGGGATTCAGTGCTAACTAGGACCCAAGCTTAACCACTCACTGCAAGATCACAAGACGCAGTTAGCTTATTCTGCGTAGATAGGACTGTTATTTCTTCCATAAGTCAGTAACGAGCTGAAAATTCCAAGTGCCTGTTAAAAGTATGTGAGCAACAAATTAACGAGGTTGCGAAAACAGCATTCTTGTTGTTTTCGCATTGCAATCGCAAGAATGGTTCAACTTAGCCCCCTTAAGACTTTGATAAGAAAACTGAGTTTAATAGTTAGGTACCTATATAAATTAAAGACAAGATTTTTAAATTGAATTATGTATGTTATGTATGCATACATATCTATGTGCGCGTGGCTGCGTCCCCGCTCCCGCGCCTCACCCGGCGCAGCTGTGTCGACGAATAAAGCAGTGCGTTGCCAGCTAGCAAGTGTTTTACTCGTGTCCCGTACGCCGATACTTAACACTGGCGGCGATTTCGCGTTTACCCTCTCGCGTGCAAAAATAAAATTAAGATGTCCAGTACACATTTTGGAATTTTAAATAGTTTCGACCATAACCTGCAGAGCTGGAAAACCTACAAAGGGCGGCTTTCACAGTTTTTTGTGGCGAATGACATCGGCCAGGAAGGGGATCCAACGGGAAAAAAACGTAAAGCCATCTTGCTCAGCGCACTCGCCGAAGGGACCTACAGTCTTGTAACAGACCTAGCACTGCCCAAGGACATTGATATAGTGCCCTATGAACATATATTGCAGCTTCTAGACAGTCATTTCACCCCGAAGCGTGTGGGGTTCGGGGAGCGCCATAATTTTTACGCTGCTACACAGCAGGCAGGTGAATCGCACACACAATGGGCTGCGAGATTACGAGGACTGACAGCGCATTGTGGGTTTTTAAACATAGAAGAAACACTTCGCGACAAATTCATCATGGGAATGCGGCCGGGATTGGAGAAAGAAAAGCTTTACGCGCAAGACCTTTCCGATCTCTCGCTGGCCAAGGCCCTGGAGCTCGCGGAGAGCTGGAGCAGCGCGCGCGCGGCCGCCGCGGCGAGCGCGAGCGCAGCGCCTTCGCCCGCGCCCGCCGACCAGCTGTACAGCATATCGAAGAGCGGCAAGAGTGGAAGTGTAGGAAAAGTGAAGTGCAATGTGTGCGGGTTTACAAATCATAAAACATCCGAATGTAAATTCGCTAATTATGTGTGCCGAAAGTGTCACGTCAAGGGCCACTTGCGTAGAATGTGCTCGAAAGTAAACTACGTCGAGGTGGACGGCGGTGACAAGGGTGAGGACGGTGATGACGGTAAGCTTTTTTACATTCGATCAGTGAGAGGTGAACCCATGGTAGAAATAATTAATTTAAATAATGTTCCGTTTAAATTTGAAGTGGATAGCGGATCTGCTGTATCAGTAATTTCGGAGCGATGCTATAAAACGCATTTTCAAGATGTGCCATTATCACGCGCGCGTAAACAGCTGATGTCGTATACCGGTAAGAGTATCACTTGTTTAGGTACAATTCGATTGCCCGCGTCTTACTCGGGACAAAAACACGATCTCGATATTTATGTCGTTCAAGATGGCGGTCCGCCACTCTTAGGTAGGGATTTTATATCTCAGTTCGGGTTACAGTTGGCGCCAATTAATTATTGCGGCGATGAAACCATAAACAAGTTGGAACAAAAATATCCCGATCTGTTTTCCGACAAGTTGGGTACTTTTAACAAATATAAAATTAAATTATTGTTGCAAAAAGATGCAAAACCTATTTTTTTAAGGCACGCCCGATCGCTTTCGCGCTGCGCGAAAAAGTTGAAAATGAAATTAATAGGTTAGTGTCATTAGGGGTGCTGGAGCCGGTCGAATATTCGGAATACGCATCACCTATAGTTCCAGTGTTAAAACGCAATGGCTCGGTTAGAGTATGTGCCGACTACTCTGTAAGCCTTAATAAACAGTTACTCGTAGAACAGTATCCGTTGCCTTCAATCAATGAACTATTTTCTAGGATCCATGGGGGTCAACAGTTCAGTAAGCTAGACCTGTCAATGGCGTATAACCAGTGTGTTTTGGATGAGCAGTCACAGGCGTTAACATGTATTAATACGCACCGCGGGCTTTTTAAATATACGCGTCTAGTGTTTGGTTTAAGCAGCGCGCCGGCTGTTTTCCAACGGGCCATTGAAAGTGTGTTATCAGGGATGGAAGGAGTGGTATGCCTATTAGACGATATTTTGGTGACAGCTCCGAGTAGGGAACTTCATTTAGAAAGGTTAAATGAAGTACTCAAGCGTTTACAAAACGCGGGGCTGACCTTGCAAAGAGAGAAGTGTGAGTTTCTCAAAGACGAGATTCATTACTTAGGTTATAGTATCACGAAGGAGGGCTTACAAAAAACCCCAGAAAAAGTCAAAGCAATGACGGACGCACCTGTTCCAACTAACGTAGCGGAATTACAGTCGTTTCTAGGCCTTGTTAACTTCTATAGGAATTTTGTGCCAAACGCTTCCATGATTCTCAGTCCTTTATATGACCTTTTAAGAAAGGGCTGTAAATGGGAATGGACTGAAAATCACAATTCTGCAATTAAAAAAATCAAAAATATTTTAACTTCAGAACAGGTGTTAACGCATTTTAATCCAAAAGCCAAATTGATATTGACCGTGGACGCTTCGCCTACAGGTTTAGGCGCGGTTTTATCTCAATTGGATTCGGACGGAGTCGAAAGACCTATTTCGTATGCCTCAAGAACATTGAACGCTGCTGAGAAAAGGTACGCACAAATCCAAAAGGAGGCAACCGCTATTATATACGGCGTGCGACGTTTTCATCAGTATCTGTATGGTAGATCGGAACCATTCATATTACGTACCGATCATAAGCCATTAATTTCTATTTTTGGGCCACATAAGGGTGTACCTGAAATATCTGCGAATAGGCTACAACGATACGCATTATTCCTTGGCAGTTACAACTACGTTATCGAATACGTGCGAAGTCGTGATAATAGCGCAGATTATTTGTCGCGAGCGAGCCTGCCCGCTGCCGGCGCGAGCGCGGCCTGCCCCCTCCCGCGCGCCGCCTGCGCGACCTGTGCGTGTGCGGAGCCGTGCGCCGAGAGCGAGTCGACCTGTGATCGCGCCACCTATATTTGCTTTGTATCCGACGGTAGCATGCCTGTAACCTTAGATAAATTACGGGAGGAAACAAACAAAGATAATGTTTTAAAACTCGTAATAAGTTTTATAAATAACGGTTGGCCATCGAAAGTTAGCGATGTAAGATTAAAACCATTCTTTTTATGTAGGTATCAGCTGTCTTTCGAAAATGGATGTGTTATGAGAGGTCATAAGGTTATTTTACCGGAAAGTTTGTACACGCCGATTCTAAAGGAACTACATACTTCTCATTTAGGTGTTGTAAAGACAAAAGCCGAAGCGCGTTCGAGATTTTGGTTTCCGGGGATCGATCAAGCTATAGAGGAAATGATAGGCGCCTGTGAGGTCTGTGTCCAGTTGCGGCCCTCGCCTCCCCGCGCCCCTCCCTCTTACTGGGAGTTCCCTTCTTTTCCTTTTCAGCGCCTTCATATCGATTTTTTAGGTCCAATCAACGGTTGTATGTATTTAGTTATAGTAGACGCACACAGTAAATGGGTCGAAGCGTATAATATGAATCATTCTACAACATCTACTGCCGTGATAGAAAAGTTATGTGATTTCATATCGAGGTTTGGTGTTCCAAAAACAGTTGCGAGTGATAATGGCACAGCGTTTTGTTCACACGAATTTGAGTCTTTCTGTGCGAGTAACGGCATTACACATATTACTTCGCCGGTGTATCACCCAGCGAGCAATGGCCAAGCAGAGAGTTTTGTCAAAGTAGTGAAAAAGGGTATAAAATCTTGCCTTTTGTCAAGCAATAATGCCAGAGATGCTAATATTAAATTACTGAAATATTTAATGGACTATCGTAATTCTGTTCACTCTGCCACGGGTGTGTCGCCTGCACAAATGGTATTTGGCCGTAAATTACGATCGCGTTTGGATTTGATTGACCCAAAACCACCTTCACCCTCGTCACCGGCCGTTGCTAATCGTGTAAAAAATAAACAGTGTACGCAAATTAAAATAAGTAAACAAAGAGAAATATTTAATGAAAACGAACATATATTGTTTAAAAAATTTATTAACAAAAATAGATACAAGTGGTGTAAAGGAATAATAATAAAGAAAATAGGTAAAGTAATGTACCAAATTAAAGAAACGGACACTTCAGAATGCTACAAAAGACATAAAGATCAGTTAGTATTGGATAAAGGATCACGTAACGAAAAAACTACAGAGATAAGAAATTCTGAAATAGACTTGCCTGGTCCGTGGTCTCCGCCGCAGTCTCCTCAAGTGTCTCTGCCGCCGACTCAGCTTGCCGCACCGCCGACGCCGCCTTCAAACCAAAGTCTGCCGACTACATCTACGAGTCAACCTTCTCCACTTCCGAGCCCGTTACAGCTGTCTCCAGAGCTATATAGAACTAGTAGGGGGAGAAGGGTAGAACTATATGAGGCAAACGACTCTACTTCTTCAGAAGTCGGTGATCAAGTAGTACAACTTGCTGAACAAACAACCTCTGGGAGGGAAGATCCTGTTCCTAGAAGTGATTCGGAATCTGACGAAGAATTTAGAGAGGCGGAGACAATGAGTTGCGATGACCAGATGTCTGCGCAAACAGAGGCGCTCAATGCTGCATCCAAGAGATTGTTACGTGATCGTCCTGTTGTTGATTATAGAAAGTTTTTCTAGTATGCTATTGTATCTCTAATATTATTTTGTATAACCTTAGGGGTATTGTTGAAATATTGTTGGGAGTGGATGTTATGTATGCATACATATCTATGTGCGCGTGGCTGCGTCCCCGCTCCCGCGCCTCACCCGGCGCAGCTGTGTCGACGAATAAAGCAGTGCGTTGCCAGCTAGCAAGTGTTTTACTCGTGTCCCGTACGCCGATACTTAACAATGTATATTAATTGTTTTTACTTATTTATGAACATTGATTTGGAACATTGACTTAAATGACATTATTTCCTAACATAAACAATACAATGTGGTTTCACAATTTTGTTGCTGCTGCGTATGATTCTTGTACTTAGATCGTCGTAGCATTGCCATACATTTCCCCGCCTACAGTGTGCTTTATAGTGACCCATTTTACCAAAAGCAGGCGGAACAAATTCTATAACTGAAAGCAGCTCATATTCAATATCCTTCAAAACTAGTTTTGCAGGTGCTTCGTACACAGAAATCGATTCATCTGATATTTCAAAACATATTAGATTGCGTAGGACTAGTTCAAATGTTTTTATACCAGTGCAAGAAGATCTACGACGTGGTGTCATGTCGGGATAATTTAGTAATGTATCTGTAGCTTCCTGAATTTCAGTTGCACGTTTATCGTGTAGACATAAAACTAATGCAAAAACGTAATGCACTTTTAATTTGGGTCACTTGCTGTAGGAAGATTATTGAAATTTTGAAATAACTTTTTATATGGTAAAAACGCTTTTTTTTTGTTCTTCCAAAGAATTCATAAACTTCCTTCCTCTTTTCATTATGAAAAAGAATGCTAAGGCAATCAAAAATACTTAAATCAACGCAACTACATAAATTTAAGGGGCAAGTAAAAAGTACGACTAGAGTAAGTTGTACAAATTATGACCTTTTGTAATATAAACGCAATTTCCTACAACCGATACTTTGTTCTCATAATTTTAACAGGCACTGGAGATTTTTAAGCTCGTACATAACTTAAGAAAATTATAACAGGGTCTAAACTTATAAATTGTGAAATAAGCAATCTTTGGTCCACGAAAATTTCAGTTATTCCACATATTCATTGCTCTACAGACATTGACCAGCCATTCTGACGTAAGAATGGACGGTGAACCTTAAATGTTTAAATACTTTTAAATTATGTAATAAGCAATTCTCTCATCATGATAAGCAAATATTAGCAATTCAAAAGTAAATTTTAGACACAATTTCAAAGTTAAATACGACTGTTGACCGGCGATTCTGACGATCACAAAAAACACAGTCCTCGCGCGGTTTAAACTATACCTAACGCCATCTATGAACAAATCATAAAACTAAATAATGCTAATCAAAGTTTCATGAACAATTTATAAATGAATGAATCCCCTCAATATGGTCTTCACGAAATAAAACGCATATCTTTAGTATTATTTTTTAAATTTTATTTACATTTACTGGCCCTAGGACTAAATTAAGGTAGTGAAAAGACAATAAAGTTTACAATCATAAATATAAATAAATAAATCATAGTTATATGACCAGCTTCAAAAAATCAAACGTTTCACTTACATGCAAATCTCAATTTACCTATTTAATCTAGGACAAGATAGCTGTGTCAAATTATGTCAAATATAATAGTTTTTTTTTGTAAAGCGCTGTTTCTTTCAGTAGCTTTGAGAAAGTTCGATTGAAATTCGTAGTTGTAAGTAATTCTATAGACGTTTGCGCACATAGCCTTCAGTTTGTAGATATATTTGTGTATCACTCTCGACTTATGAGTGACTAATCGCCCTTTACAAAACCTAACAGCAGCATAAAAAATATAATAGTACTACGTAACAATAGTAAACACAGTGCTCAAATAGAATTAATATCTCAATTAAACATAACAAACATAAATTAATTGTTCACTAACATTCGAATAGTTTGAATCGAGATTGCTACTATGTATGATCGAGGTCTCTTCTCCCTTACCACTTTCAAATAAAAGATGCTTGCAACGACACAAAAACGCGCGTCACTCCAAACAAAAGACGACGCAAGGTGCGAGCGATATTGGCTCTTAAAGTGGCAAAGCGGCAGTGTACTACCTCTCAAATAAGAAGGTACTGCCGTGAGCACCGTCGCTTTCTTTCAAACGCAAATTGCTAAGGTAGGTTGCTTTTTACAAAGTTTTAGTGACGCCCGTTTTTAGTCGAGTGTGCCAAAACAATTTCCGTTTGTAACTAGTAAGGCGGCGCGGTGCTCTTCGATGACCAATAGTATCTACAAGATGTTTCAAAATAACCCGTAAATAATAAAGGGAGCTTTTCAGAATCAGAAACTTAACAACTTTCTCCTAGAAACATAGGTCGAATAACGCCCTATATTGATTTCCCATACCGAATCGATCACGTGACCCGTCTGATTTCTATGGAGAGACGTTTTTTGCCCATGTTCCTAGGAGAAAATGGTCAAGTTACTGATTTTGAGTAGCTCCCTTTATTATTTTCAAGGTAGCCATCTCGTTCCAACCTATTTTAAGTAACCATCGCCATTCTTAAAACTCATACTGCGAGACGATGATGATTAGCCTGGCCACCGCGTTGCCCGCGAACTGGCCTCGTTGATAGAGAGACATGGTGAGCTCTAGTTCAGCCACTTGCGGGCCGCCGAGGGAACAGAGCAGGGAGATTACGCAAACGTTGTCCATTGGTCGCATGCTGGAAGTAGAAGACAATATAATATAACAATGCATATATAATTATGCTTTAATCTATAAAACTACGCAACGGATTTTGATGCGTTTTTTTTATAGGTTGATTGTTATTGATACTTGATTCAAGAGGAAAGTTTATTTGTATAATATGTATATTGCATCCATGCGAAGCAGCAGGGGCGGGTACGCTAGTATTGAATAGGTAAAAGGTAAGCGATGACTATGAAATGAAGCAGGCTTAATTATGTTTAATATTCAAACAGTAAACAGTAGCATATGATTACGAGTTCATATAGTAAACCAGGATTTTGAACTGGGTGGCTGTTTGACTCTCTTTGAATCGGTTCCGTGACACACCGTTCTTTACATCTTATTTCAACCTTATTTACAAATTATTGGAGGTCTAGTTTATTGTTATAAAAGTTCTTTGATATATTTTCTGTTGGCTACATCTGGAAATGTATTATTTCTGAATGTAAGATGACAATGTTTATTAAAAAATACAATAAAAAAGTCATAATAAATAATCACAACTAATTCACACAACAACACAAAATATTTTTACAAGTTTTTTTTTTGCGAAACCTGGGTTAAGAAATTAGGTTTACAGGTCATCACCATGCTGTCGAATAGACCGAAATTGAACGTGTTTGACCAGTCATATATGGTTTATAACAAATGTGTCTGATCAGATATAGTCAGTTTACACCACTAAGTAGTCTAGAGGCAACACAACCGTACCTCAGAAAGCCCGTCAAACAATTTATCTCACGCCTGACCAAAGATAGCATAGTTTTAAGAATGCAGATATCTTATATGTATATAAAATTCTCGTGTCACAATGTTCGTTCCCGCACTCCTCCGAAACGGTTTGACCGATTCTCATGAAATTTTGTGAGCATATTGAGTAGGTCTGAGAATCGGCCAACATTTATTTTTCATACCCCTTAGTGATAAGGGTTGTCCACCCTTAACATTTTTCTTTAATTACGTGGCTGGGCGGGACGAGGCCGGGCAAGACGAGGATGGAGGCGAAACAAAGTGCGCTGGGTCTACTAGTAGTTTTATAAATACGTAGCACAGTGTACTTACTCGAAACACCTGAGCTCAGCAGGCTGTACGCCGTGGGCGGCCTGCACTCCGACCATGCGCAACTCAAAGCTCACTACCGAGTCGCGCCACGAAGGGCCGTGCATCGTGAACAAGTCCACCTGCATTTATAGATATTCATGACCTTTTGACAACTTCTAAAATTTGTGTAAAACAAAGTTTTGTTGGACACTTTGGTCGATAATTTTAGGTCTAGTATTCTATTACATTTATATTATACATTTCGTTTGATCAATTATCGAAAATACACATTATATAAAGTTCAACTCACGCTTCCAGCAGGCAAGTAGATGTTGGCGACGAAGGTGATGAAGTTGTAGCTGTAGGCGCTGGGCCGCTGCAGGCACGACCAGTCCGACACCGGGCACGAGCGCTGGATGCGAGCGCAGCGGCTGAAAGAGTAACAGAATAGGAATTTTAATATTATCATGTAAAATCTGAAACACTCAAGCTTATTTCAGAGTCAAGCCAACGACGATTACATTCATTAATAGTCGGTATGTTATAACTATTCGTAATAATACAACGTGTATCATTAAATGCGCAAAACCTAAAAATAGTTTGATTGGAATAACGGATAGAATCAATTAAATCACTTTTTAATATGGGTCAAGGGTTTTCAAATAATCGTCCTTAAAATCCTGTCTATTTATTAATAAGACAAATCATCACGTGCTTAATTCCATCGAAATACGTAAAGCAATGGTATTTTTTTATGAGAGTTGATAGTGTGATGATTTTTGTATTTAGATTAAATCAGTAGCCCTGTTGTAATCTCAACTCATTCTAATAACAGTTAACGTTAATAATATTTCTATTAAAACAAGTATTGTTACTTTACCGAGTAAGGTTGTCGATATTTAAAAAATAGCAACACTGACTGCCCCTTCCCTTCCTATTTTCTTACTAAGTGCACTCGAAAAGCGAGGCAGTCTAGTGCTGACCGCCGAAGCGAAATGTTTTGGGAAGGAACCTATGCTAAAGTGCAGTTATAATTAATGTGGTTAGAGATAGTGTTTTTTATCATAAATAAGTGTGGTATTGGAATAAAAAACTTTATAAGCTCCACCGAGTTTGATTCACGACAATAGTAATATTTATACTGACTGCACGGTGCAGCGACCCGGTGTCACAGAAAATATAATAGTACTACGTACAGAAGGATCACTGTGATAGGAAAGATAAAGTAAAAGCCACTTTCACTGCAACGCAATTAAGTGCAATTCACTTCGCACGACTTTCATTCAGTATTTGTTTAATCTCCTGATTATGCGTGTCTCTTTCTAACACGTAACGCTATCGCTGTTTCGTGGCTTTGAATGTGTCAGGGATGCGAGCGATGCGCATGGCACGAACATACGCGTAGGTAACAAGCGCTAACCAAATCTATACTAATATTATAAAGCTGAAGAGTTTGTTTGTTTGTTTGTTTGAACGCGCTAATCTCAAAAACTACTCGCCCGATTTGAAAAATTATTTTTACGTTGGATAGTCCATTTATCGAGGAAGGCTTTAAGCTATATAACATAAAGATACGACTCATAAGACCACAGCAGAAATGAAAAATGTTGCGAAAACGGGAGAAAGATATTCCTTTTGAGAGCTTCCGCTGCATACGCTGCGGAAACCGCTTAAGTTACACAAAAATCATGAATGACAGGATTGTTCAGCATTAAAAGTTCTATAATAAAGTTTGCAACAGCATATGTCTATCTTTTATGGTTGACTTACTACAACCTTTTTTATGTTAATAAATTTGTAAAAAAAATAATGCATTATTTTTAGAGGTGTATTATACACACAGGTATTTATTCTTATCAAAATAAATACATTCATCATCACGAGCATTTCATTTAGAACCAAGTTGCCCTTTATATCATTTGATTTCAATTAATATCTTAGAAGCTATCACAGTTTTAACATAACTCCGCACCAAAATAATGTTCGCAGCTTAAGTACAACGTGCGCTTGCGTTAATCTATACTAATATTATAAAGCTGAAGAGTTTGTTTGTTTGTTTGTTTGAACGCGCTAATCTCAAAAACTACTGGCCCGATTTGAAATTTTTTTTACGTTGGATAGTCCATTTATCGAGGAAGGCTTTAGGCTATATAACATAAAGATACGACTCATAAGACCACAGCAGAAATGAAAAATGTTGCGAAAACGGGAGAAAGATATTCCTATTGAGAGCTTCCGCTGCATACGCTGCGAAAACCGCTTAAGTAACACAAAAATCATGTATGACAGGATTGTTCAGCATTAAAAGTTCTATAATAAAGTTTGCAACAGCATATGTCTATCTTTTATGGTTGACTTACTACAACCTTTTTTATGTTAATAAATTTGTAAAAAAAATAATGCATTATTTTTAGAGGTGTATTATACACACAGGTATTTATTCTTATGAAAATAAATACTTTCATCATCACGAGCATTTCATTTAGAACCAAGTTGCCCTTTTTATTATTTGATTTCAATAAATATCTTAGGAGCTATCACAGTTTTAACATAACTCCGCACCAAAATAATGTTCGCAGCAACAACAACGTACAACGTGCGCTTGCGCTAATATATTATAAAGCTGAAGAGTTTGTTTGTTTGAACGCGCTTATCTCAGGAACTGCTGGGCCGATTTGAAAAAATATTTCTGTGTTGGATAGCTTATTGAAAGGCTTTAGGATATAAAATATGACGCTGCGACGGGGGGGGGGGGGGGGAAGCAAACTCAAAACGCGCGGACGAAGTCGCGGGGGACCGCTAGTATATTATAAAGCTGAAGAGTTTGTTTGTTTGAACGCGCTTATCTCAGGAACTGCTGGACCAATTTGAAAAAATATTTCTGTGTTGGATAGCTTATTTATCGAGAAAGGCTTTAGGATATAAAACATGACGCTGCGACGGGAGAGGAGGGAGCAAACTCAAAACGCGCGGACGAAGTCGCGGGGGACCGCTAGTATATTATAAAGCTGAAGAGTTTGTTTGTTTGAACGCGCTTATCTCAGGAACTGCTGGACCGATTTGAAAAAATATTTCTGTGATGGATAGCTTATTTATCGAGAAAGGCTTTAGAATATAAAACATGACGCTGCGACGGGAGGGGAGGGAGCAAACTCAAAACGCGCGGACGAAGTCGCGGGGGACCGCTAGTAAAATAATATAGTCTAGGAGCCAGCACATTTCTTGACTGTGTTTTATCGGAGAAAGTATTTGATAGGTGTCAGCGTTCATTAAATATTAAAGATAAGTGTTAACTCTGTCCGAGTATTTCGTTCAAATTGACTGAACTCTGCGAAATAAAAGTGCAAACCAAACACACATCTATACTAATATTATAAAGCTGAAGAGTTTGTTTGTTTGTTTTTTTGTTTGTTTGTTTGTTTGTTTGAACGCGCTAATCTCAAAAACTACTGGCCCGATTTGAAAATTTTTTTTTACGTTGGATAGTCCATTTATCGAGGAAGGCTTTAGGCTATATAACATAAAGATACGACTCATAAGACCACAGCAGAAATGAAAAATGTTGCGAAAACGGGAGAAAGATATTCCTTTTGAGAGCTTCCGCTGCATACGCTGCGGAAACCGCTTAAGTTACACAAAAATCATGAATGACAGGATTGTTCAACATTAAAAGTTCTATAATAAAGTCCGCGACAGTATATGTCTATCTTTAATGGTTGACTTACTACAACCTTTTTTATGTTCATAAATTTGTAAAAAAATTATGCATTATTTTTAGAGGTGTATTATACACACAGGTATTTATTCTTATCAAAATAAATACATTCATCATCACGAGCATTTCATTTAGAACCAAGTTGCCCTTTATATCATTTGATTTCAATAAATATCTTAGGAGCTATCACAGTTTTAACATAACTCCGCACCAAAATAATGTTCGCAGCTTAAGTACAACAGGCGCTTGCGCTAATATATTATAAAGCTGAAGAGTTTGTTTGTTTGAACGCGCTTTTCTCAGGAACTGCTGGACCAATTTGAAAAAATATTTCTGTGTTGGATAGCTTATTTATCGAGAAAGGCTTTAGGATATAAAACATGACGCTGCGACGGGAGGGGAGGGAGCAAACTCAAAACGCGCGGACGAAGTCGCGGGGGACCGCTAGTAGTATATACATCACACCTAACCATATAAAATTGTAGTACGGACAACTGCACGTCAAGGTAATCACTGCGGTATCCTATGCGGTTGTAATAAAGGCTAGTTTGCAACATAAGTGGGTACTGTACATTCGCCAGCATTTCAGGTTACACACTTTTGTTGCAAACTAGCCCTAATGTCAACTGCATAAGATATCACAGTGTTAATCTTAACTTGCTATTGTCCGTACTAACTATAAAAAGATAATTTCGTACCTATATAAATCCTTTTTAACTGACTTCATAAATAGTCGGCTATCAAATTCGAGATTTATTTTATTGGAGTACTAAGAGTGATACTATATAGCGAAAGTAAAATAATGATCTATTGCTCTTGGACTATTAGATTTTTGACCACGTAAAATCCTAACACAACATTACTTTAGTACTTTGGTAGGTACTTACAAATATTATGCTAAATTAAAAGTAAGTTTGTTGGCCTGTTTCTGTTTATTTTAAGTTAGATTGACGTAAATTACTGGGTAGGTATCTTAAACTCAAACCTATTTCTTTGAACAAGTAATGTTGATTACCTACAAAATTTGTTTTAATAAATAATGTCATCATGAGGAACACATATCTTAAATTATGATTAGTTATTTCGTTGTAACGTAGTCAGTCACAGGCTGAGAATATAAACACAGTCACTGGCGCGTGGCGCGGTCCGCGAGCGGCAGCCCCGCGCGCTTTTATGCTCGGCGTACCGAATCGCTTGAACGTACCTAAACTTCGGAGTGACACCCCCCTGCCGGTGTTATCTACCTACCGACTCCTCTCTCGACTGAGCGTCACCCGCAGAAGACCCGCAAGAAATGATCAGTAGGCCTAACATGTTTCTGTATTTAACGGTACACGTTGTAGATCTAACTCCCACTTACCGATAAAGCAGCGCGCTGCATTTCCTATCTCTGTTAAAATTATGGCCGCACAGCGCACCACATAGTTGCTAACCCACTGAGTTATAAAGTAACTCATAAGCAGAACCGTTACGTACAATGTCAAAAAAGTCTATGGAAAATTGCACAGCGCCTCTAGCGGTCACTTGCAGAACCAAAATTTTCCATACAAAGTTACGTCAACTCATGGTAACGGCACTGGTGTGGTTGGGTTAGTGAGTTCTTTCTTATTGTCTACGACTTCGTTAGTTTAAAAACAAAACTAGAACTGCTGTGAGCGGTGCTCCGGATGTTACAAACAGTTGTAATAATCATTTTATTTGGTAACAAAATGATGAGAGTAGGTTTCTATCACTGACTAATATAGGCACTTGGTGGATATTTAAAATATCGACTAATCTAATAATGGAGCGTTTTACTTACTGCTTAGCCTCCAGTTTGTAGCCAGGCGGGCAGTCTATACGATGGCAGTGGTACCCGCCGCGCGTGTTCTGACAGACTTCACCCGGGTCTCTGGATGAGGCGCATGTTGCCTCGCCTGTTTCACACTCGTCGATATCTAAAAAGTCAAATTTATATTTTTGTATTATGATTCACAATGTCCTAATAAGTAACCAGTAACGATATGTGTCCATTAGTTCATACGAAATGACGTTCTAAATTTGAATTTTTCGTTGGTTAGTGCAATAATAACATAGGGTGGTATACACATGACTGAATGGTCCACTTCCTTTGAGGCGGCATCTGAAAGAAAGAGTTCATCGCAAAGAGTCCCTCCTTCTCCAGTAAGTCGGCCAGCTTCTGTCCCCTGGCGTTCCTTTGCCCGTATCCCACCTTCAACTCTTTCTCTCCTTCTCGCCTCGCTTGCCCAGTTTTGCGTTGAAGTCCCCCATTACAACAGTAAAATATGTTTTGGAAGTATGTATGGCTGTACTTACGTCATCATACATTGCCTCCACCTCTTCATCCGGGTGTTTTGAGGTCGGTGCATATACTTGTATAATCATCAGCGGATTCCTCTTGGATGTTCTGAGTATAAGGTATATCAACCTACTCGACACACTCTCGATGGTCTCGATATTGTTGACGAGGACTTGTGAACGAGAAACCCGATACCACCTTAGGACTTTTGTTGGTTGCCTTCCCGGTGTAGAGCAGATTGTAAGACTGCATAGTTATCGTGTCCTTGCCCTCTCTACGGACTTCTGATAAACTATGTCCCAGTGTAACCTGCTCACATCTTCCTCCAGCTCGAGCAACTTCTCGTCTGTCCTCAGTGTGCATGCGTTATAAGTTACCAGAGCCAGTTGTCGTCGAGGGTAGCAGCGCGATCACCTCCGGGGATTCTTAGCACCACCTGCCCCGTCGTTACCGTGGCCGCTACCAAAGTCAGAAATAGCGGGGCTGCCGGAGACTGGGCGCCTGGTTTTCTTGTGTGTAATCATGAAGGGATTTTGACAATACTCGCTAAGCTTGGCAGGCGGGTTGGCGAGCGCAGAGGCGCTGCCCCTTGCAGCTGTGACGCTGCTGCCCGTCACAGTCTAACATTTAGCTGCGCCTTTTATTGGATGGTTATACCGCCATCGGTCGGTCGCCACAGTCACGTCTGTAGAAACAGGACGCACCACGTGAAGGTGAGGTTGCTCCCTCACGTCCCTAGACCCTAGACCCAAGAAAGAAAGGCCTTAACTGCCTTGGAAAGCATGTGCATATTTGATTTTATTTTCCATCGTGTGCTTATACGATTGACGGATCAACAGACTATGTTTAATGGCTTGACGATGATCATAACACAGCTTTTGGCTTTTGTCATCATCAGTAAGCTGTACGTATGCAGACATACATACGTTACTTCAACATCATCATTTCTTTGCTCTTATTTATATGACTATATATTATGTCAATAGTTGACCTACGAGTATATAGCGTGTCAGCGAGTGTCAAGACATGGTAATTCGATTGCGAGTTTTAACGTTTTACCTAAAAAATAAAGAAATGTATCTATTCGTAAAAAGTACCACACGAACGAAATCGAAATGCATAGAAATCGTGATCCTGAGAAATTAAATTCATGTTTTTCTTCGGCAATAAAAATTCGATCGGTGAACTTTTTTCGTCTACAAATTGCAGGAGAATTGGCACCCAGAGACGCTGTAGACTTCGAGATTAGTTCTGTTTTTATGTGGAAGCCGTTATACTAACCTATGCAGCTCTTCCCGTCGTCGGAGAGGCGGTACCCGGCGGGGCAGGCGCAACGGTAGCTGCCGGGCTCGTTGACGCACTCGCCGCCGCACAGCCGCCCGCGCAGACGCACCGACGCCCACTCCGCGCACTCGTCCACGTCCACGCACGTTCTGCAACGGGACACAATACACGGTGGGAAAAAAGAACAAGACAAATTCAAGGGGTGGTAGTTAATGGAGAACAGAATACAGGAAAATATATCTTTTTTTTCAAGAATCATATTATTTTAGAAAGTGGACATTTTATCTGCTTAATACAGTTTTTCTAAAGTTATACAGGATGTTAAATAAAATACGAGCCCAATTCAAGGGCTTGGTTAAGAGTCAAGTCCAAAATAAAGAAAAGTTTTTATTTTTGAAGTAAAAACTTCTTTAGCGGCGTTGAGCACTTTTGTGGGATGGGGGAAAAATTTGAAACTCGCGTCAGGACACGTGGGCTGATCGAAAAACCGTAAGACGGTTGGCGAAATTATGGATGTAAGCTGATTTTTCTGAGAGATAAACTTTTTAATGTAATTTAATATAATATAAATTGTAATGTTTGTGTACGATAGCGCAATAAATAAATATTGTATTCTATAAAAATATTATATTATTATTATTATTATTATTATTATTATTATTATTATTTGTGTATAGATTTTATTCTCAGATTGCTCTGGTGTTTTCAAGTCAACACGGGCCTAAGCCAAGTGCTGCCTCTACATTTTAGTTTAGGTTTGACAAAGATGCTGCAGCTGGAGTAGGTGGTGAGTCGATTACTAATGTGGATGGTGATGGATGTGATGACATGCTTGGAAAAGTGTGATTGGAGCGTGCATGGTGTGATTGGTCTGGATTCGTATGTGCAGTTGACTCCTGTTGTAAAAACTTTCTCACATTTCGGCAAGTGTTACGGATTACTGCTTTCTGAAGTTGTATGTATGTGAACTTTGAGAGATTGAGTGTCAGAAGGGATTGGTGTAATTGTATTGGAAGGATTCCAGTCGTTGAAAGAACTATTGGTACTATAGTCACTTCAGACAGTCGCCACATGCGCTTAATTTCATCTTTCAGGTCTACGTATTTGGAAAGTTTTTCTGAAATAGTGTTCTGTACGTTGTGTGAATTAGGAATAGCTACATCGATAATGAAAGCAGATTGATTATTATTATTATTATTATTATTATTGTATTCTATCACAAATCTGTAGTCTGTATCCTCTCTTGCAGTAGCATCTATAAGACCCCCAGGCATAAGACCAGGTCTGGTGGAGGCCCTGCGCCACCTTGACGCACTCATCTACGTCGACGCAAATAAATAATTCTTGTCTATAATATCTTACTTGTTTTCAGCGTCCAGCCTCTGCTTTCTTTGCAGTAACATCTACATATAAAATCCCCAGGCGAGAGAACAACTTTTGTGGCAGACTTAAGGCCGTCTCCCAACTACGTGTATGCAATTAAATAATAATACTAATAAAAAATTCTCACTTGTTATCATTGTCGAGCCTGTACCCTCTCTTGCAGTAGCACCTATAAGACCCCCAGGCGTTAGAACAGGCCTGGTGGCAGACTTGCGGCGTCTCGACGCACTCGTCCACGTCGACGCACACCTTGTCGTTGGACGGCGAGTTGCGGAAGCCGGAGCCGCACTCGCAGCGGTAGGAGCCAACGGTGTTAACGCACTTCGCGTTGTAGGGACACGGCTGGATGGAAAGTAAGTAATATTGTTATAAAAAGATTGACATGGCTGTCCAATTAAATCCTGATAGATTAATTTTGAAATAAATTCTAGCCACTCATTGGGGCTGCACGCTTTATTGACTGACGTTCATTAAATTACAAAATTTAAAGTGACATCGAAACGTAATTAAAAATGTAATAAGTACTGTTAGCCCAACGAAAACGGAACATCCTTTTTAGGGTTCCGTAGCCGAATGGCAAAAAACGGAACCCTTATAGTTTCGTCAAGTCTGTCTGTCTGTCTGTCTGTCTGTCTGTCTGTCTGTCTGTCTGTCCGTCCGTATGTCACACCCATTTAATTCTGTAACTATAAGCATTACACAATTAAAATTTGGTAGGATGATGTATCTTGTTAACCGCTTACCGATTCTCATACAAAAAATTAAAAATAATGACAGTTAAGGGGGTGCTCTCATACATGAAACTAAAACCAAAAAATATTTTTTTTGTCAAACCTATGCGTGTGGGTGCTATGGATAGGTCTTTTAAAATAACATGGAGGTTTCTAAAACCATTTATTTTCTTTTAAAGTCAAACGTATGAAACGTTAGCTAGACGCTTCCAAAGTGGTAAAATGGGCGTCCCCCCCCCCCCCCATCTAACTTCTAAACCAAGCAAGTGTAAATTTTGAAAAAAATATGTGATGTAGATCTTAATAAATACTTTCAACGAAAATTGGTTTGGACGAGATCGAACAAGTAGTTTTTGAGATATAGCACATTTTCAACAACCGCAAACATAACTTTGTACTTCATAGAAACACTATGAAAAACAAAGTTATATTTGTAGTCAACAAAATATTGTGGTATTTTACTAAGTAGAAGTAAATGGATTCCCTAATTCAGTGAAAGTTGGCACGGAACCCTCAGTGCGCGAGTCCGACTCGCACTTGGCCGGGTTTTTTTTTGCGTTGTCTATGGCAGTCGATGACGTCTGTCAAAAGAACCCCCTCCATTCCCGCGTCTCGTCTCGTTCGGTCGTCGCTTGCGCGTGTCTTGATGTGATTAATATTGTAAATTTTCCCGTAGTGTTTACTAAATTATATTTGTAAGCCTAAACGTATTAGTTTGTATTATGTTTGACATTTCAGATGAGTATGACTTTGGTATTTTATTTATAACCTTTCCCAGTGAGGGTTTAATTTTCGAATTCAGGAAAGCAGGTATACATAAAGTGTGAACAATTTTAACGTGACATGTTTTGCATATCCATAAGCATTTTATTTATGGCTGGTTCAGCAATAATTTTTCAGTTACACTCATTGAGCATCCAACCACTCTTGATACTTTAATCAGGTTGAACTATGAGTCCGAGCTCCAATATAAGCTCTTGCAAAAGTATCGTTACTTGGTACAGTGTATCTCACTTGACCCTAAATTGGAATAGCTGCAGAAAACACTTACCGAGCCATACTTGCACTCATCAATATCCTCACAGCTGTCCTTGCCATACAACTTGTGTCCCGTGGGGCACTGGCACGAGTACCCGCCGAAGAAGTTCTCGCAACGCTGCAGCGGCCCGCACTGTGATGAGTTCTTAGCGCACTCGTCGATGTCTGTTACAAACGAAGGGTTAATTGGTGACTGCTGACCACAACAAGTAATAAATGTCATTGCGAACCTAACATTCAAAAACGTCTTATGAATTGAATAAAATCACGCCAATGTCACAGGAGATGACCGATGGAATCCTGAGGCACCATTGATCGGAAGACAATCAGATAGAAGATTAAAAACATAGTGGATACTTGTATGTACCCACATTTATATGTATAAATTCGATAAACAGAAAACTGCTAATAGCTATAACGAACAGTACCTAGATTTTTGATCATTAATATGGTCACATTGTTCCATTAAAAAGTCTTTGAAAGTTTCACCTCTTAAATGTCCGGTTCGAAGGACCAGTCATAATGGGGCCTTTTTTATCATATATTATAGAAATGATAAGTCAACAAGTGGCATGACGAATTAACAAGATGATTGAAATATGTTCGTTCATCTTCTCACCATAGCACAGTTTATCCGGCGTGAGCTTATATCCCCAAGGACAAGAAGTAACAATAGCTCCAGAATTCGGCAGCCTGGTGAAGGTAGGCCGCAGGTACCTGGGCCCCCTCTGTCCGTACTGTGCGCCGACTGTGATTATGTTCGTGTCAGTATCTCCCTCTGAGGGCTGGTAGGGGTCTGGCGGTGGCAGTGATGGTACTTCTGCAAGGTAAAATTTAGTTTTGAGCAGGTGTTTAGTGATTATCTTTACATCCCCGACGATTTTTCCTCATTGAGACTATGATAGCAGATCGAGTCACAATGATAAAGAAGACACACAGGAGCATTTATGGCTCAAACTTTTATATTTTAAGTAGACCTTAGCCCAGCAGTTGGGCGTTATAGGCTAACTTTACAAGCTTATTTTATTGTAAAAAGACAGTACCAAGTATACATTAAGACCAGTGTAAGCCTATGCGACCTCATTCAAAAGCATTTCTCCTTAATTAACAAGTTAATTATCAGATAACAATAAATTCCGATTAAATTGTGATCTTAGTTTCAGTGCAAGTGGATAGAAGTGTAAATATAAAAGATTATTTACATCTGAATCAAAAATAGTAATAAGCTATACACACCGTGAGGTCTGTCAGCAGTGCTCCGACACCTCGCTCCGCAAACGCAGTAGTACCCGCCATCTTGATTCCTGCAGTCTTCTTTGGGAGCGCATTTGTGCTCGTTTCTCGCACATTCGTCAATATCTGTAAAAAATAGTGAAAAATAGAATAAAGTACATTCATTTGCGCATACATCCCTATTTATGCGCAAACGAATGTTTAAGTAGAGTCTTTAGATCTTTAGGATGGCCCTTCACTCAGAAGATCTTAATTATACGTTCGTTCGATTTAACTATTAAAAATGCGTTCCATCCATTCCATTTAGACATGCTTCATTGATGCATTGTATTAGATTGTGGGTCTACCATAGTCAAGAAACTTATTTCAGTCTGCTATATAAGGTTACCTCGTTTTAAGTGATAATATTTTAACAGAGCATCAAACAATAACATAGAAAGAGGACCCAATAATTATTTTTTTGAAAACTGGCCCGTTTACGTTTTTATTTTTCCTAACAAAAAAAATATTATTTTTTAAGAACACCCTGTTCCGCGACATCGCCTTTCGTCTCTTACATAAGTACTAGCTAAGCGAGAACGAGACAGACGCGTGGGCGTGAGCGTGACAGAAGATGCCTATCTCATTCACGCGGTACTCGGGCGGTACCCCTACCGCCGCCGCTGCTTGCCTATTTATTTGGTCCTACATAATAACCATAATAAAGGTAACTACCTACTGCATTCGATTACCTATTGTTACGAAACACTAATATGAAAAAAACATTATCAACGTGTATCAGTACCTAATAAATCAAACAGACAGATCAGTTACATAAACGCTAAACAAACAAAACAGCTGGGTATGAAAACAAAGACAAAAACTTAGGAAGGTATGTGTCCATTTATCTGAGAAAACAGCTGGGTAGGTATGATCTGAAACAGAAACTCAACTTAGGTAGGTATGTGTTCATTAATCGTAGGCCTAAAACACTAACAGCTGGGTATGTATGATAAATTAAGAGAGAAACTCAACTTAGGTACCTATGTGTTCATCGCAGGCTTAAAACATGAACAGCTCGGCAGGTATGATAAACAAAACTACCTAATTGTGTTGTGTTCCTTCTGTTTATTTAATAATAATAAGGAGACAAAGCTTATGTGAAAGTTATCTATAAAAAGAATACCTATTACAATTTATTACTAACTTTAACAGATGTTGTAGGTAATGATAAACTGAAACTACCTAATTGTGTTGTATTACCTCTGTTTATTTAATAATAATAAGACAAATCTTATGTGAAAGTAGACTTTAAAAAGAATACCTATTAAAATTTCCAATCTTACCAAATCTAACTTTAACAGATGTTGTAGGTACCTACCTACCTAATGAGTACCAATTGATTTCTTTTGACTCAGTAGATGGATATGCACTAAAAATTGCGTAAATAAATTTAACACAGTTTTGTTTTAAATTTCGTTTATTAGGTACCGTAAATAAACATAACACATAAAACGCGAACACATCTTTGAAAATTACACGTACATTTTTATTATTTTTAACTTTTAACTATCGCACTTGCTCAATTTTTGTACAGAAATGTGGATACAAGTCTTATTTCACAATAAAATAAATTAAAACTAGGATTTCTGTATTGGTGTACAAATACATTTTTTTATCAGCAGCGATAAGTTAACATTTGTAAACAATGACGTCAGAGATTTACAGTAAAACAAGTTAGGTACTACAAATTGAGGCGATGCCTCCTAACCTTAAGTTATTTTGGAAACTGAAGCGAGCACTAGACAATCTAGCTATCACGAGCACTGTTTTACAAGTCTTATTTCACAATAAAATAAATTAAAACTAGGATTTCTGCATTGGTGTACAAATACATTTTTTTATCAGCAGCGATAAGTTAACATTTGGAAACAATGACGTCAGAGATTTACAGTAAAACAGGTTACTACAAATTGAGGCGATGCCACCTAACCTTATTATGCAAACTGAAGCGAGCACTAGACAATCTAGCTATCACGAGCACTGTTTTTTTTTCATTGGCCGTCACGGCATTCACTGTTCATTCACACACGTATGCACTAAACCTTTGCTGGAATTGGTGGCGAATAACTGCAGCATTGTGTTGTGCATGCACGTTATCCCAACAACGTGCAATTGCGCAGTAGTCAACGGGAGGACTCGAGCTCGAACTGCTCGATTTTCGTCGCATAGTCCACACCAGCAGCAAAATTTGGACCCTCAAGTGATAAAGGCGTAATCCCCGCCAACAGCAATTCTTGGACCGTCAAGTGATAAAGGTGGAGGGAGGGCTTCGTTGTGCAGAAACCGCCATAGCAAGCGTCTGCGGTGTTTGGCATTAGGTGTCGTACCAGGTCTAGGCGCGGCGGGAAACTATCTGATGCTGGTCACCCGGCCCAGGCTTCGGAAAACGCAGCGCAGGTCCGCGACGCGCGCGCACACGACGTGCAAACGCGAATTTTTTTGGCAGACTGACTCGCGTCGCGCGCGCCGCGCGGCGGGAGAGCGGCCGCGAGCGCGACACGTGTAGGCAGGCAGGCAACACGGCGGCGATGGGCGGCGCGAATGACAAACAATACCTACAAAGACCGAGAGCTCCGCTCTGCAACACGCGGCACGGGGTGTTTTATTTTACTCTTTTTTCAACATGTTTAGAGGCGATTTTCTCGAAAACTAGCGTATAAATTTTTTTTTTTTCGTACAAAATATGTTTCATTTATTTTTCTGAATCTGCCTTGAAAATATTATCACTTAAAACGAGGTTATATAGAAGTCTGTCACGGTTTTAAAGTATTTAAAGCTTTATTGTCATATTTCTAGCTTTGTGTGTCTTCGTGAATCAATAGTCATGAATGATAGTGATCCAATTACTGATACCTTTTATAAATGTATCCAACATATGGCAGACTACCTAACTTTTAGCTAAGGTTCAGTACGAGAGGTGCTAGAATAATTCTTAGTTATAAATTCAGAGTAAGCTCACCGACACATCGTGCTGCGCTAGAGTCGTATGTGTATCCCAGTTCGCATGTGGCAGACGGCACGTAGGGTGGCCTGTATGGTCTGCCGGGACTGGATGGAGGCGAGTATCGCCATGTCCTTGGTGTGGTGGATGCTAAAAAAAAATAAAAAAAACTCAATAAAATCGTTACATACTACCTAATTATCGTAAGAATGGACCTGCCACTCAGTCGCTGTGCAGTGAGAAATTTGTGCGAAAGTTAACTGTATTGACACGAAACGGACGAACGCGGGTGGGTGAGCAAGAAAGCGGGAGGAGTTTGGCATTTTCGACAATCCATTCTTATAATACTCGACAACCGATACTTCGTCGCTCTCTGTGGTGTAGTGGCTAAGTATGCTGGTTTCAAGGCGTCGCCGCTCCGAGGTCCCGGGTTCGATTTCCGGTCGGGTAAATATAGATATCATAATTTTCTATATTGTCTTGGGTCTGGGTGTTGTGGTACCACTATTGTGTTTGATTTCCATAACACAAGTGCAATTAGTTACTTACTTTGGGGTCAGAGCAATGTATGTGATTGCTGTCCAATATTTATTTATATTTATAATACTGTTTCGGTCATCATAACCGGGTTGTGATGACCGAAACAAATAAAAAAAATCTATAAAATCAAGTAAGCAGCAGTAGCATCACTTCTATATCGATGCTAGCATTCAAGTCAGAGACTTTAAGTAGTAGTCTTCTCAGTGGCCGTCAACGCGTTAGTCTTAGTGCTGGTTGCACACCTTCAATCAATAGTCACCTTCAGTAGAAGTCCGCTCAGTGGCCATCGACGCGTTTGTCTTTGGGCTGGTGGCACACCTTTAATCAATATTCACCTTCAGTAGTAGTCCGCTCAGTGGCCGTCAAAGCGTTCTTATGGTGGAGGCACACCTTCAATCAACAGTTACCTTCAGTAGTAGCCCTCTCACTGGCCGTCAACGCATTAGTATTAAGGGTGGAGGGAGGCACACCTTCAATCAACAGTTACCTTCAGTAGTAGTCCTCCTAGTGGTACTCCTCTCAGTAGTAGACGTGGTGGTCCTCGCAGTGGTTCTGGCAGTAGGCCTGGGGGTTGTGGGGGAGGGGCGGGCGGGGACGCACCAGCCCGAGGGCTCTCGTACAAAACCCGAGACGCAGTCGCAGCGGTACCCGCCCTGCATGTTCACGCACTCCTCGAGGGTGCTGCAGATGTGACGGTTGCCGGAGCACTCGTCGATGTCTGGGAAGACATTTGAATGCTTTAAAAATGCTGAATATAATTGATACCTTCATAATTGGGTAAAAAAAGCTGAAATTGTCTCGTCAACCATCAAACTATTTAGTTTCTTTTGGACGAGCAGGAAAACAAGACTTAGTAGACATTACGAATATGTTATGTAATAAAGATTGAGTTACTACTGCATATTAACAGCGCTGCTGAAAATTTAACTGATAAATAAATCACATTACTGCACAGAAAGCACTACCCTACACCTATATTAAAAATGACTTTTTCATGTTGGGTCACAATACAACTGGACTACTTTGTCTGTTTATATTCAGTTTATTATTATCTTAACATTTTTAACCAACTACAGAATTTGAGGGCTATTTATATTTGGTAGGTATACTTAGAGCTCACCTACGCAATTTCCGTTAGCATCCCTTTCAAATCCATTTAAACAATGAAGGTTATTGACATCGAAATCTGGTTCCTCAGGTTTATCACGACCGGTAACTGAAGTCCACGTGTTCTTAGGAATATCACTCGTGTTCAGTCCGTAGCTTCCATCCTTGTCCTTATCTTTCTCTAATACTATTGGATCTTCTTCTGGTGCTGGTACTGTTACTGCGGTAATTTCTGGTCTCCGGGGAGGTTCGGTTGGTCTGGGTCTAGGAGAGTCAGGACGTGGGTAAGGCCTATTAGGTCTGTAAGTCGGTCTTAAAGTGGGGCGGGTTTCGTCAGTTCTTCTATCAGGATAACGAGGATCTTCTGGTCGTGGTTTATATTGTGGTCTTGATGGATATTCGGGTCTTGATGGATATTCAGGTCTAGATGGATATTCAGGCCTTGTTGGCGGGTCTGGTCTAGGCGGTAGCTCAGAGGTCGTTGGTGGTTCCTCTGGCGTGGTAGGAACTTCTTCTGTAGTCGGGATAGTTGACGTTTCTTCTGTGGTTGAAATTTCTGTGCTGGTTGTAGCAGGTCTGTAACTCGGTCGGTTGGGTCTAGTATATGGTGTTCTTCGTGTCGTTGGTGTTAAAGGTCTATTGTGGGGGTAAGTGGGGTAACTTGGGGGGCTCGGTTGTTCGGTAGGTCTTGGTGGTAAGGTTGGCGGTCTTGGAGTGGTCGTGCTCGATGTAGTTGGTGTTGATTCTCGATATTCAGCATCGGTTGTACTTTCATCGCTGAAATAGTGAATAATTCTTAATTTAGCTACTAGATGTAGATATCTATACTAATATTATAAAGCTGAAGAGTTTGTTTGTTTGTTTGTTTGTTTGTTTGTTTGTTTGTTTGTTTGTTTGTTTGTTTGTTTGTTTGAACGCGCTAATCTCAAAAACTACTGGCCCGATTTGAAAAATTATTTTTACGTTGGATAGTCCATTTATCGAGGAAGGCTTTAGGCTATATAACATAAAGATATGACTCATAAGACCACAGAAGAAATGAAAAATGTTGCGAAAACGGGAGAAAGATATTCCTTTTGAGAGATTCCGCTGCATACGCTGCGGAAACCGCTTAAGTTACACAAAAACCATGTATGACAGGATTGTTCAGCATTAAAAGTTCTATAATAAAACGCGCCAGCATATCTCTATCTTTTATGGTTGACTTACTACAACCTTTTTTATGTTAATAAATTTGTAAAAAAAATAATGCATTATTTTTAGAGGTGTATTATACACACAGGTATTTATTCTTATCAAAATAAATACATTCATTATCACGAGCATTTCATTTAGAACCAAGTTGCCCTATCATTTGATTTCAATAAATATCTTAGGAGCTATCACAGTTTTAACATAACTCCGCACCAAAATAATGTTCGCAGCTTACGTACAACGTGCGCTTGCGCTAATATATTATAAAGCTAAAGAGTTTGTTTGTTTGAACGCGCTTATCTCAGAAACTGCTGGACCGCTTTGAAAAAATATTTCTGTGTTGGATAGCTTATTTATCGAGAAAGGCTTTAGGATATAAAACATGACGCTGCGACGAGAGGGGAGGGAGCAAACTCAAAACGCGCGGACGAAGTCGCGGGGGACCGCTAGTTATATTATATTATTAATAAATATTTTATTCAGGCTCCCACAACAAGTAACATTCGTATAAATTACAGGAATATAAAGTATCCTAAGTATAGAACTAGGCTATAACTCTCAATATGTGGGCACAATATGTTCTAAATAAAGTGAAAGAGGGTTAAACTTAGTGTGTTAGTATTTTTTGGTAAAACACTACTGTGGAAAGTCGTTTACGCAGGCCTCAGCTCGAGAGTGTACCTTAAATAAAGACCAAATACTCACTGAGGGTCGAACGATTGGAATGTCGTCATAATATGAATTTCTATTGGTTTGTATAGAGGGTTCCGACCGAACAGCTGTCAACCTTCATGAAAGCAGAATTTTGGCCGAAGGGTGTTTTGTATCGTCGGTTTCGCGGACGTTTACCGGACACCAAGATAGTGTTTCATTTTGTTTTTTAATATTATTATATGTATGTTAGTCTTTACAGTATCTATTGTATGGGTCTTTGTTGCCTGCAATAAATAAATAAATATCATTTGGACATTCCCACACATCGCCATCTAGTTCCAAAGTAAGCTACTCAAAGCTTGTGTTATGGGTGCCAGGCAACGGATATAATACTTAAATACTTTTTTTCTTTGTAAATACATACATAATTTACATAGAAAACACCCAGACCAATACATACAAAAATGCGGGGATCGAACCCGCAACACGCTGCGTAGTAGGCGATTTCTCGACCACTACACTAGACGGGTTGTCGAAATAAATGATAAAATTAAAAGCAGAGGAACTCACTCGGAGTCGTAGTACTCGTACTCGTAGGGCGGCAGCGTGGAGGGCGGGCGCGCGGGGGGCGGGGCCGCGCGCGTGCACGTGTACGCGCCCAGCACGTTGAGGCAGTGAAGCCCGCTCGCGCAGTTGTCCAGCTTTAGGGCACACTCGTCGATGTCTACGAGTTAAAAGGAAAAGATATTATGTTTAAGTCATTTATTACAATTATTAAGACAAAAAAAACAATACAATGTCAACCCTGGCTCTGGAGGAAAAGTGCTCATGAGGCTTGCAGCATTTCCCCGCTTCATTGCAATAGCTATTCTTTGTACCAAGAATGAACCTCACCGAGGATCACTGGTCCTCATTCTCAGGCGGCGACCCAACTGTGCAACGAAACTCTTTGCCTCTAAACCCCAACTCCCCGCAGTTTCGACAGCAAATGGAATAAAAAGATAAGCTGCCTCTAACGCACTATGATTGGCGTGTGGAGTACGGCTCAAACTACCTCAAAGTTGAGGTAAGGCCTTTTCCCAGCAGTGGGATGTTACAGACTAACTTTACTTGTTTTTACATAATATAAATAAATAATAAATATGCGCCAAACAGCACAACAATTGTCGTGCTTTCAAAGTAAATAATTTTCTTCCTTGTGTTACGAAATACAAGACCACGATTATGCCCGGGGGGTCTCCCACAAATGCTTAAATACATCTAAACATCAATTACAGTTGTATAGAATTGTTTTGATATAACTAGACTGTAGTACGATTTGGAACCTCAACTGTTCTTTATTTTGGCCCAAAATTCAGGTATCTTGAATATCCATCAAGACCCGAATATCCAGCAGGACCCATTCTTTTGCTTTGGATTTTTACAACATAAAATATCAGAAGAGTTAGAAAATACCTACCTAATAACTTTGTAGATTACATGGAGATTGTAGAGTTCATCCGAATTAAGACTACTATACACTGATGGTCGAACGGTTGGAATCCCGTCATAATAAGAATTTCAATTCGTTTGTAGTTCCGACCGAACAGCTGTTGACCTTCATGAAAGCAGAATTTTTGCCGAAGGGTGTTTTGTATCGTCGGTTTCGCGGACGGTTACCGGACACCAAGATGCGCACACTACGCCAGCAAAATGGTGTTTTATTTGTTTTGATTTTTATTATTATTATATGTATATTAGTCTTTAAGGTACCTATTGTATGGGCCTTTGTTACCTGCAATATATGATTAAAAAAATAAAATAAATAAAAATAACCTTGCAGGGCTGGTGGTGGTGTAACATTCTTTAATCTTTTTGATTCCAATCTTTCTACCGATTTTGCGACAAATTATGTGCATCCATCATTGACTAGGCTGACCTTTAGGTATACCTACATTGTACTCGTAAGTAGTTAAACATCAACATCATCATTATCAGCCAAAGGACGTCCACTGCTGAACATAGGCCTCCCCTACGGCTTTCCACAGCGAACGATCACTAGCGGTCTGCATCCAGTTTGATCCTGCGATCTTTATAAGTTCGTCTGTCCATCTTGTTGGTGGACGTCCTACGCTGCGTCTTTGATCGAAGAGTCTCCAATCTAGAACTTTCTTGCCCCAACGGCCATCAGTTCTTCGCGCTATGTGCCCTGCCCATTGCAACTTGAGCTTACTGATTCTCAAGGCTATGTCCGTTACTTTATTTTATTTTATTTGATCAGATGTACAAAACAGGTTAATAGGTAGGCCAAAATATAGTTAAAAAATAGTAATATTGAAAACTTACGGTCTAGGTTGCAGCCCTTAATAGATACATACTTTTACAGAATATGCAGATAAAGCAGAGTACAGTTAATTCTTAAGATTAAAATACGATGAAACCAAACAGGAACTACAATAATCATAAAGATGAAATAAGAACTACAATTATTCATGATGCAAATGAATGAACATACAGAAAGCAAAATATAGTTGTATATTACAATTAATATTTAATACAATGCATTAGGTTTTTCTTAAACTGAGCCTCACTATCATTGTAAATATCAATGTCTGCATCGGCGCAACCACCTACGAGCTCATTAAACAGACGACACATACGGGTTAAGGGATTGAAGTACGATGTGTTATTGTTGTAAAGGTTAAGGGTAAACACTTTTGGCTTCCGTACCGAAAATTAGTATTAAAGTTTAATTGAGACAATAAGCAAGGCGAATCAATTTGTGAGTTAACAAGTTTATACAGAAACATGAGGTCTAATTGTTTTCGCCGGCTGGACAGTGGCATCATGCGAAACCTCTCAAGACGGTCATTGTAGGAAACCAATGAGCGATAAAGGTGGAGTCTATAGCAGACCATTCCCAAAAAGCGCCTCTGGATCCTCTGTATTCTGTGAATATGTATCTGATAAAGGGGAGTCCATATAATCGAGTTATACTCCAACAAACTACGAACTAGTGCAAAATAATGAGTTAAATATGACATGATATTTTTGAAGTGCTTTGTTACTCTGTGGATAAAGCCCAGCATACGTAAAGCCCTATTTACAATATAGTCATAATGAGGCCGAAATGACAACTGACTATCAAACATCACTCCCAAATCGCGAACTTCAGACTTCCGAGATAAGTTACAGCTGTCCAGAGAGTAACAAAAGTTCATCACATTGACCTTTCTAGTGAAAGTGACAATAAAACATTTATTGACATTTAGAGTCATGCCGTTCAATTGACACCATCTCAATATCGAATCTAAGTCTTGTTGGAGCTGCATAGCATCATTCAAACTAGAGATAGATTTAAAAATCTTCAAATCGTCTGCATAGAGGAGGCATGGACACGACAGTCGGCTTACAAAGTCGTTTATAAAAATATTAAAGAATAGGGGCCCGAGATGAGATCCCTGCGGGACACCTGAAGGGACAGTGAAAGATGCAGAGATTGAGAGCCTTTTAGGGCCACTAATTGGCTTCGATTGCTTAAATAGGATTGGACCCATCGCAATAAATCGCCGTGCACACCGTACATTTCAAGCTTTCGACAAAGAAGTGAGTAGTTTACTCTATCGAATGCCTTAGAAAAATCCTCGTATATTGTATCCACCTGTCCACTCCTGGCAAAAGCACCACACAGATAACTTTTATACTCTAAAAGGTTACTGGTGGTAGATTTGTTTTTTACGAAACCATGTTGAAGTGGTGACAACTGAGGCTTAAAAGGCTTACCTTAATTCTTCTACGTATCTCCTCATTTCTGATTCGTATTTCTCCGTAAGTAGTATGGTATATCACTTTTAAAACTTACCAACGCAGGATCCGGTAGAGGAATCCAGCTCGAAGCCGTTCTTGCAGCGGCACTCGTGCCCGCCGTACGTGTTCACGCAGTTCTGGAACCGGTCACACAGGTGGGTGCCTTCGCGACACTCGTCGATATCTGGAATAAGTACACAACAATAATATCACCGTCCACGAAACTTTATTAAATAATTAAAAGGCTTATTGTTTCTCGCCGCCGTCGCTAAGACGCCAATGCATACCATATGATAAAAATACTAGATTAAAAAAAGAGATACACAAGGTGTTGTTTTGGTCGGCGACGAGCAACTCAGGGGTAGCTGTATAAACGATTACTGATGCCAAAATATATATATAATATAGCCAAAAAATAAATTTCTTATTGCGGTATAGTGAGCGAGTCAGAACTACCAACACCAGGTTGCCTCTTTGTAGCTTACTAGCTACGGAGTAATATTTCGTAAAAAGATGCGAACTACGCACGAGTATGCGAGTTTCCCCATTCTTTTTGAGTTTTTTTAGAATGTTGTAAAGAGGTTTACTGTTATGAAACTTGCAAATAATTTAAAGAAATATTTTTTTTAGAATAATCATAACTCATATTATCATCCCTGAGATAGATGTCACTGACCAAAACAACATCCTGTAAAATAACATACCTTCACAAACAGAGCCACCAGGCCGCAACCTTGTTCCTTCTTGGCAATTTTTGGTAGCTAGCCTGTAATAACAAAATGCACGGTTCGATAATTTTATTTGAGAACATCAAGCCATGTAAATCATCTAGTTTCGTGTTAATGGAGTTTTAAGCCCGATCCGCACACAACAGTGCCGACCATAAAATTAATATTCCTATCGGAAGAGAAGGACAAGTAAAAAGCTGTCAAACGAAACCGATTTAAAATGACAGTAACTAACTTATGTCAGTAACATTTAAAGCTTAAAATGAGATTAGCTTTCGTTCAAGTGATTTATACTAATCTTCCTAAGTTAAACATATCGGTCATTCTCACGATAAGGTGTTCTTCGTATAATTTCCGTCACGATTTTTATTTCACAAGAAATTCGTTTAATTGGCAATTAAATTAAGAAAATACGATTAACTAAACAGAATTATGTATTTGGCACTTCAATGTGCCGACTGGTTATGGAGTTATGAGGTGACAAAGTTTTGGGTGTGACGGAAATTAGAAAATAGAATACTTAAATTTATATTGTATTGAAATAAAACTCAAATAGAAAATAAACAGAATTTAATGAAAAGTAAACCTCACAAGTTATTGTACAGTCTTCAAATAACAAAAAAAACTCTTTAAAAAAACCTCTCGCTTTCTTTTTTTTTTCAAACACTTCATGCACAAACAAAAGGCACATATGGCGGACTTAATGCTAAAAGCATTCTCTACCAGTCAACCATAGGTGCAGGAGTTTCTAAATTCATTGGCAATATTTTACCATCGCTCCTCTTTTTATGGTACCTTTGGCGGTCTATTTCTTTATACACAGCGTATAAATCTGGATCATTCTTGATTCTTTCTCATCTTCATTGCTGTAAGCCTTTGTTGCTCCAAAATCTCCTCTCGACTTCGTTTTGGCTTACCCATGTTTTCTGTAAAATAAGAATACACATTATGGTATATGCTATGTATACAGACCTACCAAAAAACTATAAGTAGGCACCTGTTTTAAGGTAAAAACATAAAGAAAATAAATGATGTCAGGTATTATATAATTTCCGTCACGTTTAGCGTGACGAAATAGGGTGATGGAAATTAGGAACACGACGGTATTTATGAGATATTAATTAAATGTTAAACAATACAGTATATTGCTACAAATGTTAGGTAGCCAACGAATGTCTGCATATAATATTATCACAGACCAGTTTGTATCCATTTTAAAATATTAATTAAAAGACTGAACGGAAATTAGAAAAGAGGTGAACCAAGCGAATAGAAATTAGGTACTTACGGTCGTAGTTCGCCAACGGAGCAAGTAATACGGGATCGCTTCGGTTGCCTGCCGCGGCGCAACTGATCAAACACGACGTTGCGCTAGAGATTGGAATTACTTACTCTGCGAGCAAGATATTCGCTACTTTTATACCAGTGACTGAAATTAACCTCTACTACGAGTGCCCAGTTAGGGTTATAGTAATAGCATTTCGCAATCGACAAATAGGGTGGGTAGGGTGTTAGAGGTTGATAGAAGGTATTTTTAAAAATAAATAATTACGAACCTATCAGTGTGATATTGGCGACGTGTCTTCACGATTCTTGCAGGTGTGTTTGAATTAAGACGTACTGTGTGAGAGTGGTTAAGCATGATGAAAGGACAAACATATTTTTCGTTTTGTCTAAGAAAATACACAAGTTAAACAGAATATTTTCAGAGAATAATAATACTTAATTATTAATCTAAAAATTGTATATACTAAAATGTACCAATCGTAACTTATTTTGAAACTGTTGAAGGTTTTGTACTTGAATCTGGGTTCTGGACAGCGAACGGAACTTAGGAGAACGAACTAAGAAAAAAGAATTAAGTGCTTTTTTACAAAACGATATGTCTCAAATTCAAATTCCTAAAAGATAAATGCTAGATCTAGTTCTTAAAAAATTGACAGCTTCAAAATATAACAAACTAGTCAGATATTTGCCCGGACGCACCAAAACCAGGCCTGCTGAGAATGACCGATATTAGTTTACTGCGTGATAAACAGTCGACACAAAATATCGAACATGCAGCTCCAGCGTAAAACGAAATATTATTAAATTATACAAAATATTGGTAGATATGCATTGCCTATGTTATTCTGTCTTTACTTTTTACTTAAATTAACGTTTCAAAAAAAATCAAACTGCGTACTTTAAATTTGAAGCGCATTGGTAAATATAAGTCGTAAGTATATTAAGAGGTTTTGATTTGGACTAATTGACCTGTTGAATGATTATTTGTTGGGGTTATTTCGCTGTAATGATGAACATCAATCAATCACCGATCAAGTCACCGTGTTTTAGATTTTTGTATTCAAAATATAAACAATTTCACTTACATTTAAAAAAAACAAATAAAAGAAGTTTTCAGCGAGCCTTCATGGGCTTCCAAACTGACTGACAGCAACCAAAACGGTTTTGCTACATCGCATCTCCCATCTCTTTTTATCACACAGCTTGCTGCACAATTCACTTGACGACCCGTCTGGTGTAGAAGTCGAGAAATCGCCTACTACGCAGCGGGTTGCGGGTTCGATCCCCGCACAATACAAACATTTGTGTGCATGAACATATCTGTTTGTATTGGTCTGGGTGTTTTCTATGTATATCATGTATGTATTTACAAACAAAAAGTATTTAAGTATTATAACCGTTGTCCAGCACCCATAACTCAAGCTTTCAGTAGCTTACTTTGGGACTAGATGGCGATGTATTGGAATGTCCAAAGGATAATTTAATTTTCTATTGACATCTCGCTCTTGTCGTTCTATTCTAAAGGGATAATAATTTTATGCTGCCGACACATGGCGATCAGTAACCTATCCAGTGTCTGACGTGACTGTCACTGCCGAGTGCGGATAGCGTCGGACAAGATGTATGCTACAATACCATTTTTCACTGACACTGATGGATACGTTACTGATCGGCACGTGTCGGCACTGTTGTGTGCGGATATTTTTATTTTTATTAATTAAGGAACACAAAACAGAACAACATTATAAAAAAATTGCACTCCTGGAGTGCCGGCAGAAGTGAAAACTTGAATATCAACGTTGTGCATTTTTGATTTTTTGGAATAGTTATTATCAATATAAAAGTACTATCATTTTTGTGATAGAATACAATAATAATAATAATAATACACTAATAATAATAATAATATAATATTTTTATAGAATACAATATTAATTTATTGCGCTATCGTACACAAACATTACAATTTATATTATATTAAATTACATTAAAAAGTTTATCTCTCAGAAAAATCAACTTACATCCATAATTTCGCCAACCGTCTTACGGTTTTTCGGTCAGCCCACGTGTCCTGACGCGAGTTTCACATTTTCCCCCATCCCACAAAAGTGCTCAACGCCGCTAAAGAAGTTTTCACTTCAAAAATACAATATAAACTAGGCTATAATATTAAGCTAGATGCTATTCCAAAACATGGTTCCACAGCTTGGTTACTTATATTAAATTCCATCCATCCATCCATCGCAACCTTAATTTTAGTCTTTATAGGATATAGGCCTCCTCCATATTTATCCATTTTCGTCTCTCCCGTGCCACTTTCATCCAGTTCCGTCCGGCGTGGTGCTTAATATCGTGGTGGTGCTTGAATTATATCAAATTACAAATACTTAACTACTAAACAATTAACAGAATCAAATTTAGCTCTTATTTTATCGGGCTTTAAGGGGGTAAATATAAAATGTTCTTACTTAGGTAGCGTGCTGACTTTGGACTTGCAATTGTAGGCGCCGGCCAGGTTGATGCACACCTCATTGCGCCTGCACACCTCCGAACTCTCTTCACACTCGTCGATATCTGACAAGAAAGAAGGAAAAGTTAATTATTTTAGTTAAGTTAAAGGTAAATTAGTAAACTATTGTCTTATTATTATTACCTAGACATGAAATGTAAGAACGTTATTTTGAAAGTAGTTAGCAAAAGCTATACAGGTGTTGTTTTGGTCAGTGCCGAGCGACTCAGGGGTACTGACGCCAAAAAAAAATGGAAAAAACCCACTAACTCCATTTATAGCGATCGAGTCAAAACTACCAACACCAGATAGCCTCTTCGTAGCTTACTAGCTACTACTAATAATACTATGCCTATTTCATAGATACACGCTAGCTACGCGCGAGGGTACGAGTACGAGTTTTCCCATTTGTTGTGAAACTTTTTAGAATGTTCGGAAGAGGTTTTCTTTCATAAAACTAGCATATTTAATATAAAGAAAATATTTTTTTAGAATGAGCAAAACTCATTTTATCATCCCCGAGTTGGATGTAACTGACCAAAACAACAACCTGTATATGTAGATAGACAAACCCTGTGTGAGAATGTTTCTATTATATATATTAGGTCCAGAAGGTGCTATTATTGATCTTTTAACAAGTTACAGTCAGTTATTTACAGAAATAAAGCAGTTTACAGACCTACACCATAAACGTGCGAAAATCCGTTCACTGAAGTGAAATGATACAGTTCAGTGGGAGCCGTATATAAGCCGTGATATCTATCACTTTTCTAGTTCAGTAGATCTACTATCACAATATCACTCACTACTTCACATTAATTCATCTCAATTGTTAATGTATAAAAAAAAACTGTGAAAGCACTCCGGGAGTGCCGGCAGAAGTGAAAACTTGAATATCAACGTTGTGCATTTTTGATTTTTTGGAATAGTTATTATCAATATAAAAGTACTATCATTTTTGTGATAGAATACAATAATAATAATAATAATAATAATAATAATAATAATAATAATAATAATAATAATAATAATAATATAATATTTTTATAGAATACAATATTTATTTATTGCGCTATCGTACACAAACATTACAATTTATATTATATTAAATTACATTAAAAAGTTTATCTCTCAGAAAAATCAACTTACATCCATAATTTCGCCAACCGTCTTACGGTTTTTCGATCAGCCCACGTGTCCTGATGCGAGTTTCACATTTTTCCCCCATCCCACATAAGTGCTCAACGCCGCTAAAGAAGTTTTCACTTCAAAAATATATTTACTTTTATAAGATTTCGGCAGTCTGGAATTACGATTGTAAAACAGCTGTCTTTCAAAATTACATCTAGTAATTACAACAAAAATAAACAAAGATTACTCTGAAAATTATCTCAAACATCAATTTATCAAACAATATTAAATACTTATCTTATTGCAAACACTTTAAAGAACATTTCTGCTTGCGCTATCTACAACATTGATTTGGCGCGAACTCACGCGAGCCGAACCTTGCAACTGTCTCGCTCTCGCTCAATAACTATATCCGTACGCCTTCTATCACTGAGATACTGAAGGACTGGACTACTGAGCTATATCGGACGATAGCGAGTGAAGGAACAGAATTGCTGAAGTACTTCAATTGTAGTAATAAAGAGATAGTAAGAACTAACATACCTTCACACTTTCCAGTCGCAACATTTACTTTAAACCCTGGAGCACAACGCTTGGACACGTGGTCTTGGCAGAAGAATCCACCATGAGTGTTGATACAATGCTGAGAGAGACGTTGGCAGTCATCCGTGCGCTCCTCGCATTCGTCCACATCTGAAAACAGATTGGTGGTAAATTATCATGTCAGAACATTAGAGTAAGTAGAATTGCAAGCGCTTATGTCCCGAAAATAAAGAGAGGCAATTACCGAAGAGATGTCAAACAAATATTTAAGAGGGTTTTAAAACTGGTTTTTGGACCCAAAAATGAACTCAAAAGACCCTATGGCCTTCATATAGAGCTTCAATGTGAATGACATAATATGGAAACATTTTTAAAGATTGCAGATTTCAGCAATGATCTGGTTGTAAGGGTACCTAGTTTGAATGATCTGTTGTCTAATTCTGATTATAGTTTTAATTGCAGCCTTTTGTTTTTTACGTGGAGGAAATGCTTTCCTTTGACAGTGGGGACTGCTTAAGTTTATGTATGTTGCCATATTTTCTTGGCAAAACATGGTCTCTGAAATGGGATAAATATCTAAGTTTATGAAAATCAAACATACCAAGACACTCATCATCAGGTCCACCCCTGAACCCTGGCGGACAGATGTCATTCTTCGGCGAGGTCGGCTCCAGATTCGCTGGCGGAGGCGTAGGCACACCAGCTGGTTTCTCCTCAAAAGGCTTTCCAGGCTTGCCGCCGCATTTGAATCCGCCTATCGTGTTTTCGCAAAGGTACTTGGGGCATGGAGGACGGGGAAGCTGGCACTCATTGATGTCTGTAAATAAACAAATTACACTTTTGATACTACAAAGAAAAGTTGCTGGAACTTCTGGATTACTATGATTTCCAATAATGTCTGATCTTTTTAAAACATCGGGCATGAGACGCACTTGGAGGACAGTACTTGAAAGACCCAGGCGTGTTGTCGTAGACCGTGCCTTCCTCTGTTTATAGGTCATCTATTGCTCCGCGACCACAATATTTTTTATAAGGACTTCGCTATTAGCTTTTAACTGACATAGGATACTTCATCATAATCATCATCATCATCAGCCGAAAGCAGACAACCGTTTAAGATGGCAGGACCATAGTAAATGCTAACTGCTTGCAAACGGTCGTTGTGGATTGAGGAAAGCCTATGTATGTTCAGCAGTAAACTGACATGCTTGCTATATACCACTTACCATCACAAACTTGATTCAGCACGTTTCTCTTGAACCCTGGCGGGCAGGTGAGGCCCCCCACCTCTCGTTTCTTCAGCGGCACGCACTTGAAAGACCCGGCTGTGTTGTGGCAGACCGTTCCTTCTTCTGTGCACACGTCGTCTATGGCTTCGCGGCATTCGTTTATGTCTGGAAATAAATCGGTTACATTTGAAAACAATAGCACTGACTATTTGTTTTGTTATAGTAGTAACGGTCGAATTCTAGTGGTAAGGTCAAATTGTATTGATTTGGGTCTAAGTTGTCACAAACTTTACCAATCTCGTACGTACCTAATTTTTTTAAGACCGATAATTAAACTTACTCTTGTTACTTTCAAACTGTCAACCTAAGCCCAAAAAAGGTATAGGAAGGTATAGGCCTTCTTCAACTGCAGGGGCGGCGGGGCGCAGGCTCAATGAAGCGGTTTACTTAAAAGTGGTGTGGGCAACTCTCGATGTCTCTCTCTCTCTGATCGATCATGAAGGATATGTCAATTTATCTACATTATACATGTAGATTAGGGGTCTGAGAAGATATTTCTCTGCTTTGCATCTTCATCGGGAATGGTAGAGAATGTCTTAACTCCGCCATTTTTATCTTTTTTTTTGCTTTTTAACACAAGAAATTGGTAAAAACTACCATACCATTAAGACATTCCAGGCAAAACTCTTGGAATGTTTTCGGGAGGTTTTGAAAATAAGCTTTCCTATAGATTTTGATGTGCTCTTTTCAAATTTCAACTTTGCCACCACCGCTGTCATTCGCTCGCGCCGCCATCTTGAAAAATGGCGTCTAATAGTACTTTTCAGATAATATCTGCTTTTCGGCTCATCTTACGATATGAATATCTACTAAAGTAGAGACAATTTCCAACAATTACTGATTTTCATAAAATCAATAGTTTCGGTGTACAAGCTTCGCAAAGTGTCAAGTAACTCGAGTTTTTGTACCGATTTTCCTAGGACTTTTGGGATAAAAAATAAGTATGGTGAAGCATACCTCTGCAAGTCCGTTTATCGTCGTTCAGCCTGTAACCTTCATGGCACTGGCACTGCACCTTCCCGCTCTCATCGTTGCAGACCTGCTCGCAGGAGTCTGGCTTGCACTTCTCCTTTACCACCTTTTTCTCTGTGGTCGTTTCTACGACTGCTTCTGTTGTTGTCTTCTCTTGTTCTTCTGCTGCTTCCTACATATAGAGTAAGGAATAGTTTGAAGCTTTCTTTTAGATATTGTATTTGTTACAACTTTGAGCGCCACAAGACCACAAGTTTTGCGAATAATCATTAGTACTTACACTGTTCCCTAATAATCAAAAGTAGTCTCGATTAGATCACTTGTAGCGATAAGACTGTTCAATTTTAATTTCATTATATAAATTTATGATTGACTAATGTGATGTGCATTAAGAGTTTGATATAAAACTATTGGCATACACTCATTTAGACTACCATATACTAACCTGCACCCGTCTTCCATCTAGCCATCCTTTTCACACGTATGAGAAAAAAACTAAAACCTAGTGTGTGCAGTGAGGACAAAAAAGTGTGTGCGATGGCTACAGAAAGCAGCTTACAAAAATAAGAACTAAGTCACAATTTTAGTTGAAGTTTTTGTTACAATAACACGTTCGAAATGTATTATGTGTACATCTTCGTTCGCACTATTATAGAAAAAAATGTATTAAAATTTCTCTTACCAGGCAGCACTTGTAAAAGGCATAGCCCCTCAGAGCCAACGAGGGCTCACCCTCATCAGCCGGCTGCCTGCAGGCGTCCCGACCTTGGGACTCCCCGGTCCACCTCCGAAGGTACACTCCTCACAGCAAGTCTAAAATAGGAAGTCATCACGAGTCAATCATGTTCAATATTAATATCATTATAGAATTAGGAACCCCTTCTTTCGAAATTAAAGACCGTCGACTAAAAGGAGTACGTACCCTTCCAATGTCGGTTTTTGGATCACTACATTTTTTGTCGACTGCAAACGTCAACCCAGCAGTACATTCGTCTTTATTCCTGAAAACAGCAAAGCAATGTCTCATTTCTTTCTGAATAAAAGCAGTTTGGGTTAAGTCTCTGTGCAGTACTTAACAATACTTAACACAACCAAGAAATATTTTTGAAGTGAAAACTTCTTTAGCGGCGTTGAACACTTTTGTGGGATGGGGGAAAAATGTGAAACTCGCGTCAGGACACGTGGGCTGATCGAAAAAACCGTAAGACGGTTGGCGAAATTATGGATGTAAGTTGATTTTTCTGAGAGATAAACTTTTTAATGTAATTTAATATAATATAAATTGTAATGTTTGTGTACGATAGCGCAATAAATAAATATTGTATTCTATAAAAATATTATATTATTATTATTGTATTATTATTATTATTATTATTATTATTGTATTCTATCACAAAAATGACAGTATTTTTATATTGATAATAAGAGCAATTCATTCAAAATTATTCCCTAACTATTCCAAACAATCAAAAATGCACAACGTTGATATTCAAGATTTCACTTCTGCCGGCACTCCCGGAGTGCAATTTTTGTTTCTTTGTATTAAGGTATCGAAGTACGGTCGCGGTCTCTCGTGCTTAACTACCTTAAGAGCCACAATCTCTTGTACAATCGATAGCACATCAGGTTACCCATTTTTGTTGCATACTAACCCTTATTACAACTGCATAAGATACCGCAGTGTTTACCTTGACGCGCTGTTGTCCGTACATCGCAACGTCTTTTGTTTGAAATGACGACCGTTTTGTGTCGAGTATGCCCACTTTTCACCGGGAGTCCATTACTCCCGTTGAAAAGTAGTAAGGCACGAGAGACCTCGACGGCTGTATTTACACACAAACCTAACATACCTCAACGACTAACTAAACGTTCTACGTGCTCGTTACCAATTTGCTCGTAACAACAAAACACGTAGAACGTGTTCGTAACCTATTTCCTCTTTCAGGTTTATATTAAAACTTTACAATGTAGAAAAAAGAGCGATACGCCTTTGCTTTTCATAACATTACCCAAACAAGATAACTACTAGTCCCTCACTTAAAATGCTCCTCACAGCATCCAACAGCGACCGACGCGCACTCATCATGCTGCGCCGTTGCGATGTCATCAGGGACATTTGCGCCCGCGCACGCAGAAGCCGACGCGGCTGTCAGCGCGTGCGACTGACCGTGCGTGCAGCATGTCTCTTGGATGTCTACTTCTTCGTCTGAGTAGAGAGCTGGAAGAAAATAATGTTAAGTTCTGAGATCAATAAATAGAAGATAGCATGCAAATTCTTCACCACAAGTGCTGTCCGGTTTTTTTATTAGAAGTTAATCTATAAATGTTTATTAGAATTTCTGTTTTAATAATAATAATGATGCATTCGAGAAGACTATATTGTACACCATAAAAAATAATAAAGCGGAACACCTTAAATCTGCTGAGCCTGGTCGAGTGCCTTGCGTAGGACCAACGGCATAATATGTTGACGGCGTACCTACGTTCCGCAATCAGTAAACCAGCAGCGAGGATGCTTGGAAAGCAATGGCTTCTTTTTCATTGCGAAAAAGAAAACAGCCGAGAGAGTAAGGGAGGTAGATGCCCAGGCCGATCTACTCCGACGCAAGCGACTAGGTGCTCGCAGAAAGCGCTACAATCACCTGGCAACGCCACTGAACGTCGTATCTGATGATATTCGGGGTCTTAAATGGAATACATATATAATAATAAAACCGCGGAGGTTTAAATGGGTTAACTTGGACGAACGAACCGAATCT